>CAJQUN010000018.1:8414770-9014770 GCA_907163345.1 Haberlea rhodopensis
TAGTAAACATGATGAAATTAATCCTCATCTAGATAGGAGCCATGAAAATGTTTAACTGTTTGTATATATCCTTTGTTAACTATATGTCAAAAACTGAGGAATAATTGAGCACTTATTGAGTCATGATTGAGTGAAGTAGTATTGATTAAATTGAAAACTTGTGTTAACTATGATGAGTCTTGAGTATCTTAGAGAACTCTACAGTTTAGTTGAAACACTTTGAGGCGAAATTTATAATTAGGAACTAGACTTGGAGATGATTTAGGCGATCTTTGGACCGTTTGAGCCTTTCAAGCCTACCTGTTATATATTATTCATTAGTGTCCCCTCTTGAGCTTTATTGAAAAAGAATGGTATATGCATTGCATATGATTAGACCCCCATTCGACATTCTTGGCAACTCATTATACCCACCTTGGTTTGAGCCTAAATGAAAATTTTTACCTACCCCTAGGAGAGTATATAATGAATCTCATTCATTGCACAGAATTGTATATGCAAATGAGTTCAAAAGGAACAAAAGAATGAGCAAAGAAAAAAGAAAAGATGTAGAGAAAAGCCTTGAAAAGAAAAATTCAAATAAGACCCAAAGTGGCCAAGGCTAGAAAAAAGTTGAAGAGAAGCTCAAGAAAGAGTTGAACTGATTTTTATTATACTCTCTTCTTTGAATTCCTCCTACCTTTTCTTTGAAGCCGACACCAAAAGGCCTAACGTTATAAGCTTTTAAGACCTTTTGATCCAAGTCTAGGGAACAATTACATTAGTGGAGAAGTGCTGGATAGTAAACTTGTATAGTAATTCAAAGTAATCTTGACTAGGAGTTAATATGGCACATGTTGATTTTAAAGATATATATGTAACTCATGTTTGACAATAGCACACACGCACGTTCCGATGTTGCGATGCATTGTTAACTTAGGAGAAAATGCTTCTGGTTAAATGTTGATTGAATCCTATTGATGTGTAAGTAGGATTTCTGAGCTGTTACATATGTTGCAAAGAAAATTCATGCTTAGTATCGAGTTTAACTTTCTTTTTGAGTTTATTGCTTGCCTCGAGGACGATCAAGTCTAAGTTTGGGGGAGTTGATAGGCTTAGATTTTGAGTGTTTTTAACTGTGATTTCTTCCCATTTTCTGTACTTTTTCCTGGATGATATTATGCTTTTTGGTGTTTATTCATTTGTTTCAGGAAATTAGATCAGAAGTGGAAAGAAATGAGCAATGAGAAGATAACGGGCGAAATCGAGGCATAAAAGATGATGAAAATGTAGAAGATGGTTTCTTCAGATCTCGATCGATCGAGAGTTATTCTCGATCGATCGAGCCAGCCAGTAGCAGCAAGACTCAGAATTTTCGAAGGCTCGATCGATCGGTAGAAATATCGATCGATCGAGCGAGGCAGTAGTAACTTCAGCAACATTTTTGAGAAATCTCGATCGATCGTGATTGGTGAAATTCCCGATCGATCGAGCGAGGCAGTAAGTTCCAAAAGCTGGCGTGAACAGTGCACCGATCGATCGGTGAAATTCTCGATCGATCGAGACGCGAGATCTGAAGATTTTATTTTCCTATTTTATCGAGATTTGGAGGGCTTTTTAAGGGGACTCTCTTCCACAGAAGAGAAAGACGAATTTTGAGACAATATATCAGACTTTTTAGGTCAAGAGCAGCCGCCCTAGCCGCCGCCCAACGCCGGAAGAAGGAGATCCAATCTCCGTTCTTCGTCCAAAGTCGAGCCTATCCGTTCCGGAGTGCAAGGAAGGAACAAGAGAAGAAATCACGGTGCAACGCACGGATTCATCCATCGTTTATCGTATTTCTGAACTTAATTTATTTGATTTTCAATTTTCATTTGTTGTTTTAAGGTCGAGAGACAAGAAAACTATCTGTTATTGATTTGAATTAAAATTGGTTATATTATTGAAGTTTTAGTTCGTTGTGTTTGATATTATTGATTCATTGATATTTGCGCGCATTGATATTTATTGTTCCTAAATTAATTGCATGTGTAGATCAGAGTCTAGCTAGCTTTGATTGAATTGAGGGTTACAGCCGAGATCGAGAGATAACGCTGTGTAACACGCTCCATTAATTTATGATGTATGTTACGATTGAGATCGAGAGATGATATCGCATACGTGAGAACTTGAAATCGAAAGATTTAGAGTTAATAGTTTTGATAATTTAAGCAACTTTGAATTAGTAAATAGGTGCACGAGAGTGACTTGTTCTAATATTGTTAGTTTCGTTACAGCTCGAGAGAGTGTATCGAATAATCATGAAAACCTTTCACCTTTAAAATCAATTGGTTAATAAAGTGAGAATTCCATTGAATCATTAGAGATAAACATAATTGAACGACGAACTTGGTAATTTTCTCGAGTCACTTACCTTTGCATTTCCGGAACCATTCTTGTCATTATTTCTCGTTTAATTTTGTTCTTTAGTTTAATTTAGTGTTAGTTAATCAAACTCCTTTAATCGTAGGCTAAATATAATTTGATTGATCTTATTTGGTACTTATACGTTAGTCCCTGTGGATTCGACAACCTTTACTTAATTTTCACTATACTAAAACTTGACACCGTGCACTTGCGGTTAGAATCGCTTCAATCCATACACTGAAAAATAATTGTTTAAAAATAAAACCGGTCAGTACGGAACGGTCTGTTCTTGAATTAGTAAGAACGGCTCGATGGCTTGAATAATAAAGCGAATGCAGAATACTAAGACACAGAATATGTTTGTGGAAGTTCGAAGGTGGTGTAATCCTTCTACGTCTCCCTTCTTCCAATTAAGGAAGGTTCACTAGAAGACTTTGATTTATACAATTCTGTTGTACAAACCCGATTCAGCTGGATTTACCTCACTACCAGACTGAAACTTCTAGTCACTCGATCTGTTCAGACACACTTTGTCTGACAGTTACAATAATTTCTCACTTCTATCTTTCAGTACAGAATACACAAGATAGACTTCTGTCTATGCACACAGTGATCCTAAATGATCAAATATTACAATGTATTCGTGCTTAAGAAGAATTTCAACTCGAGAGCTTCTGAGCTTGTAAGCTTGTGCTGTTTTGCTTTCTTGTGCGTTTTTCGATTGATCAGCGAGAGTCTTCTTGTGATCTTCTGATGCATCATTTTATAGTTGCATGTACCAACGACATTATTCCCTTAATGTGCAACTTTTGACTCTGCTTAAACTCTGAGTAAGCTACAGTCTTCTTCTTTAAGGTACTTGCCATTCTGGTTCATGCTTTCGGCGACTGTCAGGTAAGCTCTTCTTTGTCTTCTTACCTTATATGGTAATCTTCAGTCTATGGTCTTTTTAAGCATTAATTGCGACATTAAATGCTTCAATAAATAGCCGTTAATGATTCGGACTGAAGAACCAATCTTTATACATCCTTGACTGCTCTGATCTGATACATGTTGAGATCGATCTGAAGCTTCGATCTAGTCAGTCTGTTTTCTATCGATCCGGTCTGATATGCAATATGCCACATCAGCTTGATCTGTTTTGAGCGATCGATCTGGTCAGTCTGATATCTATCGATCCGGTCTGATATGTTTTGTCATCTTTAAAATCTTATCGATAAGGTTCGGAACTAACAAATTCCCCCTTTTTGATGATGACAAACCTAGCTTCTAAGTCTTTTAATCAAGTCTTTTAAGAACTCTGAAGCGTATACTTTCGGATCGATTACTTCTTCTTGTTCAAAATAAATGAACATTATTAAGTTGAATTTCGGATCGATTAAGCCTTTTATATATTTTAGTTCAAAATAAATGAACAAGGACTTAATCGAAAAAGGATTTTTATTGATCACCAAAAATCCTAAATACAGACAGTCTGAATATTCTAGTTTCTAGAAGACTGAGGCGGATGCGGCTTGAAGTATTTTCTCTTTTCCCCCTTTTTGTCAGCAGCAATCTCTTGGAGAAAATCAACAACTTGTGCTAGCTGAGCGCTGATAGCGTCAAGACGAGTATCTTGAGCGCGAAGGGAGTTGGCGCGACGAATGCTCTGACTTCAGTGGCCAGCTCGATCTGCTCTTTTCTCAGGCTGTTCTTATAAGTGGCTTGCTGAGAGAGAACAGATTGTTCAGTCCTCGCTGAATACTGCTAATACTGGCTGTCATTTCTCTTTAAAAGAATCAAAGTCCAGAGACGTAGTCCTCTGACTTTGATGAACCTCTATAACGCGTTGGGAGAGAGACAGACAGTTGTTAGATAAGTGCTGAAGAGTCCGTGCCAGGGATGGAGCAGCATCAGATAGTTGGCTTGGTGAGTGATCTGATGATGACAAGGCTTGATCAGCGTCTTCAGTAATCGGTATAAGTGAAGATAAGGCAGCTTGGCGCATTTCGGACTGGATCAGGGTGACCAAGTCCGAAGAAAAATCTTCTAAGAACGCCAGATCTTCAGTAGATGGGTGTGGAGGAGTACTCGGTCGTGAAGGCTCCTCGATCTGTAGAGCTGCAACAACAGTGGACACCACCAGATCCGGATCGACGAACTCTGGTGAGACAACCGTTGTAAGTGCGGCGGTTGGACTGATTTGAACATGGGAGACTGATGATCCCAAAGGAATAGATGTTGTTGGGGAGTCCAACAAGACATTCAAGGGTACATCTTCTGCAGCAGACGGAGCATTAGTCATTGTCTGCTCTGCTGTTTGATCTGCGGTCTGATCTGCTGTCTGGTCTGCGGTCTGATCTGCTGGACCAGAAGGGATTTGCTCGATGAAGGGTTAAGCTACAGTCTTGCTCGCAGATGGGCTGGGTACTGGAGTGGATATGCTGAGCTTCTGCCGTTGAAATCGGACAGCTAAGTGGAGAGCATGGATATCCATTTCCAATTGAGCGATAACAACACCATCATCCTTTGCAGTTGGAGCATTAGGATCGAAGTTTGCTTTCTTAGCAGCTAAGATCAAATTCGCCAGTCTGAATCGCTGGTTGGCCGTAAGAGATCTTTGCGCTGTACAGCAATTCGCACATCATCTGTCTCTGTTCCCTTGAGGACTTCTTCTTCCATTTTCTGTAGGCGTTTCAGTTTGCCGAAGAACATCTCAATGTGATTGATCATTCTGTACTCAACATACTCATCAAAGACTACAACAAGTGCCTTCACCTTCTCATCAACATCCTCCATAGCGATGTCGATGGCTTGTTACGCTACAGATTTGGGTTTGGAGGAGAGGGGTTGAGTGAGAATGGCTTTGCCCTTGCCTGTGGAAGATGGAGATTTGATCCCTGATTGGGTATAGGCTCCCAACTCAGTGATGACAATCCCTTTGACCACGGGGATGGCAGAGGGGACTTTGATGGTTACTTTTGGTGCAGTGGTTGGAGCTTTTGAAGGTTGGGTTGTAGGTTGGGGTGCAGGGGTGGTTTTGTGGGAGGCAATATGGGTGAGGCTTTGAGAGGTAAGGTTTTGATTGGCTTGGTAATTTGGGTTCTTGGCTTTTTGGGAAGGGGCGTGGCTGGAGGTGTAGGAGCAGACTGAATTTCCTCGGAATCAGTCTGAATGGTCAATTTGCGCTTGACCCGAGGTTTTCGAGCAACAGCCTGTTCTTCTCCCTTCTCAATCTTGACAGCCACCAGATCGGTAGGAGTAGGAGGAGCACTCTTAGATTCGGAGAGCCAGTCCCTTGGAGTTGAGAATTTTAAACGGACTCAGAGCAGACTGCTTCCCCAGCTCGATGTCCAAAGTCTCCAGAAGCTTGCTTAAAGGCACAACAAAACAAACAGCCTGTTTGGAGGTGATGACTGTCTCAAGCAATACTCCAAATAATATAGCAGACCAGTTCATCTTCTGTCCTGAGACAATGGCAGCCATTGCCCTACACTTCTCAGCAGTGACGGCGTCAAAACTTCCGGCTTTCCCCAATAAAGGCTTACCAACAATCTCGCATAACACCTGGATATGAAAGATCATTCCTTCTTCTTGAATGAAGGCTGCAGGCGTTGGCCAAAGATAGACACTTTCCCCTGAAAGAGCTGTGAGAGAAGCTTGAGGAATCTGGCCAAACTCAGTCAGTCCGGAGTTGGGAAGACCAAAGGTCTTTGCCAGCGTCGACGGAGAGATTTCAAAAGATTTTCCCTTTACGGTGCTGGAGATGAGAGACTTCTGAGATACAACATTGGCAAATAGTTTCGCGAATCTCTGACTCGTAAACCACGTGCCACAGTCCAGAAATTTCTCAATCCAGACGATTCCAAAGCTCGGAAAATAGAAACCATCTCTGAATCTTCAGCCCTGTATATATCATCGAACTCAACGGAGAGAGAGTTTGTGAGTAATAGTGGCCATTTGAGTGTAATGGAAATATGAAGAGATTAAAAGAAATAAAGAGTTTTAGAGCAGACGGCGGTAATTGGTAAAAAGTGAGTGAAAGTGAGATGTTCAGCCCGCTAATAAGAGAGAAAAGACACGTGTCTTATCTCGAAGACTGATAATAAAAGAATTCAAAATAAACGGTCAGGATGAAAGAGAGATAAGGCGGTTAAAATGGCGATCAGTCCGGGCTGTTTTAAACAATTATTATATTTAAAGATTTGTTGACCAGACAGATCATGAGATAACATCAGATTTGACATAGATCGGTCTGAAAGTTCGGACCGGTCTGTGTCTTTCTGAACATTGTATTATCGATCTGTGCTAGCATACAATCTTTAAAAAGAAAAAAGAATAAAATTACTAAATCATCAAGTTAAGTCTATTAAACCAAGAATTTGACAAAAATAATTAAACTTAGCCTCGGGAAGTGGTTTGGTGAAGATATCTGCTGCCTGCTGATCTGTTGAAATATGCTCGATTCGAATCTCCTTTTTGCCAACATGATCTCGAATAAAATGATGTCGTATCTCAATGTGCTTTGTTCGAGAGTGCAAGACTGGATTATATGTTATAGCAATTGCACTTGTGTTGTCACAAAATATCGGAGATTCAACAGCTTGAATGCCATAGTCTTTGAACTGGTGTTGAATCCAGAGCATTTGAGCACAACAGCTTCCAGCGGCAAGATATTCTGCTTCAGCTGTAGATGTGGCAATAGATGTTTGCTTCTTGCTGAACCAAGAGATCAATCTTTCACCTAAGAATTGACAGGTTCCACTGGTGCTTTTGCGATCAATCTTACAGCCAGCATAGTCAGCGTCTGAATATCCGATTAAGTTGAAATTTGAATCTTTGGAATACCACAGACCAACGTTCTGAGATCCTTTCAAGTATTTCAGAATCCGCTTAGCAACGATGAAATGTGATTGCTTTGGTTCTGACTGAAATCTTGCGCACATACAGACTGAGAACATTATATCAGGCCGGCTCGCTGTAAGATACAAGAGCGATCCGATCAGTCATCGATACATAGATACTTCAACTGCTATTCCCCCTTCGTCTTTATCTAACTTGATTGAAGGACTCATTGGAGTTGATGCAGTTGAACATGTTTCCATCCCAAATCTCTTGAGTAGCTCTTTGGTGTACTTGGTTTGATTAATGAAAATGCCATTGCTGAGCTGTTTGACTTGGAGACCCAGAAAGAATGAAAGTTCTCCCATCATACTCATCTCAAACTGTCCCTGCATTAACTTAGAGAATTTCTCGCATAATTTGGGGTTAGTTGACCCAAAAATGATATCGTCAACATAAATTTGAACTAACAAAGTATGTTCCCCCTTAATAAATTTAAATAGAGTTTTATCTACTGAGCCGATCTGAAAATCATGGTTCAGCAGAAATTGAGACAGAGTATCATACCAGGCTCTTGGTGCTTGTTTCAGACCATATACTGCTTTATTCAGTAGATATACATGATTTGGAAATGAGTGGTTCTGAAATCCGGGAGGTTGCTCAATGTAGACTTCCTCATGAAGCTTACCATTAAGAAAGGCACTCTTAACGTCCATTTGATATACCTTGAAGTCTTTAAAAGCAGCATAAGCAAGAAATATTAGGATTGCTTCAAGTCTGGCGACTGGTGCAAAAGATTCATCGAAGTCAATTACTTCTTCTTGTCGGAATCCTTGTGCCACCAGTCTGGCTTTGTTTCTAACCACAACTCCATCTGCGTCTAGCTTGTTTCTGAACACCCATCTGATTCCAATAACAAGCAGATCGCTTGGCCTGGGGGTTAGACTCCAAACTTGATTTTGTTCAAATTGATTAAGCTCTTCTTGCATGGCCTTAATCCAGTTGAAATCAGTCAGCGCTTCATCAATCCTTTTAGGTTCCAGATTTGATATAAAAGCAGCATGAGTGAATTCATCCATCATCTGTCCTCTGGTTCTAATTGGTGCCGAATGACTTCCAATTACCAGATCAGGTGGATGCCTCTTTGTCCATCGATAACTTGATTCTGGATTGTCTGGTCCAGACGGATGAGTAGTAGCAGCATTATCAGCATCTGCTTTAACATTCGATTGAGGATCATCCGGATCGGCTCGATCTGAAGGAGCTTCATTGCCCTGATCCGATCTGTCTGGTACTTCAGGTTCTGGTGGATTATCTCTTGACCTGTTATCTACAATCTCATCATAACTGTTACGAGATGGATATTTTTCATCTGATTTTGAATTGATTCCTTGCCACCCTCAATACATAAAGATTCATCAAAAACTACATGGACAGATTCTTCTACAGTTAAAGTGCGATTATTGAAAACTCTAAAAGCTTTGCTATTAGATGAATAACCTAAGTATCCCATTATCTGATTTAGCTTCAAATGCTGTAAGATGATTCTTACCATTGTTATGAACGAAGCATTTGCAGCCAAATACATGAAGGTGAGAGATAGACGGTCTGTTACCAGTCCATATCTCATATGGAGTGAGATTCAACTTCTTGTTAATCATAGACCGATTTTGAGTGTAGGATGCAGTATTTACAGCTTCTGCCCAGAACTTTTGCGAAATTCCAGAATCAGCAAGCATTGTTCTTGCTGCCTCTTTAAGCGTTCTGTTTCTTCGTTCTGCAACTCCATTTTGTTGGGGAGTTCGGGCGGCTGAAAATTCATGCTTAATTCCTTGATCTTCTAGAAAGGATTCAAGATTCTGATTTGAAAACTCAGTGCCTTTGTCACTTCGAATCCTGTCTATGCTGGATGATTTCTCATTCTGCGTGCGTTTCAGCAGCTTGATCAATTTCGGACCGGTCTGATCTTTACTGCTCAAAAATATAGTCCAAGTAAAACGTGAGTAATCATCAATAACAACAAGAGTATACCGTATTCCCCCTAAACTTGTTATTGGTATATGACCAAACAAGTCCATATGCAGTAGTTCTAAGCAGCGTGAGGAGGATTTGACATTCTTGTTTTTGAAGGATGATCTGATCTGTTTGCCCATTTGGCATGCTTCACAGATCTTATCCTTAGCAAAGTCGATCTTGGGCAGACCGACAACTAAATCATGTTTACACAGGCTAGATATAGTCTTAAAATTGAGATGATTCAAGCGTTTATGCCATAGCCAGTGTTTATTATCATTATTAGCGATGAAGCAAATAGGATTATCAGGTTGAGCAAAGTTCCAGTTAATCTTATATGTATTTCCATTTCTGATTCCTACAAGCATGGTTATACCGTCTGATGATTTAACAGTGCAAGTGTGTTTATGAAATTCTACAGCATAACCATTATCACAGAGTTGACTTATACTAATCAGATTATAGCATAGATTTTCAACTAATAGTACATCATTGATAATAATATTACCATGGACAATCTTACCCTTGCCCACGGTCTTACCCTTTGAGTTATCTCCGAAGATGATCTTAGGTCCAGTACATTCTGTGACTTCAGACAGCAGCTCGATGTTTCCAGTCATGTGACGAGAACACCCACTGTCTAAGTACCAGTCTGATGCAAGTTTCTTTGGTACCTGTCATCAAACATAATTATTGTTGGTACCCAATCCTATTTGGGTCCAGAACGGATTAGCCCTTTGGGAACCCACACCTGTATCAGCTTTAATGGCTTGTGTGTGTCTGGCGTGCTGTGAGCTGATCTGTTTCGATGTTGTGTGTGATAATGTGTGCGATATGGAAACCTTTTATTCTCATAGGGTAGTCTATATCTTCGTTGAACTGGTTTTGAATTATAGTAGTTGGATGGTCTCCCTTGCCTTAGATTTTGCACCTTTGGATTTGGTCTGAAAGACGCAAAGCTTGCTGGTGCCTTTTCTTTGGCTTGGTTAACATATCCAATCCCTTTTCTCAAACCTTGATTCATGAAAGAGACTCCCGTTTGAATTGTAGGTGCTTCATTTCATATATTATGCTGGATTTAACAAATTTCATTTGTTTGATGTTGTACTTTACCAGCAACAGTTCAGATTCATCTTTGGTGCAGTCTTTGATATCAAAGCATATGCCTGTAACATCACCGACATTTCTTTGTACCTCTTGCAATTCTTCCAATGATGTTCTGGATTTTGTCCATGATTTGAAGATATGAGAAAGCTTAGCATTTTGTGTGCTAATTCTCTTATTTTCTTCATGGAGCTGATCATAAGAGATTTTTAGCTTATTCAGCTCGATCTGTAGATTGTTGCACTCACCCAGCTCAGAGCAGCTTGGTTTGATGTGCTCATCTATTTGATCATTGGCTTTAGCTTTACTTCTCTCAAATGATTCAGCTAAGAGTCTATAGTCATTAGCCATGTCTTGCAGTGCGGACATGAGCTCTTCTCGTGTAAATTCATTTCAATCAAGATCGAATACCTCTTCTGTTTGACTCAACTCTTCGTCTGCCATTAGACATTGAATATCTTCTTCGCTTTCGCTGGAAGAGTATTCAGAGCTTTCTGAGTCTGAATCAGTCTGAGCCCATTTGCTGTTTCCTTCTTCTGCTACTAGGACTTTTTGGGACTTTCCATGATTTTTGCGGTCTTTGTAGTGCTTCTTTTTCCTGTCATCACGATGCTTCTCTTTCGGTTCTTCTTTCTTCGGTCTGGTGCAATCTGCAATAAAATGTCTGGTCTTACCACAATTGTAGCAAGCCTGATCATTAACCGCATCGTCCTTTCTTGATTTATAATGATGAGAGGGTTTAAAGTTCCTCTTATTTTTAGACATGAATTTACCAAATTTCTTGATAAATAGTGACATAGCATCATTACTTATCTGTTCGATAGATCGATCTGTTGTGGGGGTGGTCTGGTCTGGAATGGCTGCCAGTGCTTTGTTTGGTTGAGAGATGAATGGCTCTGCTTCACCTCTGCTGATCAGTTCGAACTCATATGCTTTAAGATCTACGAACAGATCATGAAGTTCAACCTTGTTCAGATCTTTGGACTCCCTCATTGCAATGGTCTTAACATCCCATTCTTTTGGCAGGGCTCTCATGACTTTCAGAGCGATCTCTCTGTTTGAGTATTCCTTGCCCAGACCATTCAGCTCATTGATGATACCAGTGACTTTTCATCAAACTCATTTAGAGTTTCTCCAATCTTCATTTTTATGCTCTCAAATCTTTGAAGAGCAACAGTCAGCTTGTTTTCCTTGGTCTGGTCGTTCCCTTCACATAGCTGTGCTATCTTCTCCCAAATTTCTTGGCAGTAGATCACATTTTGATTTTACTGAACATGTTCTTGTCCAATGTCTTGAACAAGATGTCTTTGGCAACGTTATCGAGGTTTGCTTTCTTTCTTTCTTCATTCGTCCAGAGGGATCTATCCTTCTCGACCATTTGGGGGTTCACCACCAGTAATGGAGGCTGCTGTATTGACTTTCAGAATTTTCATTGGTCCATCAGTGATGACGAACCACATATCGTCATCATGTGCTGCCAGATGATCTTGCATTCTGATTCTCCAATCATCATAATCTTCTTTGAGAACATAGGAATTTTGTTGAATGATGACATCAGCTCAAGTGTCTTTGTGCTTATTAAGACGACCTGCTCTGATACCTCGGTCCGGAGGGTTTAGAGGGGGGGTGAATGAACACTCCTATTAAATTTAATCCCTTGTGATTTCGTTCGGATTAGTGAGACAAAATCTGATTCTTAATCAACTCTTTGGCAGAACAGACCACTTGAATGTTTAGTGCGGAACGGTCTGTTCTTGAATTAGTAAGAACGGCTCGATGGCTTGAATAATAAAGCGAATGCAGAATACTAAGACACAGAATATGTTTCTGGAAGTTCGAAGGTGGTGTAATCCTTCTACGTCTCCCCTTCTTCCAATTAAGGAAGGTTTCCACTAGAAGACTTTGATTTATACAATCCTGTTGTACAAACCCGATTCAGCTGGATTTACCTCACTACCAGACTGAAACTCCTAGTCACTCGATCTGTTCAGACACACACTCTGTCTGACAGTTACAATAATTTCTCACTTCTATCTTTCAGTACAGAATACACAAGATAGACTTCTGTCTATGCACACAGTGATCCTAAATGATCAAATATTACAATGTATTCGTACTTAAGAAGAATTTCAGCTCGAGAGCTTCTGAGCTTGTAAGCTTGTGCTGTTTTGCTTTCTTGTGCGTTTTTCGATTGATCAGCGAGAGTCTTCTTGTGATCTTCTGATGCATCCTTTTATAGTTGCATGTACCAACGACATTATTCCCTTAATGTGCAACTTTTGACTCTGCTTAAACTCTGAGTAAGCTACAGTCTTCTTCTTTAAGGTACTTGCCATTCTGGTTCATGCTTTCGGCGACTGTCAGGTAAGTTCTTCTTTGTCTTCTTACCTTATATGGTAATCTTCAGTCTATGGTCTTTTTCAGCATTAATTGCGACATTAAATGCTTCAATAAATAGCCGTTAATGATTCGGACTGAAGAACCAATCTTTATACATCCTTGACTGCTCTGATCTGATACATGTTGAGATCGATCTGAAGCTTCGATCTAGTCAGTCTGTTTTCTATCGATCCGGTCTGATATGCAATATGCCTCATCAGCTTGATCTGTTTTGAGCGATCGATCTGGTCAGTCTGATATCTATCGATCCGGTCTGATATGTTTTGTCATCTTTAAAATCTTATCGATAAGGTCCGGAACTAACACTTTCATTCTTCAAGTGTCTTGGAAACTTCATTCCAAGCATTATTCTTGATGCACACATGTCAAAATGTCTCGTCAACATTTTTCCTTTGTTGCTTGATGATTTCTAAATTGCTTCTCCAATGAGCATATCATCAATACACAAGCATACATATGCTTAGGTGTGTACACATTTGTCACACGTGTTAATCTATTTGACAACATAATTTGTCAAACTCTTCATGTATTTTATTTGGTGTTTGTTATGACTTTACTTTGGCCTTCATTTCTAGTTTAGCCAAGTACCCCCACATTTCAAATATTGTAGGAAACTCTCTTTTTCCTTCAATCACAAGGTTTTCTTCCTTGCATAAATGTGGTAAGTGATTGAATCCTAGAATTGCGACCCCCACAACTTCGGATAGTAACGAAGTGCACTGGCATTCAAACTTCCGTGTTTCAAGTTCTAAGCGTTATAGTCTAATCGCTTATTTTTTAAACAGAAATTTCTCAGTGTAGCGATTCTAGACCGCAAGTGCACGGTGTCAAGTTTTAGTATAGATAGGAAGAAAACGGATTGTCGAACCCACATGGACTAACAAGCAAGTACCAAATAAGATGTCTTTTAACTATATTTAACCTACGAATAATTAATTTATAATTAACGACTAATCTAATCCAACCAAGTCAATCAACGTAAACGAGAAAATTCCACAAGACAAGATTATCAAGACTTTGGCTCACCAATGCAATTCCCTACAATTCTCGATTGAATATTCAACTATTTCTAAGGTGACGAGTTCTCCCAATTTATCTAATACACTCTCTCGAGCTATATTAAACATAACACCGAATTGCAGTAAGTAACTCTCGTTCACTTATTTAACAATTCAATGTTGCATAAGATCCATGAATACTCCTAGCTTTCAATTACTAGATATCTATGTCTATCACGCATGTATTTGACGTCATCTCTCGATCTCGGTCTGAAATCCATGGTATGAGTTATTAATTCAGTATCATAAAATCATCTCTCGGTCTCAATTATGATACTAAGATCATTCAAAGGTGATCAATCCTCTAAAAGCATGAAGAACATAAAATATACGCAAAGAACTATAAAAATTCAATCATCAAATTGAAGGTTCATAACAAAGGTTCGCCTAGCCTCGATAAATAAACTTAGTTCATACTCATAAATAAAGACCAATACTCAAACATGTCTTGCAACAATCCAAGCATGATATAATCAAAATAAAACTAAACTAAAGTTTAAAAGTAAGAATAAACTCCCAGCGTCGACTCCGGTTGTAGATCCTCGCTCCTTCTCTTGCTTCCTTCTCGATCGTCTCTTTAATCGCCTTGTTGGGTTGTTCCAATTCCTAGGTTGAATAGGTGAAGATGGATGAAGGTGATATGGAGTATGGAGGTGTGGAGGCTATTCCTAGGTTAAAAGTATTATTTTGGGTTGTTATTTTCGTCCATATGTATAGAGGAAGGGAATCATGGACTTCCCTTTTGCACACAAACTCTACAAGGAAGTTATTTTTCTGAAAATTCCTTCGGCCGATCGATTCGGACAAAGCGGCCGATCGATCGAGCTTCACAGTAAGAATTTAGTGGCTTTTTCAGCCTTTCTCGATCGATCAGCAATTCTTGCTCGATCGATCGGCAAGACCAGAAAGTTTTCTTCGCCTTTTTCAGCTTCTGGCGAGTTTTGTATTTTGACCGTAACTTTCTCATACAAACTCCAAATTTGATGAATCAGCTGTCCACGTGAAGATAAGAGAAAGTTCTACAACTTTTATATGGACCACATTTCCAAAACTTGGATCTAACATATAGTAATTTGAGGATAAAGAAGCAACATGTGTCTATGATTTCGGTTTTTTCCTCTTTTCTTCAACTTTATTCAATCTTTCATCATTTTAGCTTGATTTCTTCACCTTTCCCTACATTTCAACATTGATTCCTGAAATAGAGAAATATATACCATAAACCGTAAAATAATCCAAGAATCAACACGAAAACATATACATATCAAGCATAAAAACGTGTAATATTCAACCCTATCAACTCCCCCAAACTTATCACTTAATCGTCCTCGATTAAGCATTAAAATCACAAGGTAGAGTTCATTCTTGATACTTGAAACAATTATTTCATGACTCGCATTATTCTCAGAAATCTCATACATATATACAAAAGTTGACAAGAGATGTTTTCTCCTAATTCAAGCAACATATCTCAAAATCGGAACGCGTGTGTGTGCTATAGTCAATCTCAAGTTTCATGCACATATTCAAGATCAAATCATGTTAATCAACTCAAAATCGAGATTATCATCAAGCACCCCATAAGCCTATTTTTAAACACTTCTCCACTAATGATAGTTACTCCCTAGACTTGGATCAAAAGAACTTTTTAAGCTTGTAATGTAAGGCCTTTGGTGTTGGCTTCAAAGAAAAGATAGGGGAACACAAAGAAGAGAGTATAATCATGGAAAGTTCAAATTTTTAGCACAAGTTTGAGCTTCTCTTCTTTTTTTTTCTAGCCTTGGCCACTTTGGGTCTTATTTATTCAATTTTTTTCTCAAAGCTTTTTCTATCTTTTCCTTTTATCATTCATCAATTTTTTTCAACAAATAAGCTCATCAAAGATGTAGCAATTCAATTGCATCTAATGAAAATCATTATACTCCCTTAGGGTCAAGATAAAAAATCTTCCATTTAGGCTCAAGTAGGTGGGTATAATGAGGTTGCCAAAGAATGTTGAATGGGGGCTAATAGTATGTCAAACATACTCCATTCTTTTATCATTTAGGCTCAAATTAGGGAACTAGAGATTGATATAAACATGGTAAGCTTGAAAGGCTCAAACGGTCCAAAGATCGCCTAAATCATTTCCAAGTCGAGTTTGTAACTATAAAATTTCGCCTCAAAGTGTTATCATCAAATAAGTTCTAGGATAACTCTAAGATGCTCAAGACAAATCATCAAGTTCACAACAATTATCACTATTCAACATGCAATCCACAAGATCATGACTCATTGTGCTCAATATATTCCTCATTCTTGACATGCTAACTCAAATTAGGATATTCATGTACAAGTCCAATAATCATCACAAATCAAGTCCATATGCATAGTGAGATCAAAATCCTCATTGAATAGTCACTCCTATAATTCATTCTTTTCTCAAGTTTGAACTCATAAAAAAAAAAATTAGCTCATAATAATCGGACGATTCAAGTGTCATTTAAGCACACAACATGTGGTTAAAACAAGTAAAACATGCAAGCTACTACTCCCCCAAACTTAAATCAAACATTGCTCTCAATGTTCAAATGAATCAAAAGGGAAAAAGTAAACTCCCCTGATCAAGACGCTTGCATGAGGGTTGAGGAAGATTGACTTTTGAAAGTTCCACTGTTGTAGGGGTTCATTGCTCCAACTGAGTACCTAGCAAGAGAAGAATGCAAATGGTAAAATATTCGACTCGAGAGATAAACAAAACTAAAAATAAAAACTGAAAATCAAATAACAAAACTAAATAGCTAAAGGATACGCCTGGGTTGCCTCCCAAGAAGCGCTGATTTCTAGTCTTCGGCTTGACCATCAGAAGCAACCATCAAAGAGCGGCTGCCGCCAATAGTAAGTATCGTATGATACCACTAATGGGTCTTCATTCAGTATGCCCTCAAGCTTGGCAAGATTGTAACAGTGTAAGCTCGTCGCTCCAACAACATTCGTCTTAAAGTGGCAGGCATGGGAGAATGATTCTTGACTTGGCTTCATATCTTGGAGGATGTAGTGCGGTGAAGTTGGCATCGATGGAAAATACGGATCCACATATGTCATAGAACATGTCTCCATCGATGCACTCAAATCGGAATCTTCGAAAGTCTCTTCCTTCTCCAACATCACACTGGACTCATCTTCACATGGGAACTCCTCGGATGACATCTCTGAAGTAGTCTCAATCTCTTGAAGAGGCTCAAGTTCCTTTGAATCTTCAACACTAGGAGGATCACTCCCCCAAACTTGGTTGGTTGAGTGATTGTCATCATATAACCAAACTCGATTCGTCGCCTCTTGATTTGTAGCCCTCATCTCTTCCTCTTGGCAGCTAGTTGAAATTGTTTCCATGAGGACCGCCATTTGCTGCTCCAAGTGACGCATTGAGTTGGTGTGGCACTCCAAACTGTTCTCAGTTGATGCCATGAATCTTGCTAAGGTATCCTATAACTGAGTCGTTACGTTTGCAGAACTATCTCTCCTCTCTTCGCGATGTTCAAATGGTTGTGGCATATCAATAGGATAGTGAGGCTCCGGTGGGTATTGGTGACTCCAACCTTGTAGTAAAGGATCACAATACCAGTGATAATCGAAGTCCGCCATATCATTGAACAGGTGCACCACACTGTCCTCATCTCTTTCAACCAAGGGACTCCCAGTCACCAGTGCTCCGCTCAATACCCATTCTCGTGTCTGTGCATCCAGCGCTTTGAAAAAATATTGCATGAGAGTATAGTTCGAAAAGTTGTGATACCGGAATGTGTTGGCCAATTCATTGATTCTCTCCCAAACAGCGTAGAACGGCTCGAAACGTAGTTGGGCAAAGCTCGTGAAGGCTTGTTGATGTTGCATCTCCAAGTACCTCACAAGACAAACAAAAGAAAAATAAAATAAATATATATAATTTTTTTTCTTTTTCGAATGAGAAAAACAAAAAAAATGGTTAAATTACAGTCAAAGAACCTAGTATGATATTACTAAAGTTAATCCCCGACAACGGCGCCAAAAACTTGATCGCTTATTTTTTAAACAGAAATATCTCAGTGTAGCGATTCTAGACCGCAAGTGCACGGTGTCAAGTTTTAGTATAGATATGAAGAAAACGGATTGTCGAACCCACGGGGACTAATAAGCAAGTACCAAATAAGATGTCTTTTAACTTTATTTAACCTACGAATAATTAATTTATAATTAACGACTAATCTAATCCAACCAAGTCAATCAAAGTAAACGAGAAAATTCCATAAGACAAGATTATCGAGACTTTGGCTCACCAATGCAATTCTCTTCAATTCTCGATTGAATATTCAAATATTTCTAAGGTGACGAGTTCTCCCAATTTATCTAATACACTCTCTCGAGCTATATTAAACATAACACCGAATTGCAGTAAATAACTCTCGTTCACTTATTTAACAATTCAATGTTGCATAAGATCCATGAAAACTCCTAGCTTTCAATTACTAGATATCTATGGCTATCACGCATGTATTTGACGTCATCTCTCGATCTCGGTCTGAAATCCATGGTATGAGTTATTAATTCAGTATCATAAAATCATCTCTCGATCTCAATTATGATACTAACATCATTCAAAGGTGATCAATCCTCTAAAAGCATGAAGAACATAAAACATACGCAAAGAACTATAAGAATTCAATCATCAAATTGAAGGTTCATAACAAAGGTTCGCCTAGCCTCGATAAATAAACTTAGTTCATACTCATAAATAAAGACCAATACTCAAACATGTCTTGCAACAATCCAAGCATGATATAATCAAAATAAAACTAAACTAAAGTTTAAAAGTAAGAATAAACTCCCAGCGTCGACTCCGGTTGTAGATCCTCGCTCCTTCTCTTGCTTCCTTCTCGATCGTCTCTTTAATCGCCTTGTTAGGTTTTTCCAATTCCTAGGTTGAATAGGTGAAGATGGATGAAGGTGATATGGAGTATGGAGGTGTGGAGGCTATTCCTAGGTTAAAAGTATTATTTTGGGTTGTTATTTTGGTCCATATGTATAGAGGAAGGGAATCATGGACTTCCCTTTTGCACACAAACTCTATAAGGAAGTTATTTTTCTGAAAATTCCTTCGGCCGATCGATTCGGACAAAGCGGTCGATCGATCGAGCTTCACAGTAAGAATTTCGTGGCTTTTTCAGCCTTTCTCGATCGATCGGCAATGCTTGCTCGATCGATCGGCAAGACCAGAAAGTTTTCTTCTCCTTTTTTAGCTTCTGGCGAGTTTCGTATTTTGGCCTTAACTTTCTCATACAAACTCCAAATTTGATGAATCAGCTGTCCACGTGAGAGAAAGTTCTACAAATTTTATACGGACCACATTTCCAAAACTTGGTTCGAACATATAGTAATTTGAGGATAAAGGAGCAACATGTGTCTTGGATTCCGGTTTTTTCCTCTTTTCTTCAACTTTATTCAATCTTTCATCATTTTAGCTTGATTTCTTCACCTTTCCCTACATTTCAACATTGATTCCTGAAATAGAGAAATATATACCATAAACCGTAAAATAATCCAAGAATCAACACGAAAACATATACATATCATAGCATAAAAACGCGTAATATTCAACCCTATCATAGTCTTACAAATCCAAATTCAAGTTTTTATTTCTTGAAAATTTCGAGCGTACTTGCTTACAAAAGTTGAAACTTGGATATATTCTCAAACTCGGTTCACAATTTGCAATTTAAGCGCACTAACTTAGAAAACTTGAATCAAGATTTTAAATCTTGCAAATTCATGTTATAAGCGTACTAGCTTAGAAATTCAAAATGAACCAATTTGAGATATTACAACGCCTAATCAAAATTTGTGGCATCGATTTATCACTTGTGTTTTAAGCGTACAAAGCTTAGAAACTCGAATTCAAGATTTTATATTCTTGCAGATTCAAGCTTAAGCGTCAAATTCTTAGACAACACAAGTATAATCTACTCACAATTTCCCATAGCAAAACCCATTTGCTAAATTTTATTGCAATCTCATTCTTGAAGTGTTTAAACCTCACTGGCCTCGTTTTTGCTTCATAACAAAAAAGTCACAACAATAGCATGTGCAAATCTCGATAAAGTAACAAATTACTTTTCTTACATCTCTAGTTTGCACAATATTTCCATCACAAACATCACTGTGAGTAACCTTTCGGAAATTTTGTTGTCCTCTTCGATTCTCAAGCGAACCACAAGGTCTTCAAGATTCATCTCTTTTCGTTTATGCTTGAGATAATTCTTGAAGTCCTTCCATGACGGAGGCAACTTTTCAATCATGACGGACACTTGAAATGAGTCACTTAGAACCATTCCCTCCGCATGAATTTCGTGCATGAATACTTGCAAATCTTGCACTTGTGCTATCACAGGCTTTGTATCAACCATTTTGAAATCTAGGAATCGCCCAACGATTTCTTCATGCCGGCATCCTCAGATCTATACTTTTCTCCAAGGATTGCCACAATTCCTTGGCCGTCTTCACTAGACAATACACATTGTATAATGTGTTGTCCAGTCCGTTGAGAATATAATTCTCGCACAGGAAATCGCTTTGATTCCACGCATCAACCGCAACCCTCTTTTGGTTGTCGGTTTCACTCTCCATAATAGTAGGAGCATCTTCATTGAGGAACCTTGTCAACCCCAAGGTTGTCAAAAACAACATCTTTTGTTGTCATCGCTTGAAATCGTTCCCATTGAACTTTTCAGGCCTTTCACCATGATGAACGAGAGTCGTTGTTGCACTCGACGAAACCATTTGTTGTTAATATTGTCTTAAGATTGTTGTATAAAATTATATTGGTGTGTATCTTAGGAAAGTAGCAAGCAAAAACAACAAATGGCTTTGTATTAGAATTGTCGATGCGAGATTTGGAATCTCTGTCCTTCAGACAATATTGCTCCGCTATGGTGCTAACGGTTTACTTTGGCAATTTGTCTCCCAAGATACAACGACTATGATTTGTGATAGGACCACTCCAAATCACAAATCCTTTAAACCACAAAGGTCTAAAAATGCTCAACCATAACAATCATGAAGACTCACAAAATTACTCAAATTTTGATCTTCAAATATGATGTGAATTTCCAAAACTCCATGTCTAATTCATTCAAGGGTTGTTTCTTATATAGTATACCAAGTGGTGTCATCAAGAGACACAATTTGGAAGCATCAATTCATGAAAAAATACACCCCAACATGAATGGACACAACATTTAATTTGATTCAAATTTCCAACAATATCTTGGTTTGATTCTTGAATGAAATTTTTAATCCATGTTGTGGCTATATGTTCTCGGCAAATTGAAGAATTTTATCAAATTGACAAGGGCGATTTAGTTTTAAAAACCTGTTGTAGGAATAAGTAGTGTTTTGAGATTTACTCATTTGAAATCATGAATTTCTAATACAGTGGATAATTTAATTGGAGAGATTATAAGTTCACGGAAATAGAGATTGCAAGAGTAAATATATTCAATAAAAGACAAAAGAAAATAAAGGTTATGATATAAAAAATATTTTTTTTATATATTTTTTTGTAGAAAAATGTAAATATCTTTTTTAATATAGGTTCAAATTAGTAATATTGTTCGAATTAAGTGACATTCAATTTTGAATTCTAGATAAATTAAAAAAATCGCTTTTAATTTGGAGTTTTTTCCTCTTTAATTCATACTCTCATTTTTTTAATATTTAATTTTATTTTCACATTCTCAAAATCAAGAATCCATGAAAATCGCTAGACTTGGTTTCTCATTCATGATTTTACTCACACAGTCGAGTTATTGTGCGCTAATATTTTATTGACCGCAACATAAGATAATAAGAAGACCAAAAGTATATAATAATTTTAAAAATCGAAATGTAAAATTTTTGGATCCGTGTACAATTTGTGGGTAAAATTGTCAATTCACAATGGAAAAACTTTGTCCATCATCCACACTTTTACAGAAATATATATATATATATATATATATATATATATATATATATATATATATATATATATATTTATAGTTCTTGTTCAAACAGAATTCAAGAACATCTGGTATAAAAATTGGTTTATACCTATCGGTTGACTTTTACTATCAAATGATAATTTGTCGGATGAAAAATCTAGCCTAAATATTCAATGCATTTATAGAATCATTAAAATAAAAATTAAAACTCTGAACTGTTAATATAATTAAAATTTGGAAAAATTACGGTTGTCTCAATGATATAATAGCTATTATTACGATTTCTGATATCTAATTTATAATAACTGATAGATTATATAGAATAGCTGGATTACGAATCAATCCATCTAGTTTGTAACTAATGAAGGGAAAATTGCATATGTCCCCCCTATAATTTGACATAAAAATAAATAGTAGAGATTGTAGACGTTATTTTTTAAACTAGACATGTGAATTCATGATTGTTCAAGCTAGATGTCTATATGTAATTCACTCTTCAAATTTAAGTACAAAGTCCTGAAAATCGGGTATTTGATCATTTTAGTTGAGTATGTTGTTGAGAGTTATCACATATTGAGCATTTAAAAGATATGTTAGCTATTTATAAGATACATGTATTACTCCACTCATTGTCAATTGGTTTTGAGTTGGAACTCTATGTATTTTTAACATGATATCAGAGCAGACTTGTCATGTGATTGGTTATTCCTACATCATGCTCACCATCATCTACGTTATCAATTCATTTGTTTGACTTACGGAACATTATTTCTATGTTCAAAAATTGGCTTTGGAAGTAAAGGAAAGAGAAACAAGAATTAATATAATATAGATGTACACAAATGCGGGTAATATAATATTTCTGTTTTAATGCAAAATGTAAGCTAGAATTTCAAACCCGCAATCCAAACGAAAAGATTTGATTTTTATTTTATTTTCATTAATATAATTTCGAATTATTTTACAATTATTACCCACATATAATAAGCGGCGTAATGGTTACCGTTCCCATGAACAGTAACCATTACGTCACTTTTTTTATTTTTTTATTTTAAAATTTTTTTATTTTCTTTTTCTTTTATTTTGTATTTTTTATAAAATATTCGGTATGATGAATTTCCGGCAGATCACATATCGTCGATTTTGCTTGTTTATGTACATTTTGATTTTTTTCTTACCTACGACCAATTGCTAATATGTGGTATTACCTATTTACATTTGTTCTGATGTTTGACATCAAATATTCCCTTAATATATAAGGAGATTATATCAAAACCCTTGACCCAACAGTGCATCCATCTTATCTCAATTTTTAAAATTTAAAATGTTATCTTTTTTTTTTTTAGAAAAAAACTTGTTGATTTTGTCAATTATGAATTAAAAAAAACAGATAGTTCAAAATAGATTTTTCTCGTGGCAAACTTTAATAATAAATTTTTATATGAACTTATTTTAAAAAAAAAAGAGTTAAAAATAAGTTTTCGTTGTGGCAAACTTTAATAATATTTTTTTATAAAATATTCGGCATGATGAATTTTTGGTAGATTATAGGTCGTTAGTTTTGCTTGTTTTTATATATTTTGAGTTTTGGCTTACCTACGACCCGTTGCTAATATGTGATTGTTCTCGATTACCTTTCTTATGGTGTTTGACATCAAATTTTCCCTACATGTATAAGGAGATTATATCAAAAAAATTAGAAAAATTAAATTATGATAATTATATATTACTTGTTTGATAATAATTTGGGACGTCACATTTGCATTCATTATTTGTTAGAAAGTATATAAATAATTATAAAAGTAAGATGATTAATTAATCTTGAGGCCATAGCAAGTAATAAGAGCAATATCCTAAAATAACAATGCAACTACAACAATAAATATAAACTATAATTCTAGCCATCGTTATTTTGAAAACTCTTGCGAACAACTTTTGATTGGTTTTTTTGAGCTCGTTGAGATTTACTTTTATTGTGATTGATGTAATCTACTACTGCACTTTCGTAGATGACTTTTGTTTAGAGAGTCTATTGAGTGCTACAATGATATCATACTATTTACTCCAACCTATTTGATTTTATACACATACGATTATGTATGTTCAATGCGTATGAACCATCTTTTTATTCTCTAGAACTGTCGTTGAACTTGTGTCGAACGCTTTGTTGGATATATATACCAGGTTAAGGCGCGGTGCCAAATTAACTAGTAGATTTATAATATAGAGTCTAGACATTGTCCCCGCAAGCCTGCACTATGTTAAACCCGCCGATGTCACCTAAGATGTTCTTTTAGTTGGTACTAAGAAAACTATGGCAACAGAAAAACACAAAGCTGCCAGCTTCCAACCAAATAATCATCGGAGAAAACAATTTGCAAAGCTATCCTATATAAACCTGAATCCACAAAACATGAGACATCAGTTTGAGGTAACAGAAAGCAATAAAAATGGCGAACATCGCTATATTTTCGCTTCTATATTCCTTACTGTTTTCATTTCTAGTGCTGAATTGCCACTGCCAAGAGAGAAAGGTAGGTGAAAATTTTCGCTTGTTTTTTCGGTTTCTTTCATGCCGAAATCCTGAAACATGCGGGGTTTATGCAGCTTCATGTCGTCTACATGGGAAATCGGCATCAGGGGGACGTATCTGTTGCTTCAAAACATCATGCCATGCTGCATAAAGTTCTTGGAAGGTTGATGTATAAAGCTCAGTAGTAATGACAATACAGTTGACACTAAGTAGAGGAAATTCACCAGTACCATCATTCTTAAGAAGTTAAACGTAAAAATGTGAACCAAGTTTGAGACTCGAGTCAGCCAAAACAACACGGGGTTTTCATTTTGCATGTCTAAAGATTGTAACATAGTTAAATCAGAGCTGATTCAGTCTAAGTTTTTATCTCATCCGGTGGTAAGCTTAACTACAGTGAGCAAGTGACTGATATTCGTTTATTGATGCAGAGCTTCATTAGCCAAAGAGTCGTTAGTATACAGTTACGGGCGAAGTTTTGATGGATTTGCAGCCAAGTTGACGGAGGAGGAAGCCAGGAGGATTTCAGGTTAGTCAATCACAGAAAAAAAAAAACAGAAATTAACTAGTTTCTAGGATTCTGATGTGAAAACAATGAATGCAGAGATGGAAGGAGTTGTTTCGGTAAACCCAAACAGTGTGTACAAACTTCATACCACAAGGTCATGGGACTTCATGAATCTCACTTTGAACAAAGTAGGAGGTCCTCAAGAATCAGATGTCATCATTGGACTCCTTGACACTGGTAAATATTAGCCATCAATTGTAGGCTATACGAAGTGTACTGTGCAATATATCTGTAACGTTTCCGTTTTTCGCCTTCTATAGGAATTTGGCCAGAGCATCCGAGTTTCAATGACACTGGTTTTGGCCCTCCACCAGCGAAATGGAAGGGAACTTGCACAGGCCAAAATTTTACCTGCAACAAGTGAGTATTGTAGCCATACCTGAAATTTACTAACAGATGTAAACAGTTGAAAAGAGGAATATTACAGGGAGATTTTTAGCAGGAAGCAAGGATACAATTATTGTGTGTTTCTAGTTAATCTTGATATTGAAAATTTTCTTAATCTAATCATTGCAGCAAGATAATCGGAGCACGATACTACAACAGTGATAATTCTTCTGACATCTCAGACATTCAATCTCCAAGAGACTCTGAAGGGCATGGTACCCACACTGCATCAACTGCCGGAGGAGTTGAGGTGGCCGGAGCTAGCTACTTTGGCCTAGCAGAAGGCATTGCAAGAGGTGGCGTACCGCATTCTAGAATAGCAGTGTATAAAGTCTGCTGGGCTTTTGGATGTAGTTATGCAGATATCCTAAAAGCATTCGATGATGCAATTGCTGATGGAGTTGATATTATATCAGTCTCCTTAGGATCAGATTGGCCATCTGATTATTTTGATGATCCTATTGCCATCGGATCTTTCCATGCCATGAAGAACGGAATCTTGACCTCGAATTCAGCAGGAAATTCAGGTCCAGCTCCTGTAACAGTTTCCAACTTTGCACCATGGACACTCACAGTTGCTGCGAGTTCCATTGACAGAAAGTTTGTCTCCAGAATGGAACTTGGAAACGGACAAATCTTAACTGTAAGCATAGATAATTCGTGTCAAGATCGTTCAACAACTATTATCTTTTTCTTCTCATTTTGACATTTTAAGCTCAAATAAATGAAGGGTATCACCATCAATGCTTTTGATCTCAACACGACTTCATTTCCTTTGATATGGGGCGGAGATGCTGCAAACTATACCATCGGCTCGAGTCCTGATATTTCAAGGTACTGCATCAACGGTGCCATGAGCACTGACAAAGTGGCTGGGAAAATAGTCTTCTGTGAAGCTGTGGTGGATGGCTCTGGAATTCTTGCAGCTAATGGTATTGGTACCATTATATCGGATGTACTTGTTGTCAATCCTGATGTTGCATTCAGCTGGCCTTTACCAGCCACATTGATAAGCCCAGAAGATGGCAAAACAGTTCTCGACTACATAAGAAGCACAGAGTGAGTGATTCTTTTTTTGATGGGTGCGAAGAGTGAGTGATTCTTACTTCATCACAAGATCAGGGAGGGATGTTTCTCAATGAATTATGCATAACAAATTTTTGTTAGTTACAGATTTGATCTCTTTATAATATCAAAGAAGTCAATAACTTCATGAAACATTTCTGTTTTCAGCACCCCGACAGCAACCATTTTCGTCAGCGATGCCTGGAAAGATGTCATGGCTCCAAAGGTTGTTTCATTCTCTTCCAGAGGACCAAGTCCTATCACTCCCGACATTCTCAAGGTGATCAACAAATTAAATTTACTTGACCTCGTTTTTTTTTTATTTTGGCTTTTAAAAGTGGGATGGTTTCCTTCTTGCCACATGCTCTCATACCCGACAATGTTTGAACTCCAATGTTTGCCCAAGAACTTTAGCCAAAGAATCTTGTCGAATATAGAGTCTATACATATATATATTAAGGCCTTTTATTTGTTGAGAAGACCTCTAACACTTGCTTTACTCTATCATCAGCCTGATATCACCGCCCCTGGCGTGGATATTCTTGCCGGTTGGTCACCACTGTCACCATCTACAATCTACTATGGCGACACCAGAAGCACACTCTTCAATATCATTTCAGGCACATCCATGTCTTGCCCTCATGCTAGTGGTGCTGCAGCATTTGTTAAAGCTGTTCACCCTAACTGGTCTCCTGCTGCAATTAAATCTGCACTCATGACAACAGGTGAACATATTCTCCTTTTTACTCATTGAAAATAATTAATAATAACTTTTTATATGTCCCAAAAACACTGTAGGTGAAAATTGTTGGTAGGTTTGTAACGATTGTTACGAGATCTCATAAAACCGACTCTGAGTTGTGTAGCAACAATTTCCCTACTGTCATGTATAGCAATTACAAAGTGTCGTTTCAGCCATTGTGTGATTTAAAAGATTTAAATTGCATTTTCACTAGCTATGCCTTTTAATGGGAAAATGCTCAATCTTCTGGTCTTATTGGAAGCTTCTTATAATTACTTCTAGACCTCTTTACAAAAATTTAAAGATCATTGCTTGCTGATAACTTTGTTCATAATCTTGTTAACCACTCATTTTCAATGATTAGCACATGTGATGGACCCTAGCAAACATGAAGATCTTGAATTTTCTTACGGATCTGGCCAAATCAACCCTCTTGCTGCAAGGGATCCTGGACTAGTATTTGATGCATCTGAGACAGATTATATTAACTTCCTGTGCAAACAAGGCTACAACACGTCAACTCTACGCCTTGTAACTGGGGATAATAACACCTGTAACAACTTAGCACCTGGACGAGCTTGGAATCTTAACTATCCCTCATTCTCCCTATATGTTAAAGATGGCGAAAAGATCACTGCCACCTTCACGAGAACTGTGACAAATGTTGGTGCAGCAAACTCCACTTACACTGCTACATTGGACATGCCGGCACTGATCAGTGTTACAGTCGAACCATCAGTCCTCGTTTTCTCAGACGTTGAAGTGTCAAAGACTTTCACTGTCAGTGTAACAGGTCCGGTGATTTCTCAGTCACCAATCACATCAGGTTCCATCAAATGGATGGATGGAACTCATGTGGTCAGGACACCGTTAGTCGTTTACAACTACTTACCGGGTGCACCTTACAACCTTGACCGGGAACAAACATACAGCATGACTAGGGAGAATCTTGCTTTCAAGCACTCTACAGTGTATCATAAAAGTGGCATTGGACAGGGCAGAGCACATCCACAGTTCTTTACTTAAAAAACAGATATATCAGAGGGAAGAATCAAGTTTGTGCTTTACTCTTCTTATTTATGATGTTAATAATTACGTATTCATTCGAAATACGTCCTGCCAATTCCATTACAAGGAATCAGTATGTTTGAATGCTTAGAATGCAGTTGAAAATAAGATCAAGAACCTAAATGTCCCTATGGCTGTTATTATTTTTTTCCTGTTTAATGAACAAGTTTGATTCAATGCTCAAAATGTGGCTAAGTATGTCTTCTTCTCCACTTGTGGAAGTAGAAAGATACTTGATATAGAGAACTCAGTCCAGGCAAAATGCAAGCTCTTTTGTAACCTTTTCATGCCAAATTGAATAATATTTGATTCTATCCAACATTATCGAACTCAAAACCGAGGTCGAACAATTTATAAAAGAATTCAAGCCGAATTTAAGAGCTTCAGTTCTCATGAGTGGCTCACGAACTTTTGTTTACTAACTAATACATTATATATTTATTCGAAAATGAAACCAGTTCGGATTCTAATTCGAGCTTCTGTTTGATAGATCCTGATAGTAAGCTCAGAAAGGGTCAACCAAATTTTGGCCAAATTCAAGTATATAGTAGTTAATTTTTATAGTTTGAAATAGCAAAATTTTAAAAAGTATTTGGTTCGACTTAACTCATACCTTCATCCACTTTAGAAGATATGTTGGGTGTCTGTATTGAGTTCAAAACAATCTCTATCAAATCTTGGCATGAAAGTTATAAAAACGAAGGATTGCAGATAGAGTACTTTGTCAGATTGTTAAGTTTCTTGAATACCAGAAAACATTCCGATGATTTCGCAACCAATATCAGGGAATGTTTCACAGCCAGGAAGAGGCTTCACCTTTCCCATTCTATCAACCTCAACTGGATACTTGAGTAGATGGCCTTCCATTTTCTCATTATAAGCTGATACTAAAAGTAAATTTCACTAATATTAGGCCATTTTGCATATAGTAACTATAGCTTAAAAAACGATTTCATGGATTTTGATTTGTCTATGAGATTTTAACTATGCAGAATTCCGTTGATGAAGAATGTCTTTCACTCACAACACTTTTATTAACAGAAAAACTGGACTTCAACTCATGACTGAAAATTATGGTCAGATTAACCATTAGAAGATCTCACATTCGCCTTGACAATAACATTACTTTTGCGTGATCGAACGCATATCACTTTGCAAAATGATATCCACTGATACCCCTTAATAAGAAGCCACCACCAAATGAGCCGATATTGCTCCATTACATACTAATTGTCTTACTTCAAAAGACCTTGACTGCTCTTCCGAACTCTTCTGCAAGACCGACCTGTATACCCGACGTGTTTTACCTTACCTGTTTGCCCACCTGCAAACACCCTGGCACCCTCTTTTGTGACCTGAACTCATTGGCCGAGCTCTTCTCATCCTCTGCTTAATGCGTGGACATAAGGGAACTGTATCTCCTAAAACTAGGCAACTACGATATCTGCGGAGCAATATCTGAGATTTGATTGTATTCACAAGATATTATCCTATCCTAAGGAGATTTGGATAAACATGGAAGGAGTTCTTGATACATGGTAACTCTTAGTTCTCCACCTACAAATACCAGGTTCAATCTACATGTTTGGTCATTCATAACTTTTTCACTTACTTTACAAGTATATATTTTCTCGTATCCTCTCACCTGACATGAGCGTCGGAGGGGACCCTTCTCACTTTTATTTCGTGATTCCAGGTCTCTACGGTGAAGATCCTAAGCAATATTGACGATGTTACTATTTGCATTGACGAATAGGGAGGTATTGCATTACCATATCAGAAAGTATCACACTTTTTGGTGATGTCAGTTGACGACGTCTGTGGGAAATTGAGTCCAAGACGTTGATATGGCTAGAAGACGTGGACGTGGGCGTGGAGTAAGGAGGAACCTTGGTGGAAGAGGAAGTCCTGACAATGAAAATCATAATATCCCTCTACAGCATGAAGATCAACCACCCCTCCTGTCAGGAACGTGGAGATCTGACTATGGATCAACTGACACAGTTCATCAATCGAGCGGGATACTTTTGTCCAACACCATGCTCCACCACCTCCGGAACCTAACCAGGTTCCACCACATCCAGAACCTAACCAGGCTCCACCCCCTCCACAACCTAATCAGGCACCACCGCTTGTTCAACCAGACCAGGCCACTGAACCTAATAGGGTTGCAGGCGCTGATGCGAACGCGCGAGTGGAGCCTCCACTGTTAGATCCAATGGAAGCTGTATGGGGAGAAATAAGGCGATTGGGTCAACATCTAGGTGGCCGACCTACAATGGCTATGAGAGAAAGCCCCTTTTCACAAGCTATTTTAGGAGAGGAGCTCCCACCAAATTTCAGACAGCCTGCGGTGGGAGAATGTGACGGAAGCACAGACCCAAAGGTACACCTCGGAAGATTCGAGAATGCTGCTTTACTTCATTGGTATTCTGCTGGGATCACTATGCCATGTTTTCCTTACCACTCTTGTAAGATCGGGACAACATTGGTTTAATTTGCTTAGACCAAACACTATTTGTTGCTTCGAGGAATTCAGTTCAGCCTTTCTAAACCAGTTCGCCAGCAGCAAAAGGTATCAAAAAACTTCTCTGAGTTTGTTCACTACCAAACAGAGTGGACATGAATCATTGAGAGAGTTCGTACAAAGCTTCAATGGGGCGTCCTTAGATGTCCCAGCTGCACATTAGATGTCCTTATTAATGCTTTCACACAAGGGCTTAAAGCTGGGGAATCTTTCTAAGTCACTAGTAAAGAAGCCCCCTCGCAGTTATGATGAACTTCTGGGACGGGCTGAAAAATATATTAATCTCGAAGATGCTCAGAGACAGAAGAGGGCTGATCTAAGGCCATCAGAAAAGAAAGAGAAAGTAGAGGTAAGCAAGAAAAGACTTGCTGAAAGGGCCGGTGAGATTAGTCGACCTAAAAGCCAATTTACTTTCCACACACCTCTGTCCATGAGCTTGGAAAGAGCTATGGAAATATGTGATGCTAAAAAGAAACTTGAGAGACCAAGGAATTCAGAGATGGGTCCTTGTCTGCCTCCATATGATAAATACAGTGGATTCCATAGAGAGTACCACCATGTAACTAACGAATGTCAGAAGCTTGAAGATGAGGTAGAACGAATCATTATAAGAGATTCTCAAATAAAAACTCTTACCGAGAATCATATCAGAACTATAATGATAGAAATTGATACCGAGGTAACAGAAGAGAGAAAACACCACGTGATGGCCGAGCTAGATCCCGCGAGAGGGATATTCCTCCTAGAGAAACAGATAATCAAAGAAGAAGGGTCTAAGAGGTGGAGAATAACCCTACCCGGGGAAAAGCAATAAAATCTCGGGGGACCCAATGATGGAGACTCAGGCCGAGCTCGGAAAAGTCATGGTAGGAGGTTGAAAAGTTTTGAAGTTGCGGAAGATGTAATTCAAAGAGATGAGCCTATAATAAGCGTTGGGCCTGATGATATGAAGGGTGTGGTAGCACCGCACAATGATGCTTTTGTGGTCACTGTAACCATAGCAAACTATGACGTTGCAAGGATCTTTGTTGACATTGAGAGCTCAGTCAATGTTTTGTTGAAAGACACTTTAGATAAAATGCAGATAGAGGGGTCAAAGTTTGAACATATTACAACTCTTTTACATGGGTTCACTGGACATGCAATTCAACCCCTTTGACAGATCACCATGTCCATATCTCTTTGTCATGGGATGTCACGCATAACAAAAATGGTTAATTTCACTGTGGTTGAGGCTCCTATCTCATATAATGCAATCCTAGACCGACATGCTATGAAGGACTTCAAAACGGTAGCTTTTACCTACCATCAAAAACTCAAATTCCCCGTGGGCAGGGAGATCGGAGTTCTATGTGGTGATCATTAGGCAGCTCACCATTGTTATGTGGAAGAGGTTAAAGAAGATGGGAAATGAGCTCGTCGAGAGGTCGGTTGTATTGAACGAACATGCTGAACATGCTATGATATTCCTATTGACGGAGGTATCCCGAACAGTTTAGACGAAGAGCCAGAAATAGTTGTGCTTGGCTCGGCGGATAAAAAAGTAAAAATAGCTAGGGATTTGGAAACCAACATTAGAGCATATCTCATCTCATGTCTGATCAAGAATGAGAATATCTTTTCTTGGAGAGCTTATGACCTAAGGGGGATCAGCTCAGGCATCTTAGAGCATCGGTTAAATGTGCTTCCAGGAGCCCGACCTGTCAAGCAGGAAAAGGCCCTTTGGACCCAAAAAAGGTAAAGTGATAAGAGAGCAAGTTGAGGAACTCCTTCGGGTAGTCATATTCGCAAAGTTCAATTCCCAACGTGGCTCTCATATGTTGTCCTTGTACCCAAGAGCTCAGGACAATGGAGGATGTGCATAAACTTCAGAAATCTTAATAAGGCATGCCCAAAATATTGCTACCTGTTACCTAGGATCGACCAGTTGGTTGATTCCACTACAGGGCATCAGTACTTATGTTTAATGGGCGCCTATCAAGGGTATCATCAAACCCCTTTGGCTGAGGAAGTTCAAGATAAAGCGAGTTTGTTCACTTCAAATGGACATTTTGTTATGTTGTTATGCCCTTTGGGCTCAAGAATGCAGGAGCTACTTATCAGCAACTGATGGACAAGGTGTTCTCAGAACAGTTGGGCCGGAATGTGGATATATATGTAGACGATATTCTGGTAAAATCAAAAAGTGGTACCGACCTCATAAATCTGTCTGAAACATTCTATACGATAAGATCATTTGGGGTAAAGTTGAATCCCCAGAAATGTGTGTTTGGGTGAAGAGTGGAAAGTTTCTGGGCTACATGGTGACTGAAAGGGGTATTGAAGCTAATCCAGAAAAGGTCAAAGCTATTTGTGAAATGTCTCCTCCGAATAACCTTCAGGAGGTACAACGCCTTAGAGGAAAAATCGTTTCTTTATCACGATTAATCTCCAGATCGGCTCATAGAAGTCTCCCCTTTTTCAAGATATTCCAAAAGTAGATAAGCTTGAATGGAATGAGAAATGTGAGGAAGCATTGGAAGAGTTGAAGAAATACCTTGCCGAGCTATCTATACTAGCTAAGCCTCTACTTGCGGAGTGATTATTTATCTACCTGTCAGCGACTGAGAAGGCAATCAGTTCTCTTCTCGTGAAAGAGATACAAATAGATCAACAACCTATCTTTTACTTATCTCATGCCTTCAAAGGTGATGATATGAGGTATTCAGAGATCAAAAAGTTGGCCCTAATGCTGATTATGACAACTAGGCAACTCAGGCCTTATTTCCTGTCACATCCTATAACTGTGTTAACAAATAGCTATCTAGGAAAAATACTCAGTCGTGCAGATGTCACAGGACGACTAGTCAAATGGACAACCGAGCTAGGAGAGTATGACATACAGTACGAGCCCCGCACAGCTATCAAAGCTTAGGCGTTAACAGATTTCATTGCGGAAACTATGCATCCCGAGAAAAGGAGTTATGGAAGGTATTTGTTGATGGCTCCTCTTGTAATGAGGGAAGTTGAATTTGGTTGTGCTAGTATCTCCAGTGGAGATGAGGTCCAACTGGCAGTACGATTGGACTTTCAAGCCTCCAATAATGAAGCAGGATATGAGGCAATATTAATCGGATTGAGGGTTGCTCGGAATGTTGGAGCTAAGCGTATACATGTCTTCTCTGATTCTCAACTAGTAGCTCAACATATGAATGGAGTATACGAGGTTAAAAATGAAAAGTTAATTCAATATGCAAGTACCATAGAAAAAATCAAAGAGGAATTTCTAGAAGTAATGTTCAAACAGATCCCAAGAGAAGATAATAGAAAAACAGACAGCTTGGCTAGAATGACTAGTGCTCTTTGCACTTGGCATAATAGAGATGGTGTTTCAAGTTGAGTTAACCCCTAGTCAAGATCATCCCTCTTAATCTCTTGAAGAAAATGATTGGAGAGAATATCTCTTCGACTATCTTACCAATGCTAAGCTCCCAAATGATCCAAAAAAGCATACATACTCAAGCAGAGGAGTCAAAGGTTCATACTCGTTGAAGGAATATTATACAAGAGGTCTTTTGCTCTACCATTTTTGCGCTGTTTAGGACCAAAAGAATCAGATTGTGTATTAAGAGAAATCCATGAGGGATGTTGTGGAAACCATCTAGGAGAATACTTCCTGGCAAAGAAGGTGCTCCTCGCTAGATATTTTTGGCCTACAATGCAGAAAGACTCTACATCTATGGTTATATCATGTAATAGTTGTCAGAGACACTCTAGAATTCAGCATCAGCCAGCCATGATGATGAAAGCAATTGTGGTAGCATGCCCGTTTAATCAGTGAGACATTGATATAGTAGGATCCTTTCCAACAGGTAGAGCTTAGAAGAGGTTTTAGTTGTGGCTATTGATTATTTCTCAAAATGGGTCAAAGCTGAGCCATTAACCAGGATCACGGAAAAAGAGGTCTTCAACTTCATCTGAAAAAACATTGTCTGCCGATATAAAGTCCCAAGGAAGATTATCTCTGATAATGGAAGACAACTCCAGGGGACTTTACTCCGGACGTGGTGTGAAGAGTTGAAGATTCACCAGGCCTTTACTTATGTCACTTACCCTCAAAGCAATGGTCAGGTAGAGATCACTAACAGGTATCTGGTACAGAGCATTAAAGTTAGGCTTGAGAAAGCGAAAGCAAATTGGGTGGAAGAACAACCCAACGTTCTGTGGTCCTACCGAACTACACCAAATATGGGAACATGTGTAACACCATTCAGTATGGTCTATGGAAATGAGGCGGTACTCCCAGCTGAGATTGAAGTAGAATCATCAAGATTACATTTCTATAATGAACAAAACAGTGACAGAAGAGTTGCTGATCTTGATTTAATTGAAGAAAAAGGGAAGTTGCTGCCATCAGGATGGAAGCCTACCGTAGCCGCATTGCACGGATGTATAACTGACGAGTTATTCAGAAAAGTTTCCAGGTCGGAGACCTAGTACTGATAAAGGTGCAAGAGGTGCAACTGGGCAAGCTAGATCCTAAGTGGGGGGTCCCTTTAAGATAGTAGATAAGTTAAGTTCAGGAGCATATTACCTAGAAGGCTCTGATGGGAATACATGGCCTTGAAACACATATCATCTCCGCAAATATTATTCTTAGTTCACGTCTTTTAGTTTCTTTTGTTGCAAAGATTGTGTTTTTGGATGATTTACTCTTTCATTATTTCAGTACAATTTTGAGAATATTCTATAATTTGTTGTCTACATAATTACACCCGACCTTAGGGCACGTTTACGACGAGCTCACCTCAACCCTGGTTACGCCAGGCCCAATGGTTTCCACCCGACTCAGGAGCACGTTTACGACGAGCTCACATCAACCCTGATTTTACTTTGTTCATTAATATGCAAAACGTGTACAAGCTGTTGTCAAAGTTGAGCTCACACAAAATTACAAAGCTTTTCTATTAAACTCAAAGGGTGATATGACAAAAACTGCTACAACATGTCAGGAAGAAACTCAAGCTTGAAAGGAGAACTAGTATCTACATGTCAGGAGAAAGAGTGGCGACTACTTTCTCTACATCCATAAAATCTAAGGAGAGGTCAGGTAGGAGATAACCCTGCTCCTTGAGCTGGCTTACACACCCTTGGAAGCCAGCCTCAATTAAAGCAAGGAACTTCTCCCCGACCTGCTCTTCAGACTTCTGTTTCTCCTCAGCCGCTTCCTTATGAGCCTTGGTAAGCTCATGTTCAGTAGATTCAGCTAACCCTTTGGCCAGGGATAGCTCATTAAGAAGCTCCCATAGATCAGTATCATATTTGTATTTTTGCGACTCAATTAAAGAGCGGGCCTCAGCTTACAAAAGGGACATTTTGTCTATCTGAGCTTTAAGCTCAGCTGCTTCCTTCTCATGTAGGGATTTGGCCTCGGCCAGTGAGTCCTACATGGCCTCAAAGACTTCGGTGTCCTTGAGAGATTGTCTTCGTATCATTGTAGCCCGAGATGCAAACTCCCCCATCAAAAGCATGACCTGAGGAGAAAAAATTCTTGAAATAAAAAAATATATAATATTCCGTAAAACAACGGCGCCAGCCCTGCCTTACCTCGTAAGACGGCTACCAGTATGGGTGACAAGATCGCCCCATCTCATTTGGCTCATGTAAAGAGCATCCTCAGTATTAGCCAGATCGCGAGCCACAACTAAGGAAACTGTGCTCGACCCTTCCCCAACAAGCCTAACTCCTCCTCGGTAGGCCTCCATCACCCTCTCACGACGCCTCAACCCGAGCTGGCTCTCTTCCTTTCTTGCCCATCGGGGGTGGGTTTGAAGGATCAGTTCGAACTAGAACCTGCCTCATCGGTTGAGCATCTACAACCGAGGTCCCTGTAGATCCCCCTGGTTCAGTCCGCTTTCGCCTAGAGAGGGGGACCTCCTCGACGGCAGGAGGACTCTCTGCCACCACATCCATAATAGTCACTCCCTCAACTGCTTGATATTGATGGGCTTGCTTTTTCTTCCTCCTCTGAAGAGCCTTTTGCAGTAACGAACTCATCACTTTGTCCTCTGAATGACAAAACACATAAAGAGGTCAGCCTAACCTAGCAAAAAATACTTGGAAGTTTAAAATAGTTATTAAAGTTGGCTTAAACAAATACAAACTCTCCCCCTCAAAGTTATATCGGCCGGACTCAGCCCAGCAAAACAAAGGAGCTCCTCCACCAACAATTTAGATGAATTGAAGCAGTGGCCCCAAAGTAGACGGAGCTCTTTTTGAAATTTTTGGGTGGTGAGGGAGAATCGAAAGATAATCTACCCAGTCAGTATAACATATCCATGGCTGAGGAGGTTTAACAAAAAAGAAGTAGTTCTTCCAATCTTTGATCTTACTAGGATACCCTCAACAAAAGCACGACCAGATCGGCTAGTCACATACCAAGGCCCCTCGTCGAATCTCTTGATTTGAAAAAGTAAGAGAGGGAGGTGTTGTCATAAGGTAACCCCAACGCCCTGAAAATAACTACAAGGTTGCACAAAATACGAAAAGAGTTGGGTGGGAATTGGCTGAGGTTAAGTTGATAAAAAGTACTGATCTCTTGAAGAACTCATGAAGAGGAAAACGTAAACCCCCTCCAGCTACCCACTGTAAAAGGTGTAATAACCCTCAGGAGGTTGGTGCGGTCGTTGGGATGTAAAAGGAAATAGTAATTAGTAGTCAGAAGATGCTTGGCTAAGCTTGCAGATTTGGGCCTCATCTGAATCATCCAGGGCAGGAACGTACAGTTCATATGTGAGATAATTGTCAGAAGGGGATTCCGACCTGTGCTGAGGGCTTGCCTCAGCAATCTGAAGTTCATGCCCGGCCGAGACCCTAGCTTCCTGGGTGTCCTCAGTTCGGATGACTTCCTCGGGGAGGACAATCCCCTCTGGATAAAAAGAACCATACAGATCTACTACCCTAAGAGCCTCGTCAGTTAGTGGGGAAGGAAACAATTTATCGGGGGAAGAAGACATTCTCAATAAAACAGCTAAGAATAAACGCACCTATGAGTTTTTAGAAAGAGAAAAACGGAGAATGATGCAAAAGAGGTCGTAGCCGATCTGTTTTAATCGTTGTAAAATCAGCCAATGGGGGACCAGAGTATGGTATATATATAGGGCCCTCCTCGCATCCTGACCATTGATCTCTGATGAATTGAACGGTTAGGATTTACCTCGGAATACGAACAGACGCCCCAACGGTCATAATTTTGAATTCAAAATTTGAATTGGTTAGCCGTTGGATTCCCGCCTAAATTGTCAATGAATAGAAGAGCTGGCTCATCAGGTTGACTCAATACATACAAACTTATAGTCTACGATGTCAGCTCGACTGGGAGGGGCGACTGTGATACCCCTTAATAAGAAGCCACCACCTGATGAGACAACCTTGCTCCATTACATACTAATTATCTTACTTCAAAAGACCTCGACTGTTCTTCCAAACTTTTCTGCAAGATCGATCTGTTTACCCGACATGTTTTACCTTACCTATTTGCCCTCCTGCAAACACCCTGGCGCCCTCTTTTGTGACCCGAGCTCATTGACTGAGCTCTTCTCATCCTCTGCTTAATGCGTGGACACAAGGGAACTGTATCTCCTAAACTAGGCAACTGTGAAATCTGCGGAGCAATATCTGGGATTTGATTGTATTCACAAGATCTTATCATATCCTGAGAAGATTTGGATAAACATGGAAGGAGTCCTTGATACATTGCAACTCTTAGTTCTCCGCCTATAAATACCAGGTTTAATGTATATGTTTGGTCATTCATATCTTTTTCACTTACTTTACAAGTATATATTTTCTCGTATCCACTCGCCTGACTTGATCGTCGGAGGGGACACGCCGGAAAACTTTCGGCCCCCTTCTCACGTTTATTTCGTGATTCCAAGTCCCTAAGGTGAAGATCCTAAGCAATATTGATGCTATTAGTATTTGCATTGAAGACATAGAGGTATTGCCTTACCTCTTATTGATATCAGAAGGTAATCACACTTTTTGATGATATCATCCATCATTGCACTATTGCTCCTCAGATCTTTAAACTAATTGCAGCCTAAGTGCCACAATTCTGATTTAGCTCAAAGCATTCTCGAGACGAGGGCAATCAATACCTTGTCTAACAACTCCGGTATTTCGAAAAATTATGAATCATATAAAAATCATGCATAACTAGCTGTAGTGAACATGAATTTTGATCCCTTTTTGGTCATCGGACTTGCGAGAACCTATCTGCCAAAATAGAATCCTTTGAGTGGGAGTACTGGTAGGAACTCCCTCAGGCCACATTGGATAACAAAAATGTATACACGGAACCTCTCCTTTGCTCTGATTTTGTTTGTAATCTTCAAAGCAATTTCCATAAAAATTAAATTGTTTGCACCTAATAAACAAAAAGAAACATCCTTATAAAATTTATGTTTCAACACTGGGGTTGCAGGGAAAAACGAGAACTCAAAGCTTGAAAGTAACTTCAAAAAAAGTCTTGCATTGAAAACAGAAAAAAAAAAATTAAAACAAGTTGGGTTTGGATTTTCAAAAAACACAAAATAATATGAGCTTCCCACCTAAGTCCTTGTAATTATCCAATTGACGGATGAACCAATGAAATACTGATTCTCAAATGTAAATGAAACAAACAATATATAGAACAGAGATTAGTTATGATTCAAACATTTTTCTTCTACCAAAGTTATGACAATTTTTCTAATCTAAAAATTTATATCAAATAGTTAAATAACTTTTAATAGTTTCATTAAAATATATTATTAATCAAACAAAATTACAATATTTGTATTTTAAGTTGGTCTCATTGTGATTTTGGTTCTTTAAATAGTCAAATTTCAGTTTTAATCCGTTATCTTGTTTGTTTTGCAATTTTAGTACTTTTTCAAAGGAAGTGCTGCTGTGGGGCAAGATATTGATGATGTGTCGCTGATCATTGTTGACGTGTCGCACTAATCGCTGACATATTCGGAGCCACATCAACTCTCCTACAAAAATTTAAAATTGCAAAACAAATAAGGATAGAGAACTAAGCCCGAAATTAGACTAAATGAACCAACTTATTTGACTAATCTTACAATTGCCCCAATTAAATACAAATGATCAATTGATATACTTGTTATCTTAAAAAGGATTAGCTTTGTACTTAATATTGTTTAAGTGGATAAGTTGATGCAATTAATAATGTAAGTGCTTCAGTGGAAGTTTGCAAATGCTTTTGCAAACTGCTTATCAGCTTTTCAGATAAAAAAATAGCTTTTGAGTGTTTTATTTCCTTGGTTCTAATATTGCTTCTCTAAAAATAAGAAGAAAAAGCAGAAGCTGAGAAGCAGGTCATGACATGCTTTTGACTGATTTAAGTTATTTGTTGGCAATTTTGTAATTAATTGAAGTTTATTAAGCTGCTTTTTTTATTTTAATAGCAAACACTCAATGCTTTTGCTTAAAATCAACTTTTTTCAACTTTGAGCAAAAACAACATAGAAATATTTTGAATAAGCAATTACAAACATACTCTCTAAATGTATATTGTAAATAGTAGTTGGAGGCGGCGCATGGGTTAATTTAAAAAAATAACTGAAATTTAAGGGAAAATCATATATAAATCAAGGGTTTCAATTGACATTGATACAAAAATATAATAATGCGTAATATCTAAGAAACTTATGCACACGAGAAACAGATGAATACATTATAAAAAGTTTTCGATTCTATATATTAAATTACAAAAACTGATCTCAAACGATACGAGCACTTGTAATAGTAGTTCCAAACTTTTAGAACTAATCAAATATAATCCCAAAAAAAATTTATTTTTTAGCAAAATAGTCACACAAAATATTTTTATCAAATATAGTTCTAATGAAATTATTATTTTACAAATGTGGTCCTAAATCCTTAACAAAATGTGTGATCATTTTTGTTAAAAGAATAATTTATGTGGCATTATATTTGATAAAACATTTATTTGTGACTATTTTTGTTAAAAATAATTTTTTTTGGAAATATATTTGATTAGTTCTAAAAGATTGGACTAATATTGCAAAAACATTATTTATTGGAACTATTTTTTATTTTAATAACTTTTCTAATTTAATTAGTTTAAAAAGAAAAATTGAAACATAAAATTATTAAATTTTAATTATTTTGTGATAGATAGGACATTGAAATTAGTCCCTTAAAGCCACTACTTGTTAAAACAAAGGATAATAGCGGACGCCCAAATGTTCACACACTTTAGCACTTCACCCGCTAATTATTCAAAATATGCGTTTAACCCCTAAACAATTTTAAGTATACACTTAACCACATAAACAATATCCGAAAATAATTTTCCCAAATATTATGACCGCAAATTCCCTCATGTGTGTCACACATGCCACGATCGATGGTATGTATGCATTTTCATGTATTTTTCTGTAGAAATATTACTCGTAAAATTCCTACAAAAAATACATGAAAAAACATACATACTTTCGACCGTGTAATGTGAATCGCATATGAGGGAATTTGCAGTCATAATATTCGGAAAAATTTTCCCCAAATATTGTTTAGAAGGTTAAATATACTACTTAAAATTATTTAAGATTAAGTACATGTTTTGAAATGTTAGGTAATGAAGTACTAAAAAACATGAACGCTTGGGGTGTCTTATTTACCCTAAAACAAAACCCTCGACCGGGATATAATTAAAAAAAATCTCTTAAACTGTTGGAATTAACTGTTCCCGCCTACTCCAAAAACAAACCCGTGCAACGAGCAACCACTGTTTCGAAATCGTTGCTCGCGGAAGCGACATGAATGAATCATTTCATGTTTCACTAACACCCTTTCAGGAATCATAAATCTTCTCACCGTTTTGCAATGCATCGCTTCCATTTTCAATCTTCAATTCACTTCTCCATCGCCATTAATGGAGAGCAGCAGCAGCAGCAATAGTGGTGGCGATCAGGGGTCTTCCAATCCCAATCCTGCTCCAAGTTCCCCGCCGACGCGGCAGTTTCTCAATGAACAGAGTCCCTGGCGGAGAATCGGCGGAGCAAATCTTGGAGCCAGTCAACTACGCCTTGCGGGAGTTCCCTCATCCCCTCCTCCGCAAATCGTCAGACCCTTAGCCATGGTCCCGCCAGTGATGGGGATTCGGGGTGTATCCGCCTTTTCTCCTTACACCAGGCCAACTCCACGTCCAAATTTGCCGACTAGCACGGGGCCAACTGGCGCTGGGGGAGTTCCGAGTTTATCTGCCTTTACGCCGTATAACAGGCCGCCTTCACGTCCAGATTGGCATGCCGAAGCCGGCTCAAATAGCGGTGCAAGTGGGTTGGGTTTACATTACGGGTTCGGATTATTCGGTGCTCACGTTGTACCTGTCGGAGGGAGCGGGCACGGTGGCGTGGCGCCATTTGAAGGTGGAGCTTTGAGGACAGGTGGAAGCCCGGCGGCCAGGAAGAGGGGTCGTGAAGGAGGAGATGCAGGCGGCACAGCATCAGCCACGGCCGCTAAGAATCAACAAGGGGAGGGAGGGGGAAACCCGGTGACCTGCACCATTTGCGGAAGGGAATTCTTGTCAGTGAAAGCTCTGTTCGGACATATGCGCTCGCACCCGAACCGCGGGTGGAGGGGCGTGCATCCGCCTCCGGCTTTCAGGGCGGAGGAAGAGTTTGCTGATGTACCAGGTCTGAATCGTCCCTTAGGAATTGCGGCTGCTGGCGGTGAAGGAGGGGCGGCAGCGGCTCATGCAGCAGATGGCGGGGGAGGAACTGAAGTGCAGACTCAAGGTGGTGCGGAGGAGAATTACAGTGTGCCTGATTTGAATCAGCCACCGCCTTCCAGCCCTGATCAGTGAGGGAAATTAATCAAATTTATTTATATTATAATAATATAGACAAAGTTTGTGTTTTGTTTCAGATTTTTCCAGCATGCATGCATGCATTGTGTGTTTTTAAACTTTATGAAGATTGTGTTTTGTTTCAGGGAAATGAATCAAATTTATTTATATTATAATAATATTATATATATATATATATAATAATAATAATAAACATATTTTATCTTAAAGTATAACATTAAGTCATCTACTAATATTATACATATATCTTAATCTATTTAGGTAATATGTCGTACAATGGATGAGATGTGATAAGTGAGTGATGAATAGTTAGAAATCATAGCTCATTCTATCGTTACAAAAGTACCAAACTATGCCTTAGTAATTCATGCATCAATTATCAACAATAGTACCAATTTTAAGTTAACTTTACGCTCATATATGGTGCATTTTCTTGTTAACTCATATTTGTCGATGAATTAAAGTGGGATCACAAGAGTGAAAGACTTTATACTAGTTTATATAAGTAAAAATTAACTGCAAATGAATATCAATATTTGCGGAATAAATATGAAATGTATATGCCTCTCGCCACTTTCGATTGGCTGGGAGTGTCAGAGATCGACCATGTGTATCTTTTTGGCCTCCGAATCTTTGAACAATATTGATTTTTAACATAATTATTTGGATGGAGTCCTAATACCATTCTCATGTAGTTACGTTTATTGATTTCCTATATAATATTGATTTGTCCAAGTTTTTTATTTTTTTTATTTTCTTGGTATATTTTTTATTTTCTAGAACAAACCTACATCCTATAATGATATGGAACATTGAATTTTCTTTTCATAGTATTATCTTTATATCTTGCATGGATTAAAATTCAAAATAGTATCTTCTTTTTGTATGATATTAAAACATATATTTCAAAATGTTAAAATTTTGTAAACTTAATTAATTTAGATATAGATAATGTGTTGGCAATATTATTACTATCCATATAAAAATTTATGGATAACTATATATACGTCTCTTGTAGAATAACTGTTTTACAAATTCCCACATCTAGTTGAACAATCACATATATCTCCCTTGTAGAATAGATGTATTACAATAACACAACTCTAGTTTATAAAATATATAAGAAAAATTACAAATATCTCCCATGTAATTTGACATAAAAATATATTTTAGGAGAAATTGATGTTATTATTTAAACTAGAAGAGTTAAACTATAATTATGAAAATTAGATGAGTCAATATAAAGTTCACCATGTAGACTACTAGCCTTATATCTGAGAAAGCGAAGCCCATTTTTCTAAACTAAGCTTAAATAAAGCCCAATTTGGAGCCCAAACCGATCCTATAAACTTGAACGTATAACGATGGTTATGAAACAAAGAGCAATGCAGAACGGCGTCGGCGGCGTCGGCGGCGGCGGCATAAGAGCTGAAGATGTGATTTCTAAGCTGAAGGACGATGGGGATTTCGATCGGCTTCGTGTCAAGATCATCCGTAAATTCAAGGAAAACGTGAGTTATATGCTTGTCTCAAATAGGATTATAAGGAGATGTTAATTAGGTTGAGACTGTTTGATTAGGGTTCGTGATTTGAAATTCTTTTTTCGAAATTGTTTTAAAAATTTCATTTTAGAAATGTTCTGGAAACTTTGCGATTATGCTTTTTGATATCATTCGGAACGGGTGGAGGAAGAATTATTATTTTGTACAAATTATAGGCAAAAAAACATCCCCATAATCTAATGCAGACAAGGTATATGCAAGCATTTATTACTTCTCTTTCGCCACTTTATATGTAGGGGGTAGCAGAAAATTATCTGAATTCCGTTGGTAGATTTACTTGAAGTTAAATTTTAGTTCAAATTCTTTGCCTTTTACTTGCCTCTAGTTTCATACCTTTTTGTTAAATGCCAATTTGTTATCTGATTTTCCACAGGAGGAGTTGCGAGGAAATATCACATCCCTTGTTAAACAGTCAGCTGCCCTTAACAGTCCAGGGGCAGAAAATATGAAACCGCGGCAGCTCTCTGATGCTATACATAGAGAAATAGGGTATGATTGTTTACAAATGCATCACATGATCAGATGAAAAAATTTGTACAACTAACTTTGGTGGATACGAGGCATTAAATGTTGACTTGTTTTTTTTTTTGTTTTGGTTTTTTAAGTCTCGAGGGCATAGTTTTGTTGTTTCAAAAGGTTTCATGGAATTCTATCTCCTTACTTTAGGGACAAACTCATGAGTCAAGTTTCAGATGGTCTTTGGAATATAATTAGATCTACGACTACAGATGGCATGAAAACTGAAATAACAGAAACAGTACAATCAATATATGAGAAAATGTTAAACCCGCGAAGAGATGACATTGGCGAGTCATCGTCTAGCATGAATTCTCGTCCAATCCAGAGTGAAATTAAGAATAATCTGGATACTACGAATTCAGCTGGTGATATTGACAACTCTCTGTTGGATAGAGAGCCAAATGAACCTTCAGGATTTGGTTTGAATGATCTGCACCAAAGTAACAAGACGAAGCACATGTATCAACAAAACAATATTGGTTTGCATCCCTCGTCTCGTAAGAGGAAAGCAATGGAAGAAGTTAATGGCAAAAAATTGCACTTAGAGGATTCTACAGAGCCAAACAATTTTGATCTTGATGCTCCACCAGGATTTTCTTCTTTCCTTGAACATAACAAGTCAGGAGGTGCTACTGATGAAGATCCTGACGTACCTCCAGGATTCGGTTGATTAACCAGCATACAAGCCTAAAGATTTTAGCCTGTGGATGTACAAAAATCTTCACAAAATGAAGCGAAGTTCAATATTTCAGGTGGTGGATGATCATGAATCCAAAAGTTTGCGGGAGCCACGGTAACCAGGTGGGGGATCTCCATGGCTACCATAATCTGAGCTCACGGATGACATGTTGAGGAATTATTTTTGAAAGTTGTAAGTACCTAGGATCTTTGTTTCTGTTATATTTACCACGAAAGTTAAATTTTAACCAAAGTAGTTAATAGAGCTAGTCTGTTTTACAATGGTTTAAATGAACTTCTTGTGTCGTGGATTTCTGGCTTCATAATATTACGTGAAATTTCTATGCCAATATCCTGAACAACGTTGCTAAAGCGAAATAAGCTTTATGTTTGTGTATTTGCTACATTCTCAGTCTGTTTTACAATGGTTTAAATGAACTTCTTGTGTCGTGGATTTCTGGCTTCATAATATTACGTGAAATTTCTATGCCAATATCCTGAACAACGTTGCTAAAGCGAAATAAGCTTTATGTTTGTGTATTTGCTACATTCTCATTATGTGATGGACACAAGATTTTGTCATCTGTGTGTGTGTTTTATCAAGTGAGAAACATTCCATTTATCGGTATACCGATGTAATCGTAAGTGTATATGCATATATGTACGCATGCAAGTGCTTATGAGTACATTGGTTTCAAGATAAAGTACTTAAGTTGATAGATGTTTCATAATATGGGAATTGCAAAAACCTGTGTGAAGAAATCTGGACATGACGACCAACAAAGATTAAGTGGACTAGTCAAGTTGGTTCTTAACTTCTTATTATTTCTATTGATGCGGAACTGTATAAACAACAGAAATTTGAATGTAAAAAAAGTAGCTTCGAATTCGGTCTAGTAGGCGGTCGTTATCATCCATTTTAATTCTACTCTTTTATTCCCGTGAGTTTTCTACTAAGTTTTTTTTACCTGATATTTCTTTTAGGACCAATGAGCTTAAAGTAATGGCAGGCAACTTGGGTGTACAAAAAAAAAACGTACAACCCAACCTACCTGCCCGACCCACATTCATCCACCATACCATTTCAACATTCGGAAAAAGGAGTTGCATTTGAAAAATTGAGCAACCCGCGGGTAGTGGTATGTTACACCTCCACCCGTCTACCCACTTAATCTGCCCAATATTTATATGTTAAAGTGTCTTAAATTATAAAATTAAATATTTTAGGGTTCAAGTTGCAAATTTTAATTTTTAAACCAAATTTTTTAATCAGTTCTTTTACTACATAATTTGGATATATCAAGTTTAGGATGATGGTGATATACTCGGTTACCTATGATTTTAATTAATATTGATTTTCAATTGCAAAGAATTTGATACTTATCTTTCGGATAGTATTTTCTCGTTCACATGATTTTAATTTTTTATTGTTTTGAGATGCTCATTCATTTTATTTAATGTTAGTTTTGTTTTATTATCATCGACATTGAATATCTTAATTTAAGAACTTGTAAAATGTACTAGTTGTAATTTATTTTCATTTGACCTGCCAGTCGCCCTCACCCGTATCGTGCGGTTTTGTATATTTATTGTGCAGTTGCGGTTTAACAATTTTACAACTCGCGTGTATTGAGTTCGGTGATTTTTTTATGTTTACCCAGTGATAGGAATCACATAAGCTCCAGCAACAAGGTAAATTCTATTATACATATGTTGCTTTGGTTCTACTATTTCCGGCCATTGCATTGATTTACTTAGTATATTTGGAACTTGCACCTCTTCTGCAAAGAGTAAACGAATTTACGGAAGAACTTTACTTGAATTTGTTGGCAAGTTATTGCAGGATGAAGAAAGCCTTTTGATAAAATCATGATAAACAAAGATGGTCATACCCCAGCGTGGCACCATCTTTGCCAGGGTTCCAAAAGTTGTCTGCCCTGGAATCCTGAAACCGGACATCCTAGGCCCTGGTGTCAACAATTCAGCCAGGCATGAATTCTGTAACACAATATCTTATCCTCGTAGCATTGCTCGATATAGCACGTCCTGATAGGTATTTGGCAGTATAAACCTTGCCGGAAACTTCATTTGTGGACCAAACTCTTTTGACCGCCAATATTTTGGCCCGGGGTTCTGGTGTAAACATACTTAAAGGCTTAAGGCCATCGAACCAATCTTTGTTAACGACCCGTGCCCGGAAGATTACCTCCCATTTTTATGTGGATTCGGGACACATATCTACAAGTTGGTTCCATTGTCTCATAGATTTTGAGTATTCGGGATGCCAAACTGAATTATCCATCATTTATATGGTTCTCCACTTCTGCCATATAGTCCGATTACCAATATGGATCAGCTCAATGTTCTTCAGTTTTTATGTACTGAATAACAAAAGTAAATTAAAATTGGAAGTTCAAAAGAAAACCCACAAAAAAATTGTTTTCAGAACAATTTTTACGTTAAATTCATGGCAATTGTTCTGGTAGCGACAAAGTGTTGTGTGGGTGAAACTATTTCTTCCTTTGATGTGTAGTTCTATTTCAGGACACTTTATCAAGAAGATTATTGTTGAAATCGAGTGAAGATTACAAGTACGATATGCATTTACGCGACCATTTAAAAGGTAATAATAATTAGCTAAATATTATGCTATAAGAATAAATAAGAATGCACGCCATCTATATTTTCTGCCACGATCTTCTTCTATAAAATGCACGAATCCCTTTCTTATATATTCAAATAATGTTGTATTAGAGTTGGAATTATAATTCAATTTACCACGTTGTGTAAGAATTTCAATAATTGGTGGAAATTATGGTATGGATCGGGGTCATGCACCACCACACAACATAAATATTCCATCATGGTTTATCAAATTATGATTGACAAGAATTTATCTGTATTGATGGGTTGGTGCAGCGATCGTGCCCACGTCATGTGCATGAATTTCCCTATATTATCTTGGTTGTGTGAGGAATCGGAAGAGGAATTAAGATGAGAGAAGAAACAAGAGCACGATGATAATGACACTATGACAACTAAATAATATAAAATTAAATATTATATACCCATTTGAAATTCCTCCAAAAGTTGAAATAATTATAAAAAATAGTTAGAATATGTAAAGATTATTTATCATTCAATAGTTACAAGTCTTTCTACTACGGTATCTGAAATTATATTTTAAAATCAGTGTCGGTTAATGTTTAATTGTAGCTTAGTTAATCGAACACAAGGAATTTTTTTTTTTCAAAATAATATTTTTTATTAAAAAAATGTTTTAGTTGTTATAAAATTGCATGTACGGAATTGTTAAATAATCTGTTATAAAAATCGGTATAAATAGTGACATAGTAAAATAAATTCTCTATTGTTAGTTTATCTTATTTTTTAAGTTTTTATGGTATAGTAATAATATATGAGGATAATATATTTTTGAAAATATATCAAAAACTTTTGTCTTATTATTGTATATAGGAAAAATTCTTGTATCGACTGAGTTTGAGTCCTACGTAAGGATCAGACATAAATGAAGTTAGTTTATCATTGTTTGCTTAATCTTGGTTGGCATGTCTGGTATAATTCATTTTCTTTGTATTTGTGTATATATTTGGTCCAGATCCGGTGCATGTAATGTCTCTTGTATATAGTATGAATGAAACATGACTATAAAGTAATTGAGAAATAATATATTATGTGGCTTTTAAAATAAATATAAATAATATGTGTGTATATTGAGATATAAGATTGAAAAGATTAATAAATAATGGTATTAAACCTCAAAATATTAAAAACTAATGTTACAATATAAATTGTTCTATCATCACTTATTCCAATACTTCATAACCAATTAAGAAATTCTCAAGGAAAAGCAACAACAATGGGACTTCTAACAAAATGGTTAGCAGAAGTCCATGTAAGAAATCCTTGAACAGCTGTATTACTTACAGCGTCCGATGATCGGTCAAATTTCACTTGATAACTCAATTTCCGAATCAACCTCGAAAACTGAAGAACACTGGGCTCAACACCCACTACAGTACCCGGCAATCCAACTACTTCAACTGTATAAACTGAATTTTCCTCACCCACATTGGTAACTGTCCGGCTATATGTCTGAGAACTAGTTCCTAGAACCAAAGAAAATGATGGATAATTCAGTTGTGCTTCCGTGATACTCGAATTCTGCGAGCAAGTTATGACCCGATTGACAATGTAACGGATTTGTTGATTAGTGTATCCTAATCCGCATAAGTATGGTAGGTAATCTTCCGGGCTCAGGTCGTAAACAAGGCCTGGATCGGTGGCCTTCATTATGTTTACATGACCCGAACCGGTGGCAAAAACATTGGCGGGACGGAGAGTTTGGTCCACGATCAAGGTTCTGTTGAGGTTGACTCGATCGGCAGAGGTCATAATGGCGGATTTGATTGCAGCAGGAGACCATTCGGGATGCACGTTTTTTAGCAATGCTGCGATGCCACTGAGGTGAGGACAGGACATTGAGGTTCCAGAGATGATGTTGAAATTCAATTTCGTGTTGGTGTTGTTTTCGACGGATTCATGCCAAGCCGCGAGGATGTTGGCACCAGGGCCAATGATATCGGGTTTCAGGATTCCAGGGCTGGCAGTGTTTGGACCCCTGGCGGAGAATGATGCCACCGTGGGGGCGCTGTTGTCTCCAATTATCGTACCCTTGAACGAAATTGTGGCGACTGGAGTGTTTGTTGAGGTCAAATAATTTTTTATTACGAGTCCGTCGGCGAAACTAAGATGTGTTGCGGGAAGAATGTGCGACTCGGAAGGGATAGAGTAACCTTGCGGCTGTTCGTTGACGAGAATCATGGCCGCCCCGCCAGCATTTCTCACGGCCCGTCCTTTGGCAATTCTTCCAATCCCGCCTCCATTGTCGCATAACACGACTTTCCCTTGGACATCAACGTTGATCAGCGATTCAGGGAAGCAAAATGTAGCATTTGGATCTGATGAAGTCATTCCGGGATAAACAAGAGGCAAGAATGTTGAGCCGAAGCCCGCTGGTTGAAAGTTGGATTCCCCATCTAGTTCTACGTTGTTTCCGAGCACCGCGGTCGCCCTGATTTTCCGATCTATCGTGCTGGCCCCGACGGTAAGAACCCAGGGAGCACCATTTTGAATAGTCCCAAGAGAAGGGCCATTGTTTCCCGCCGAACAACTCACAAATATCCCCCTTTCGATGGCGCTGAACGCCCCAACAGCCACGTTTTCGTCAAAAAAATTTCTGGCCGGACCGCCGAGAGAAAGCGATAGCACATCGACGCCATCATCAATAGCAGCATCCATTGCAGCAAGAATATCACTCTCCGAACACCTTCTGTCACAGACCTTATAAATGGCAATATGAGCAAGAGGCGCTACTCCCGCAGCCGTTCCATTCGCATTTCCAAACACATTCGCACCCCTTACAAAATTCCCGGCGGCAGTGCTAGCTGTATGTGTGCCATGCCCGTTATCATCGAACGGTGTGCCATCACCTATAGTAAAAAATCTTGCTCCGATGAGCTTCTTGTTACACACCGATGTATTAAACTCACACCTCCCCCTCCACTTAGCTGGCGGGGGGGGCATCCCTTCGTCGTTAAACGTCGGATGATCAGGGTTGATTCCGGTATCCAACACGCCAATAATCACCCCTCTTCCATAATTCGAATCATTCCAAAACCCCATGTTTTGACTCAACCCCAAGAAATTGGGAGAGTGTGTTGTGTGGAGAGGTATAGTTTTCTGGGGCCGAGCCGACACGAATCCAGGCATCTTCTCCATGGCTATGACTTGTTCTGGAGATAATCTTGCTGCAAATCCTTTGAAAACATTGTGGTAAGAATATACGATGTGGGATTCCTCGTCCGAACTCAATAACGTCGTTGGCAAGAACGAATGGTACCATCCTTGAAGATCATCCATGGAACTACTACTCAAACTCGACGGCAGGTTGAAAGGCAACTCGACATGAACAATATATATCTCTAAATTGCTTTGTTGGGATCCCATAATCGTATGAAGATTTAATGAGATTATTAATGTAAGAAAAAATGTGAGAAAACCCATGTTTGAAATCTTAGGAGGAAACAAATTCTTCGAGGTTGTGGCAAAGAATTGAAGAATTTTTTCAAAGAGAGTGATAATTGGTAGGAATATTGGATTATGATGGATTTTGGATGTATAAATCATTGTATATATGGTAATATTCAACACCGTGTGGAATGTATCAACCACGAGTAAGTTGATTAAACTAATTTAAGTTTCGATTTTTTGGTTCTTGAATAAATAAGTATTATGGAATAGGTCAACTATTTATATAAAAAGAGAGAGAAAGACTTTGTGGTGTGAAGTGGAGGTTATTCTAAGATAATATATTTCATAAAAATCAGTCTATAGAGTTTGTCCCCTCTAATTAAAAAAAAACAATGGGTACCACCAATGGGTCAGGTTTGTTAAGCAATAGACCGTAAAAAGCACTTCGTCTACAAACGTACAATGGGCATACCGTGAAATTCCAACATCCCCCAAATTCTCCCCATACATTGATTTTGAGTATGCTCAAACACATTACCTCACTCTGATATTAATTCCTAAGATCAAACGCATACCACTATTCCAAAAGTTATAGCTGAAGCAGATGCTCAACTTTATATCCTTATGCAGTGGCAGGACAAAACCCCATATTAAGCGACAGGTGAACATGAGAGGTTGCACCATGTGGGTACCAATGAGTCAGGTTTATTAAGCCATAGACGGTGAGAAGCATTTAATGTACGAGTGCACAGAGAATATGCCATGTAATTCTCAACACGATAGAAAACTTTTCATATATTTTTATAGTTATGAGGTGAAAGAATATCTAAGATGTCTTTATCCTAATAAAATTTAAGTTTTAGCAATTAAGTTGAGCATATTATTATTATAATTTATGTTACTATCTTTAAATCTAAAAATAAATTGACCGATAATATAATAGTATGCCCACAATTCAACCCAACGAAAGAGATAAAATATACTTCGGAAAATGAAAATTGTACTTTTTCCTATATTACAAAAAAACAATACGTAAAAAGATTTGAAATATTAAATCCTCCACTTCTTGGTCAACTTAAGTTTATGTCAATTTAACGTAAATAAAAATCTATAAAAATTTAACTAATTTTTTAAAGCTTATAGCTTTCAAGTTGGCTAGCAATAATGATCACACCATTTAAATTTTTACATATATGTGTATCTAATGACCATTCTCTATCGGAGTGTGGCGTTTGACATATTTTATGGGCTTAAAAGATTTAAATTACGAGATTCTCGGTCTTGCCGGAGTGGATAAGAACTCATACCTCCTTGGACAGACTCGAGTACAAGTAGCACTTGACATAAAAAATTGATTTAACACATATCCCACTAAAGAGAAAATATTTGAATTACATTATTATCATTGAGTATATTTTTTTGGTAAAGTGGGTAAGTGCATTATCCAACCATTATTATCAAAGCCAAGATCACGTGCTCGATTTATTAAGTTGAAAAATAATGTAATTATTCGGAGGGATATTATTGAAAAACAAAAATTGTCTTTACTGAAGTTGTAATTATAGTGAAGTTGAAAAATTGACGTTTTCTTGCTCAGAAATCTACCATTCGCGTGTAAGTATTTTAAGTCATATTAAATCATTATTATAACTCAGAAAATTTCAAAACCAGAAACGTTAAGGAACTTTCTCATTCACTTAACTAAGTCAACTAGTATTAATATTCAACAACTTGATTGTTTTAATATGATTATTCCATAATCTTTTTTTTAAGTATTTCTTTATATATCAGAAATCATTCGCTTATGAAAATAAAAAAAAAGTCCTATTTTTAGTCACTTTGAATAGTTGCCTTCTAATATTATATTAGTATTTTAGTATCGGTTTATAAAAGGAGAAATTTAGCCGTTAGAGATACAGTTTCAGTTCCGGTTCTAACGATTTTGATTTTGAGTTCTGACGGCTTTGGTTATGGTTTAAACTAATTTTAACTAAAATTTATTCAATTAAATTTTACTGGTCGAGACGAGATAATAAGTTAATTATATTATATTATGTTATAAATATTTAATTTTACAAAAATATAAATGCAAATAATGTTCAGATTTAATATTTATAAATTATGTAGTTTAATTTTATAAATTAAGTTGTCTATATATATAACAAGACCTTCAAAAGTAATACTAGTTTATGGTTTTGGTTACTGTTCGACACGATCTCCATTCTAATTTTGGTTTCGACGTTTTATTTTAAGAACCGAAACTTTGGTTTCGGTTGTGATTTTTGAGAGATGGGTTAGTTTCGGTTGTTTTGGCTCCGGTTCCTGATAGTTTTGGATCCGATTACGGTTTAAACCGATTTAAACAAATATTTATTTTATTTTAGTGCTCAAGAAAAAACAATTTGTGACATCGTAAAGCACTTAAAGTTAATTAGTTGATAATTATATTACAAAATATTATGAATATATAGTTTTTTTACTAAATATAAACAAAACTAAGGTCAAATTTGTTTTTTTTTTTTAATTAAGTAGTTCAGTTATATAAATTACGTTTTCTATATATATGACAAGATCTTAAAAATTAATGGTAGTTTATGGTTCTTGTTTTGGTTCCGATTTCTAATTTTTAGGAACCAGGACGGACTCGTAAGATCTCGGTTTTGGTTCGGGATTTGGAACCAAAATCGAAAAATAGTTTTGGTTTTTGCGAGACAGTTTTGATTTCGGTTTATGGTTCCAAGAGTGTAAATCTTTGTAATATCTTTTAAACACTAATGCAAGTTGGAAACTTGTAAAATTCAGTGGGAAGTGAAGTTAGTGCAATTACATATGGTTATAATTGGAGCACTTAAAGTCAAAAAGAGGTGAAGAGCGTGTGATTATATATATATATCTATATATATATATATATAGGATTAAGCATCTATAATTTTATCAAAAGCTATAGATTATGAAAACGATGCAACTCAAATCTTTAAACCCATACGACATCCCAAGCACCGTGTATTGGGTTCTGTGAACCCAATTAATCTTGATTTTTTTAATAAAACTTGTTATTGTAAGGCCCCGTTACTAATTAATTATGATTAATCCAGATTAACGATGTTTAAGCAAACCAGGGTGATTAAAAGTTGAGATTCCGAATTAAGGTGTTTCATGTCACAACATCTTATTTTTATCAAGATAAAATATATCAAAATTATACAAGTTACATGTAAATTTCGACCAATACCTTATAAAATTCATATTAGGAATCACCACTCTTTGACACATGGAGGAAGTTGGCTTTTAAAAGATTAAAAAATTCCATTTTGTAGCACAATTGTTCACCCCACTATTTTGCTTTTTTAATGCTAAAATTTTATCATTTTCTCCCTTATAAACCATCAGATTTTCTTCTTACCATTCTCTCACCAAAATTTTGAAATACCTCTCCAATTCCCTAAGAAAAATTTAACTGGAATCCTACATGCAAACATACTTTTGAAGAGGATTTGAGTAGAGGAACTAGAAGCCTCAAGAAATTTGAGGATTCAGAGCTTGGAGTTGGCTTGATGGAAGTATTGAATCTTCAGGGTATGATCCCTTTTTATTCTAGTTTTTAGTTGATTTTTGTGGATTAAAGTCAAAAACTTATGTAGAAACTTGAAGATTTTGAGTCCATTTTTGTCTAAACAGAATCTGTAGCACAAAGTGTTGCTGACGGTCTTTATTTCGTATTTTTGATATTCTTAACCTTCGAATTTGACTTTGAGCAAAACATAAAAGTTGTAGATCTTTGCATTTTATGTAGTTTAAAAAAAGAAGCATGCAATTTGGATCTCATAAGTAAAAGTTATGTCGATTTTACTAATAGTGCACATTTTTTACTCTACATGTTCTTGCATATCACATGTAAACTGTTTTCGAGTTTCTACGTAAATTTTGTTTCGAATTTGATGTTGGTCTTTAAATGAAAGTTATAGGTCTTTAAATTCTCTTTGATTTTTAAAAAAAAAAAGTGGACTTAATTTGAATTTATTTTGAAGAAGTTAAAAATTTTATACTATTAGTGCGCATTCTGAGCCCAGCATGTCGGTGAAAATACACATACATTGTGTTCTTCGGATTTCTGGGAATTGTTGGCTAGGAATTTCGGAAAATGTCTAGAAATAGGAATTGTGGCGCTTCAAGTTGTCTGTAATTTTGCACTAGAATCACTCAATTTGGATTTGAAACGAAAACTTTATAGTATTTTTACTAACAGTGCTCAATCTGAAAAACAGATTTTAAAATGCTACGTGTTTTGTTGTGGTTCAGCAATTGCCTCTGCTTTGTGATCGATCGAACACGTGGCGCTTGTGCCAGTGTATGGTTGAAAAGATTGATGTTGCGCCATTACCCTTAACTATAGTTATTGGTAAAGTGGTAAGCGCTCGATCCTACAATTGGTATCAGAGCCAAGATCGCGTGTTCGATTCCCATGAGTTGCAGATAGTGCAATTATTGGGGGAGGGATTGTTGAGGTTCAACAATTGCCTCTGCTTTGTGATCGGTCGAACATGTGGCGCTTGTGCCAGTGTATGGTTGAAAAGATTGATGTTGCGCCATTACCCTTAACTATAGTTATTGGTAAAGCGGTAAACGCTCGATCCTACATGTTTATTGTTTAAACCTCTTTCAGATGGAGGAACCAGCTTGACATCATAATATATAAAATGTAGTATTTTGAGTTTCTAAACTTTAACCACTAGAATCGAGTCATTCTGATGTCGTATGAAATTATAGTGATTTTTCTACGAAAATGGGTCAGCTGAAAATTTAAGAAAAACGCTAAGAGTCAATCTTAGAAGTTGAATTTGATTCAATGCACTACTTGAACATTTAGTGTCATTTTGGAATTTACATGACCAGGTTAATAGATTCCGGGGTTGACTCGAGGAGTACTCGGTAGATTAGCTTTGGTTGAGGTACGTAGAAATGAGTTTTATAATGACGTCTGGCGAAGACGTGTAATGATGCTATTATATGATTTTACATATCATTAATTGATTTATATGATTTAATTGTCACTATGTGAATCTTATGTGACTATATAACATATTGAGATACATTGTACTACATGATATGTGAATTACATGATATTTACTGACTTCCACATGAAATTGCATGACATATTGAGTTGCATATGTCATATGATGCATAGATGATTCATGGACATATCATATTGATCTATCCACTTCTTTGATATCCTTGATGCTCACTGAGTTGACTTACTCTGAGTGTCGGGGACGCTGGACACGGCGATGACAGGCAATTTAGGTAGCAATTGTAGTCACGCGCTTTGCTGCCGGACCTAGACACGAGGGATGACTGACACAACACAGGATGATTCTCCTAGCGCAATGTGTGTGTGTCGCCACCCTCTGCTCGAGCTTGATATTGATTGTGATACCTTCCGTTGGACTCCGATTTTGGTATCTTGATATTTGATTCTTTGTATCCATTCGTACATGGTATGCATTGCATGATACTTTGTCATTTTTGACATGATTTATTTATTTCTCGTACTGGGGTACTGACCCCCTTTGTGGGGGATGTCATGTCTTTTGTTGTTCGGGCATGACAGGGTGTGCAGGAGGACAAGGTTTTGATGTTTTCGGTGATGCATCTAGAGATAACCGAGCTCTGTGATGAGCGAGCTCAGGTTTATGCATTGTTTTCTTTTCCCAATAGTATTACTCTACTTTTAAGAAAATAAATTTACCTGGGTATGTCCCGTGTATGTTGTATTTGTTTTCAAATACTTTAAGTGGTATGTTGATAAATGAATGATGTATTGCATGTGAATGGAATATGTAACTATATATATATATATATATATATATATATATATATATATATATATATATTGGTATCATTATCTATGTTTTACCTAAAAGAGAAAAAAATTAGGGCCATTTGACAAGACATTTGAAATAAATCTTCCGCTGTTTACGCAAATTAATCATTGTATGATAATTAAACACCGCATTAAGATCGGGCCCTCACATTTGGTATCAGAGCATAATTTGGGATATGATCGAACTAGAGTTAAGAGTTAGGACACTGAGTCTAGTCACAAATATAATTGTTTGTGCATGTCTTGACTACGTGTTTTTATATGCTCTTGCATGCTATGAGTACATGTTAGATAATGAAATTTTAGACATGTAATGGATTACTAAGCAGGGACAGCTAGATGTCATATCTCTGAGTATTATAATATGTTGAGTTGCATATAATTTTGAGACTTTGAGAATTTTATCTCTTAGCACTGACAGTTGCTGATCGGATGATGATGCAGAGTAAGTGATGAGAACATCTATGACTTGAGATTTATATATGATGTTTTGATTTTATGATGGACAGTTAGTGTTTGGACATGTAGCAGTGATATGAACTTTAGTAGCTATCTATCGAACCTGTAGGCACTGTAAACTGTTAGTTGAATTATAACTTAGTGATAATGCGTCCATTATTTTGGAATTTTATTTATCACTTTGGAACTTAATCCTTGTGCTTAGTGGGATGACACTAGATGACAATAACTATTTAACACGCGTTTTGTTGATTGACAAAAGGATTTTGAGTCCGAAAGACCAGGGTATACATATGAGTTTACGTCAAAAATTGTGCACGTCGAGATGATAATTTAGAACTTGAGAATATTGAAATTAGTGATATTTCAATTGAAGAATAGAGTATAGTTGTTGTGAGAAACAACGAGAATTGGTTTGAATGAGGACTTGGATATGGGGACTGTCGTAATTCAGTTCCAGTTTATGTGTCCGAACTATGAATAAAAACTACACTATGAACTCTTCTAGATGAAAATATCTAGAGTAATGGTAGTGCTGGAAGATGAGTTTTCCCTATTTTTGACAAGGGAAATGATGTGCTTAATCTCGATAGCTGTTCACTAGCGAAGAGATGAGAATTAGAAGTGTTTCGAATGAAGGATAAGACAAAGATGTGGTACGAAGTAGCTAGGACTGGATTAAATGTTAATGAAGTGACTATCATTTGAAATAATCCAAGTAGTCCTAGAAAAGTTTCAGAAGTATCACTCCAGTTCATCCATCTCTAGTAATTCTAGAGGTACTAAGAGAATGTAGAATAACAGATCTTTTCAAGGTCACTGTGGATGTAGGTATCTATTGATCCATGTGAAAGAATAAGAGGAACTGAAATCGATTGTGGCCAGTCAGAGCATGTATGTTACTTGCTCAGGAACATATGCAGCCATAACAACAAATACCCTGAGCTAGGGGTAGATATCAGAGTTGTTATTCTTCTCGACCACCCAGTTCCAGCAGCAGTTAGTTAACTGCAGACCAGAGGTAATACCAGATAGTTATTTTTGGTTTCCCAACAAGCCAGAGAATATACCTTAAGAGGATACAGTTAGAGATGGTTTTTTTATGGTGTAGTGAATTGTTGACTGTATTATGGCTCCAAATGAAATGTTTATAGCCATGAATAGCAAGCTAAGATACTGATAGTATCAGCTATGAAATTATTGTGGTTGCGATAATGAGGGATATTTGATACTAATCAGTTAATGCTGATCAAGAATAGTCGATATTGACTGATATCCTAATGGTAAGAAAACTTACCAAGATTTTCCTGAGGAAATAATAGAATCTACACTAGAGAAGGAATTCGATTTTAACTGTTCGATGATGCCAAGGAATAGATTCGATATCGAAAGCACTGTACGGAATAGCATCAGCAGAGTTGACAAATTTAGAAGAACGGTTATAGAATATCCTCGATAAGAGTACATACGTCTGAGTATGCCACCTTGGGAAAACATCAGTGATGTCGTGAAGAAGAAAGATGGTATTATGAATATGTGTATCGACTAAAGGCAGTAGAACCGGGCTACTGTCAAGAATAAATACACACTGCCTAAGATCAAGAAGTATTTGATCAGTTGTAAGGAACTTCGATGTATAAGAATAATGATTTTTAAATCTGGTTACCATCAGTTTGGGTCAGAAAGGAAAATATTCTCTAGGCAATTGTTCAAACCAGATATATGCATTTTGAGTTTTTGGTAATGTCGTGTAGTCTGACAACTATACCAGTAGTGTTATGAATTTGATGAATAGAGTATTCCGTAACTTTTGGGCGAAAGTGTAATAATATTCATCAGTGGTATACCAGTGTACTCGAGATACGATGTTTTATGAGTTTGGCCAGATATTACAGGATTTTATGGAAGGATATTCTAGGAGAGTCTGATCTATTAACCAGTTGACCAAGAAGAAATTTGAGTTTCGTTTGGTTAGATGAATGTGATAGCAGTTTCATAAACTGAAACAGAAGTGGACTACAGCCTCAGTGTTGATTTTTGTTAACTGGTTCAGGGGGTATATAGTTTGTGTGAATACGTTGGTCAAATATTTGGGATACGTTCTGATGCATCATGAGGAGATGATTGCATATGCTTTGAGATAGTTGAAGATGCTTCAATCATGATATCATGTTCATGAACTCGAGCTTGTAGCCATTATTTTTGCCTTGAAGATGTGGCATATGGCGCACAATTCATGATATCCTCTGATTTTAGGAGTTTAAAATATCTATATTCACTCATAGTTGAACATGAGATATAAGCGCTGACTAGATTTATTAAAGAATTTGACTCTGATAAACAATATCAATCAGGGAAAGTGAAACTAGTAGCAGATGCGCTGAACCGAAAAGTGCAAGGTGCAATGGTAGCATCAATGTATGCTTTTTAGTTTGAGTCACATCTGATTTCCAAGATCAGAAATACTCGAAAGACAGACCCATACATATATTGATTTAAGAAATTAGTTTTGTCTCGCGATTGAACAATCAGTAAATAGCATCGACTCCTAGCGATTCGAAAGAAGTATTACTGTAGAAAGCACACTATAGATGATAGTGCTATTCTGTGAATGATGAGATGTATCATTCTTGAGATCCTATTTTTGATGGGATGGTATGAAGAAGGAAATTTTGGAATTTTGTGGCAAATTGTTTGACATGCCAGCCGGTCAAGATAAAAGACGAGATCTAATGGAATACTACAGAATTTGTAAGTGCCACAATGAATTTGGATTTCTAGCTTTGAGTTTTATAACTCAATTGTTTAAATCAAACAAAGATTGTAAAATAAGTTGAATCAGAATTGATTGACTATTCAATACAAGATATTGATTTCATATAATTTTATGTATCCCTGTGAGAAAACGACATGTTTAATATGTGGATAATGTGGTTTAGTTACAGTGAGTTTCTGTAACAACTGTATCTGATAGAGATCTGAGGATAACATCCGAATTCGAAAACTGTTTTCAGGATGGCGTGTGTACTAAGTTAGCAATGAGTATTGCTTATCATACCCAGACTGATGGACAAACTGAGAGAATTATACATACTTTGGAAGCTATGTCATGATTATTAGTAATGAATTAAGTGGGAATCGACAGAAATCACTATTCACAAGTAGAATTTTCCTATAATTTAAGTTCCAGACAACTATCGGGATGGCATCGGTTGAAGTTTTGTAGAGCCAGAATTGCCGATCGCTGATATGCTGAGATGAGATTGATAAGGAATATTGGCACAACTTGAGATTGTTGAGGAAATGCCAGGAACGATAAATTTTCTGCGAAATGTATGAAATTGGCTTAAAGTAAACATGTTTGCTACACCAACAAGAGAAATATATCATTAGAATTTCAAGTTGAGAATCACGTAAATCTAAAGATATTACATTTACGATGATCGATACGATTTGTTCGGTGAGGTACGATGTTGCCTCGATATTTTGAACATTGTGAAGTCATAGAGAAGTTTGCTTTAGTGGTATATCGTTGACACTACCACAATAGTTGTCACTGATACATGATGATTCTGATGTATATATGAATGAGATTGAGACATCTCATATGATTTAATATGTTGAGTTATACTCAGTTTTGCGGTTTCGAGGACGAAATCATTTAAGAGGGGAAGAAGTTTAAGGCCCCGTTACTAATTAATTATGATCAATCCAGATTAATGATGTTTAAGCAAACCCGGGTGATTAAAAGTTGAGATTCCGAATTAAAGTATTCCGGGTCACAACATCTTATTTTTAATCAAGATAAAATACATCAAAATTATACAAGTTGGCATGCAAATTTTGACCAACACGTTATAAAATACATATTAGAAATCACCACTCTTTGACACATGGAGGAAGTTGGCTTTTAAAAGATTAAAAAATTCCATTTTGCTAGCATAGTTGTTCACGCCACTATCTTGTTTTTTAATGCTCAAATTTTATCCTTTTCTCCCTCATAAACCATCAAACTTTCTTCTTACCATTCTCTCACCAAAATTTCGAAATACCTCTCCAATTCCCTAAGAAAAATTAGCTAGAATCCTACATGCAAACACACATCTGAAGAGGATTTGAGTAGAGGAGCTAGAAGCCTCAAGAAATTGAGGATTTGGAGCTTGGAGTTGGCTTGATTGTGGAAGTATTGAATCTTCAAGGGTATGATTCATTTTTATTATAGTTTTAGTTGATTTTTGTGGATTAAAGTAAAAAACTTATGTAGAAACTTGAAGATTTCGAGTCCATTTTTGTCTAAACAGAATCTGTAGCACAAAGCGTTGCTGACAGTCTGTCTTTCGTATGTTCGACATTTTTAACCTTCGAATTTGACTTTGAGCAAAACACAAAAGTTGTAGATCTTTGAATTTTATGCAGTTTAAAAAAACAAAGCATGCAATTTGGATCTCAGAAGTAAATGTTATGTTGATCTTACTAATAGGGCACATTTTTGACTCTGAATGTTCGTGCATGTCTCATGTAAACTGTTTTTCGAGTTTCTGGGTAAATTTTGTTTTGAATTGGATGTCGGTCTTTAAATGGAAGTTGTAGGTCTTTAAATTATATTCGATCTAAATAAAAATAGGACTTAATTTGGACATATTTTGAAGAAGTTATGAATTTTATACTATTAGTGCTCATTCTGAGCCCTGCATGTGAGCGAAAATACACTTGCAGTGTGTACTTTGGATTCCTGAGCATTTTTGCTAGGATTTCCGGCAAATGTATGGAAATAGGAATTGTGGTGCTTCAAGTTTTCTGTAATTTTCCATTTGAATCACTCAATTTGGATTTGAAACGAAAAAGTTATAATATTTTAACTAACACTGCTCAAGCTGGAAAACAGATTTTAAAATGCTACGTGTTTAGTATTTAAACCCCTTTCAGATGGAGGAATAAACTTGACATCATAATAGATGAAATGTAGTATTTTGAGTTTCTGAACTTTGAGCACTGTAATCGAGTCGTTCTGATGTTGTACGAAATTATAGTGATTTTTCTACGAAAATGGGTCAGCTGAAAATTTAAGCAAAACGTTAAGGGTCAATACTTAGAAGTTGCACTACTTGAACACTTAGTGTCATTTTGGAATTTATATGACCAGGTTAATAGATTCCGGGGTTGACTCGAGGAGTACTCGGTAGATTAGCTTTGGTTGAGGTACATAGAAATGAGTTTTATCATGACGTCTGGCGAAGACGTGTAATGATGCTACTGCATGATTTTACATGTCATTAATTGATTTATATGATTTAATTGTCATTATGTGAATCTTATGTGACTACATAACATGTTGTCTGCACAGAGAGAGTGAAGTTCTACTTCAACTGTAAGTGTGACCTTAGCTGTTGAATTTGTGCTCCCGGCTGTAGAGTGACCTCAGCTGGTGGAGTTATGTTGATAGGAGTTTTAGTCATAAGAGTGACATCGACTGGAGTGGATTTGTACAAAAAGTTGTATAAATCAAAGTCTTCTAGTGTATCCTTCCACATGATGAAAGAATGAGAGAAGTATAAGAGTTACACCACATCCGAACTTTCATAACATAAATGTATGATTTACTTTCTTTACTACTTGCATATTTGTTTTAAATGATTTTACAAATGTTGAATCAATTTCAGAGTAGGATAATTCGAGTGTCTTCTGATCAGTTGTAGAACCGAAACTCGATCTAAGCTCTATGTGATAAAAATTTCCAGAACATAGTTGTATGTGCTTGCTTGGACTTAGTTGGGTGGACTGGTCACCCCCAAATCCGATCCTGACAAGTTTCGATTACTCTCTACACAAGGGGGCAACCATTGCACTCTAACAATCTCTCTCTGAATAATTGCACTCATTGTAGTCAATGAGAATCGAACACGTGACATTGACTCTGATACCAATTGTAGAATAAGTTATTGCTGCTTTACCAAAAGTTATAGTTGGTGGTAGGGATGCTTACAGGTTAGAACCAGTCCGGTCCGGTCCGGATCCAAAAATCCCAGAATCGGTCCGGTCCGGTGAGGAACCAGATCGGATCTGGTCCGATTCCAACCGGTTCCGAATCGGACCGGGTCGATCCGATTCCATGATTTTATTTTTTTATTTTTTTATATGCATCGACCTTTTTTATGTTCGTATATGCATCCACAATATTCATAATAAATTCAATGTATTTCTTCTTCATTTGCTAATATAAATGCTTATACAAATAATAGTTACACTTATGGCAATTAAAAAACATTAGTGATTAGCTCTTTCATAATTGATAAGTATTATTTTGGCTTTTTCTTCTTCTTGCTCGTCATAATGATTTACAAATTCGTCAACCGTCCCATCTCTTCTATTCTTACATTCTGGTTCAAACCAATCTTTCAGTAATGTGAGCATGTATAATGAATCAGTAGATATATTACTTCTGTATTCTCCAATAATCCGGCCATATGTTGAGAATGCCGATTCAGAAGCGACTCTTGAAGCTTGTACCGCATAAACGTCTCTAGCCATTTTGGCTAAGATAGGGAATTGTGCTGCATTTGTCTTCCGCATTGTAAGAAGTCGAAATTATCATCCGTTAGAAATTGATAATTCAGATAAATTTACAACTAGTCGACGTGCTAGTAGAAGGTCCTTTTCCCTTCATTTTTTTCCTGTCCAACATCCTAAGAAAATTGATGCCTCGGCCTCTGGATTAAGCTTGGGGTTCTTCAACAACCCTATGTTGCGACGATCCACATACCTGTTGATTATAATACAAGATAATGTGAGGATCCGATCCTAATGTGGTGTTTAATTAACACATAATGATTAATTTGCGTAAACAGCGGAAGATTTATTTCAAATGTCTTGTCAAATGTCCCTAAAAAATTTTCGCTTTTAGGTGATACATATATAATGATACTGAAAATATGTAATTCCAGTTTCTCACTTCAACATGTTGCTCATCACATAAGCAAGTACATAACCAACCAGTAATAGAATACTTAAAATACAGATACTCGGAGCATATCCCGGTAATTTAGAATGTAATTAAAAAGTACTCTAACAATTACTGGGACTCAGACTCAACATACCAAAGTTGAACTCAGGTATTCTAAGATGCTTCCTCACAAGCATCCAACATCGAAACATATTTTGGAGAGATTGCATTATAGACGTCTTTTGATCGTCAACAACCTTCCCCAAAAATTTAGCATAATATTCAAAAAATATTTCAAATGAAGCTAAACATTGACTAGGATCTAGTAAAGTTGCGATGCAGTGCACGTGTGAGATTTGTCCCAATTCTTTTTAGTTTTCATTGCACTAACAAAAGTATGCAAGTCATCATCTCAAAATTCTATAAACTTATCAAACATGTTAAATACTAAGGGTGTGTTTGATATGCAGGATTGGAGATGTATTGTCTAATATCAATCTCTATCTTGTGTTCGTTTCCCATATATCAACCAACATTTATCCAGTGGGTCCCACGAATTTTCAAATGTTGGCACAATAACTCAACCCACATGGGTGGAGGAATGAGCTATCATCAATGCTACAATTTTACCCCCAAATATATGTTAAAAAAATCCCTATTATACTGTACAAAAATTTATCTTGAGTTTTTTTTTAAAAAAAAAAATTTGTTATTTTTAAGATATAAATTAATCAATTTATACAAAAATAAAGAGTATACAGTCTTTTTATTAGAAAGTGAAACTATAATTATTTTCAACATTGAAAAAAGTTTTTATTCAATTTTTTTTTTGAATTAATTTTTTTTAAAGATAGTTAAATTTGATTAGTTATCAAAGAGTAAAAATTTTAGTTAACAATTCATAGTAAGTGGTGAGAAATAAATTTATAAGAAATAATAACAACATAAATAGAATAAATAATTGTGAGAGTGTTTTGGTCAATACATGAAAATTCATAAAATTAATCCATCATTTCAAAATTATAACAAACATCATATAGTTTATCACACTAAATTATTTATCATTACTTATCATCTACTTATCACTCTTATTACTCATCATCTACTTATCATATCCACGTACCAAGCGCACCCTAAAGGAAGAAAATAAACAGAAGTTGGATAAGTAACACCGGAGAAGCGTTCCGTCGCTTCTTTGAAAGTACCTAAAAGTGATACACAATTTTCATTGCCGACGATGAACTAAGTGATAGGCGACCCGAACGAGACCCCGAGTGCGGCACCGTCTGCGACCAGCACTGCTAGATGAAGATGACATTATTAATGCACAATGGAGATAAATATATTAGATAGTAGAAGTATAGAACTTTGAAAGATAGAATTATGTGTTACAAACAACACAACACACCTATTTATAGATTTTAATTTTTTTTTTAAAAAGAAAAAAAATACGTTGGCAACGGCTGAAATAGTCGTTGACAACGTAAACAATGCAACGAATATTTCACACGTTGCATTGCAATGTTTTTTTTTTCAAAAATTACTGGTTCCGATTTCGGGATTGGAACCAGTCCGGTAGCACCGGAAACGGTGGTGCTACCGATTCCAAACCTTGAAACCGCTCGGACCAGTATATTAGCGATTTTGGAGCGGTCCGAAACCTGTTAGCTCGGTTCTGATTCTGAACCAGGCTAACCGATTCGGTATCCCTAGTTGGTGGTAATGGTGTGGGGCTCTTAACTCCTAATTGTTTTAACATGTAATTTGATTGGGATAATTAATCACAACTAAAAACGAGTTAAAATTTTCATTTATAATGAGCCCACAATCATTTATTGGTTGTAATAACAATGCTAAAAGTAGTATAATAAAATATCCCATTTACAACCATCATGTAATACTTCATGCTCATATATAACAAATCCAAAATAAATATATACAACCATTCAAAATTGATGCTTCCGTCTCTGGATTAAGCTTGGGGTTCTTCGACAACCCTATGTTGCGACGATCCACTTACATGTTGATTATAATACAAGATAATGGCTCAATCCTAATGTGGTGTTTAATTAACACATAAAGATTAATTTGCGTAAACAGCGGAAGATTTATTTCAAATGTCTTGTCAAATGTCCCTTAAAAATTTTCGCTTTTAGGTGATAAATATATAATGATACTGAAAATATGTAATTCCAGTTTCTCACTTCAACATGTCGCTCATCTCATAAGCAAGTATATAACCAACCAGTAATAGAATACTTAAAATACAAATACTCGGGGCATACCCCGGTAATTTAAAATGTAATTAAAAAGTACTCTAACAATTACTGGACTCAGACTCAACATACCAAAGCTGAACTCAGGTATTCTAAGATGCTTCCTCACAAGCATCCAACATCAAAACATATTTTGGAGAGATTGCATTATAGACATCTTTTGATCATCAACAACCATCCCCAAAAATTTAGCATAATATTCAAAAATATTTCAAATGAAGCTAAACATTGACTAGGATCTAGTAAAGTTGCGATGCAGTGCACATGTGAGATTTGTTCCCAATACTTTTTAGTTTCCATTGCACTAACAAAAGTATGGAAGTCATCATCTCTAAATTCTATAAACTTAACATGTTAAATACTAAAGGAAGAAAATAAACAGAAGTTGGATAAGTAACACCGGAGAAGCGTTTCGTCGCTTCTTTGAAAGTACCTAACAGTGATACACAATTTTCATTGCCGACGATGAACTAAGTGATAGGCGACCCGGGACAAGACCCCGAGTGCGACACCGGCTGCGACCAGCACTGCTAGATGAAGATGACATTATTAATCCACAATAGAGATAAATATATTAGATAGTAGAAGTATAGAACTTTGAAATATAGAATTATGTGTTACAAACAACACAACACACACCTATTTATAGATTTTAATTTTTTTTTAAAAAGAAAATAAAAAATATGTTGGTAACGGCTGAAATAGCCGTTGACAACGTAAACAATGCAACGAATATTTCACACGTTGCATTGCAATGGTTTTTTTTTTCAAAAATTACCGGTTCCGATTTCGGGATCGGAACCAGTCTGGTAGCACCGGAAACGGTGGTGCTACCGGTTTCAAACCTTGAAACCGCTCGGACCAGTATATTATCGGTTTTGGAGTGGTTCGGAACCTATTAGCTCGGTTCTGATTCTGAACCGGGCTAACCGATTCGGTATCCCTAATTGGTGGTAATGGTGTGGGGGCTCTTAACTCCTAATTGTTTTAACATGTAATTTGATTGGGATAATTAATCATAACTAAAAACGAGTTAAAATTTTCATTTATAATGAGCCCACAATCATTTATTGATTGTAATAACAATACTAAAAGTAGTATAATAAAATATCCCATTTACAACCATCATGTAATACTTCATGCTCATATATAACAAATCCAAAATAAATATATACAACCATTCAAAATTGATGCCTCCGGTTCTGGATTAAGCTTGGGGTTCTTCAACAACCCTATGTTGCGATGATCCACTTACCTGTTGATTTTAATACAAGAGAATGTGAGGGCCCGATCCTAATGTGGTGTTTAATTAAAACATAATGATTAATTTGCGTAAACAGTGGAAGATTTATTTCAAATGTCTTTTCAAATGTCCCTAAAATTTTTTCGCTTTTAGGTGATACATATATAATGATACTGAAAATATGTAATTCCAGTTTCTCACTTAAACATGTTGCTCATCACATAAGCAAGTATATAACCAACCAGTAATAGAATACTTAAAATACAGATACTCGGGGCATACCCCGGTAATTTAAATGGTAATTAAAAAGTACTCGAACGATTACTGGGACTCAACATACCAAAGCTGAACTCAGGTATTCTAAGATGCTTCCTCACAAGCATCCAACATCGAAACATATTTTGGAGAGATTGCATTATAGAGTCTTTTGATCGTCAACAACCTTCCCCAAAAATTTAGCATAATATTCAAAAAATATTTCAAATGAAGCTAAACATTGACTAGGATCTAGTAAAGTTGCGATGCAGTGCACGTGTAAGATTTGTTCCCAATACTTTTTGGTTTCCATTGCACTAACAAAAGTATACAAGTCATCATATCTAAATTCTATAAACTTATCAAACATGTTAAATACTAAAGGAAGAAAATAAATATAAGTTGGATAAGTAACACCGGAGAAGCGTTCCGTCGCTTCTTTGAAAGTACTAACAGTGATACACATTTTCATTGCCGACGATGAACTAAGTGATAGGCGACCCGGGACGAGACCCCAAGTGCAACACTGGCTGCGACCAGCACTGCTAGATGAAGATGACATTATTAATGCACAATAGAGATAAATATATTAAATAGTAGAAGTATAGAACTTTGAAAGATAGAATTATGTGTTACAAACAACACAACACACACCTATTTATAGATTTTAATTTTTTTTTTAAAAAAGAAAAGAAAAAAATACGTTGGCAACGACTGAAATAGCCGTTGTAAACGTAAACAATGCAACACATATTTCACACGTTGTCTTGCAATGGATTTTTTTTTCAAAAATTACCGGTTTCGGGATCGGAACCAGTCCGGTAGCACCAGAAACGGTGGTGCTACCGGTTTCAAACCTTGAAACCGCTCAAACCAGTATATTATCGGTTTCGGAGCGGTTTGGAACCTGTTATCTCGGTTCCGATTCTGAACCGGGCTAACCGATTCGGTATCCCTAATTGGTGGTAATGATGTGGGGCTCTTAACTGCTAATTGTTTTGACATGTAATTTGATTGGGATAATTAATCACAACTAAAAACTGAGTTAAAATTTTCATTTATAATGAGCCCACAATCATTGATTGATTGTAATAACAATACTAAAAGTAGTATAATAAAATATCATATTTACAACCATCTTGTAATACTTCATGCTCATATATAACAAATCCAAAATAAATATATATAACCATTCAAAATTGATGCCTCGGCCTCTGGATTAAGCTTGGGGTTCTTCAACAACCCTATGTTGCGACGATCCACTTACCTGTTGATTATAATACAAGATAATGTGAGGGTCCGTTCCTAATGTGGTGTTTATTTTAACACATAATGATTAATTTGCGTAAACAGCGGAAGATTTGTTTCAAATGTCTTGTCAAATGTCCCTAAAAAATGTTCGATTTTAGGTGATACATATAAATGATACTGAAAATATGTAATTCTAGTTTCTCACTTCAACATGTTGCTCATCACATAAGCAAGTATATAACCAACCAGTAATAGAATACTTAAAATATAGATACTCGGTGCATACCCCGATAATTTAAAATGTAATTAAAAAGTACTCTAACTATTATTGGGACTCAGACCCAACATACCAAAGCTGAACTCAGAATTTCTAAGATGCTTCCTCACAAGCATCCAACATCGAAACATATATAACAAATCCAAAATAAATATATACAACCCCGATAATTTAAAATGTAATTAAAAAGTACTCTAACTATTATTGGGACTCAGACCCAACATACCAAAGCTGAACTCAGAATTTCTAAGATGCTTCCTCACAAGCATCCAACATCGAAACATATATAACAAATCCAAAATAAATATATACAACCATTCATATATAACAAATCCAAAATAAATATATACAACCATTCAAAATCTCGGTATATACCACGAGGTGCATATAGTATATATTGTGGGATAGTCTACCAAAATTAGTCTCAAGCATGGTTCCTTTCAGAAGTACCTCATCTACTCTTCTGGTAATCTGTTATACCTGTCATTGCCCACACACAAAGATAATAACAGCCCTTTAACGGTGAGCAACATCCATATGGATCAAAATAAATATGATATGTATACATAAATGATATATGATATATAATACATAGTATCGTGTACTACCCCAATACTCAATATCAGAATCCAAGAAATATTGGGGTATTCAAGGATCATAGCTCAAGGTACATGTCATGTATCAGTGTATAGACAAAAATATATGCGTTAACAAACCATTTAATTTACTTACATACACCGATAAACAAATATAAATGACTTGAATGCCATATAATTTAAAATAAAATCACATAGCCACATAATTCCACGTAAGTCACATAATCCATCAAAGAATATATCCAATTATACAGATATTTATATATTATATGTTACTTGATTGCAACATATCTTTTTTTTTTGTCTGATTCTCGATGTTTTTAGTCCACATCGATGGAAGTTTGATGCCACAATATACTCTAGATTATTAAGAGTACACGTAATCAACTAAGTTATTTCATTTCATTTATAATTGTTTATCCAATTTCTTGGTTCATTTTAAGTATTTTCTTCCAATAGCATAATTATTGACGTTAAATATCTTAATAACTCAATTCTAATCCATTCAATAATTCAAAGAATTGCAATTTCCTTGCGTATATTGAACCTCTAAATGCATAGTAGCTAGAGCCGTCAACCCGACCCACTCAAACCCGTAACACAAACGGGCCAGTTCATTTAGGCCCACCTCAAAATAGGTTGGAAAAATCTTAACCCAGCCCAACCCGAGGTGGGTTACGGGAGGCTGGTCAACCCACCAAAAAATAAAAAAAGTAAATAGTAAAAAATAAATAAATTAGGTTTTAATGAATTTAAATTATTAATAATTCATATATTATCTATAACATTAGACCAAATAGTTTAACAATCAATATCATTGATATACATTAGGCAGCCGACTAAAGAATGAAGGAGGCTTATAAATAAAGAATGATCTAAAAACCATGCCAACTTATAAGCTTAGCCCGCGGGCACAACCCGACCAACCCATCTCAACCCATAACCCAAATGGATTAACCCATTTTGACCCATTTTTAAATGGGTTGAGAAAAATGTTAATCCAATCCACCCATTTTGCATGACGGATTGTGCCAATCCGACGGGCCAAACCCAAATTGACAGCTCTAATAGTAGCCAAGCTTTATACATTATTATAAACTGTATCAAAGTCACATTTATATTCACCTGTAATTCACTTTCAATTAATTATACAAGAAAGCTACGGTGTGGATTTTCTCTTCAATAACGGTACAAGGCAGCTAAACTAGGACATTGGCAATTTGATCAAAATACAATACGATTTAATATTTTTTCTTAATTAACAACTACCGAAATAAAACTGGAATTCCTTATTTAGATTTTAAATCCTTTCTTACTTAAGGATCTCGATCATCTATCATATAGATTAATAATTCATCCCATTTTTCCAAATTTCCGAGAAGCCTTCTGGAGTTAATGTTTCCATTCTCCATTGTTTATCGATAATATATAGACTCATAATTCATCCCATAATTCAAACTAGAAGCCTTCTGGAGGTAACTGTAATGGATTTTAGATTCATGATTTAGATGAAGTTTAGAGAGAAGTGCTGGTTTTCAACGTGGATTCCAGTTTCTAATTGATTGATTTAATAGCTGATGCATCATCAAAGTGGTTTGATTTTAATATTGATGAAATATTTTTTAAGTATTCTATTCCTGGGCACCCTAGTTATTGTTTGGGTGATGAAAGTAATATGAGGAATATGTTTCTATTGTGTAGAATGATTGACGTATTGTTGATGGTGGATGTTATTGAAAATGAAGTTGCGTTTATTGGAGCTTCCGCGTGAAGTAGATGGTTGAGAAAGTGCACTGGAGTTCACTGTGCCCATACATCTACTGATGCACTTGAGATTAATGCACTGCATCACTCTACTAGTGCACACAACAGATGTGCTCTTGTACTCAGAAGGTGCATGCGGCACAACAGAATAGGGTTGTAACTCATCCTCCAGATATGATTCAGACTATCGACGATGTAACATTAAAGGCAATGAGAAGTTGATGTTATGTTCAGGTTGATCATCAATTAGTAGGGTGGGTCAAGAGTTTATAGGTGGTGTAGAAGAGTTTCGGGGTGAATTGTGTAAATATTCGGTGGAGATTGGATTTGATTTCAATTATGTAAATAATTATAAGGATAAGGTAATTGCCGAGTGTACTAAGAAGCATATTGATGGTTGTGATTGGTTTGTGAATGCCAACGTTTCACTTGTAAATGGGTCTTTGTGGTCTAAGAGTCATGAACAACAAATCAAAAAGGATGAGTTCAGATTTGATATCTGACATTATCGGTGAACGAGTCAGTGTCAATTCAGGTTTTTTCTGCTATGTCTGTAATAGAGTTAATGAAAAGAGATTATGGCTTGGATATCTCGTATACCAAGGTTGGAGAAGTGTGGAGAATAGTAGGTCTGTTGTTTTTGGAATGATGAGTCGTTCAATGAATTGAAATGGTATATTCATGCGGCAGACACGATTAACATTGGAAGTTTTATAGAGCTGATAACACTAACCGATTCTACCGTTTGTTCATGTCATTTCGTGCTTCTATCGATGGTTTTAAATTTTGTCGGCCAATGTTATTCATTGATAAAACGTTTATGAAATCTCATTTCAAGGACACACTTTTGTCGACCACTGCGACGGATGTTAACCACGGTATATATTTTTTACTAATTGTCTTGAATTTTGTTTTGCATAGGTGCACCTGTTTGTGGAATTTTTGTGCACCGGCTGACTTACTCATTTCATGCACCAATGGTGAATTAAAAATCTGCACCTATACAGGTGATATAAGTGAACATATAAAGTAATATGTATTTTAAATTCGTTATTTGCCTGATTTTGTTGTAAGTTTATTCTCTTGGCTTTTGCTGTTGTGAACTCCGAGAATTATGATAACTGGCGTTGGTTTTTGTGTTGTTTGAACAATATTTTAGATAATGGTGAAGATGTTTTACATATATCCGATCGAAATGTTGGTTTAATGAAGGCTTTATCTGATGTGGTTGGACCTTCTCCGAAACATTTTTCTGCCTTTATCATTTAAAGCAACCTGCGGGACAGATATTCTTCAAAACGTTTTTCCAACCAGTTCGGGAGAGGATGTGTTTCTTGTTAGATGAATGTACATATTCACCAACGGTGGCTATTTTCAATGAGAAGCTTGATGTTTGAAACGAGAAAATGGAATAGCTTTTACAGGAACTGTCTTTGGACAAATGCTTACTCATCAGGCATGCGATACAGAGAGATGTATTCTAATGCAGCGGAGTCTTTCAATTCATGGATAATAGAAGCAAGAGGTCTTCCTATTACTCATATGCTGGATTATATTAGGGTCAAGTTGATGTGTTGGTTTCTTGATAGGAAAATAACGACATCACGATGGAATGTGGTTTTGTGTCATAGGATGGAAAAGAAATGGGCTCCTTATGAAAATCAAGCTCGTGCATGGAATGTCAAGATGTCTTCTAATTGATGTTTCGAAGTGTTTTCATATCCTTCAGTTACCGTGCACCTTGATACTCGTACATGTACTTGCTACAAGTGGCAACTTGTTGGATTCCCGTGTCCCATGAAATTGCAGTATTTAGGAGGAATAAGATGCCGATCGATGAAGTAGTTGATGCTTATTTCATGTTCGTACCTATATGAGTCGGTACGAAGGTGTTATTTTGCCGATTCCATGATGTTCAAGAGCAGATTTTGCTCCAATTGAAAATGGAAAAGAATATATTGCCTCCACAAACAAAAAGCAACCCGGTCATCCAAAGAAAAGGAGAATTAGATCCAAATGTAAAAACAATAGACACATGCATTGTAGTTGGTGTCATAAATATAGATACAATATGAAGACTTGTAAGGAACCTAATTGATGATTTGATGTTTATGTATGAGTTTAGTATTTTTTTTGATTCTGTACAATGAAAGATTCAGTATGTGTTTATTCAATAATTGCAATTTATGAGAGTCCCTGAAAGTTTTTTAAAAAAAAACATACAATCAATTAATTAGAAATCATTTATTAGAAAAGAATTTGATTGCCATGTTCATTAATCTTGGTAGTATTATAAAACTAAAGAAAATGTCCTTCAATCTAACGCAGAAAAAAAATTTTGTCAATAAAAACAAAAGTGCTCCGTACAATCTTATCGGTGCACGCAGAATAAGTGCACCAATAGACAAAACAGGTGCACGCTTAGTGCCTATCTACAATTTGTGAACTGTGATTGTTGCACCGGTTGTGTCTAAAGGTGCACGTTTTATAAGTGCACCGCTAGACCAAAGAGGTGCACACATTCATGTGCACCTCCTTCATTTATCGTGTGGACCAGAACATTACAAAACATTGAAAAGATCAATAATATAACATGAATTTTTACGCTCTTCAGTCTGTAGAAAATTTGAAACTGTTTGTACATTTGTTTTCACACATTTACTACACATTAAATAGAAATTAAAGTCTAGCTGTTATCTGCCACTTGTTGGCAGGATTACTTTTACCATCTCTAGTCCATAACCTGTATTAATGTCTACTCTTGTTTTTTTGGTACTGGTTCTCCTCTCATTATGTAGTCCTCATGCACACAAAGACGACATAGTCTATAGAACCAGTTTTTTGTTGCACAGCTTCTTTATATGATTCAATTTCATATATATGTCGGTTGGACTGCATTGCACTCTTATTGAAATTGGATTCTCCTCTCTATGTTTCATCATCTTTTCTTCGATGTAATCCTTCTATATATTGGAAGACGATCAATATTAATATGTTAGTTTTATCATATTTTTCAAATTTTAAATAGCTTTAATCATAACATAACTCACCATTGTTTTTGTTCTTTCAAAATAATAATCCTTCTCTTCATTTCGTGGCAGTATGGAATTGTAATGTGTCAAACACAAGTAGTGTCCAATGGTATCCCTGAGATGTTCGTTGGTCTTCTTTGTCATTTGTGTTGATTGGGAAAAAAAAATCAAAAACTGATATAACATGGCTCCAAACAACTTTCTATTTACGAATCGATCTGTTGCATCCTTGTAGTAGATCCCCAGTGAAATCTTTGCTACGTACTGCTTCGAAGAAATATTAATCAATGAGTTTTTTAAGTATTATATATAAATCTGCAATCTTGAAATTAAAAAAATTAAGAAATAGTAGAGTTTAATTACCCAAGCCAGCTGTCAAAAACGTAGCTGTCAACTTCTTCATTCCTTTTTCCTCAAGGTCGTTATTAAGAATGATTGCCTAGCAGTCAATGATCTGTATGTAATGATAAGATATTGTCATTGAGTTAGTTGATTTTCCAACCTATAGATCGTGCACCGATTGTATCTACATGTGCTTTTTCAAGGCATGCGTCGGTTTGGTTTACATGAGTACTTGTGAGAAGAAAACTTACGTAATCACGGTCCAACTCATTGATGTCAATGGACTCGGCCTTTTATGTAACTTTCGAGATTCCATTTCAAGAACCTTGGAATAAGGTTGCCATGTACTGAATTGATGAGTTCTGTCCTCTCACGTAACCAATACTATAGAGCAACGATATTCATTGTTAGTATCAAAACACATGTAAATAACTTGTATTGAAGAGGTAATTACAAACTATGTCTTACATGTAGTATTAGAACACAGCCGGAATGTTTCTCAGTATTTGATTGGAAGAGGTTGTTGAGCAAGGTGTTCATAATGTGTTCAGACCAGTTGTAGTTGCAAATCATGTCCAAGTTTTCAACCTGGGATGTGTACGCCCAAGGAAGGTTTGATGATTTAGTGGAGATGAAAAAAGAAACAAGTAAGCAAAACGTCGTCAATCTAGCAACATCGACGAAATCAGTAACATTGTTGCTTGATGACTTTGCTGTCAATTTTCTGTATAGTGAGGTCTTGCTCATTCAGAGGTCTTGAGTATGTCGGTGCACATTAAGTATGTGTACCGATAGAATGTCTCGGTGTAATCAAGATTAATGCACACACCAAACTAAAATTCAACACATTTATCTCACAAAGAACATATTAAGCAGGATTAATGCACGTGCAAGACAAAAAAACACACAACCAATCGAAATATAGAGGTTAATCGAATCTAATGTAAAAATGTAGTAGTTATAAACCAAATCGTAATCCAAAAATCTATAACCCTAATGTATGTTGAAGCTTTTCTTCTCTGATTATTATTTGCTTTTGGAGCCTTCTATTTTTCTTTTGATTTTATGGTTTCTTGAGATTGTGAAATAATTGCTTTCCGGACATGCAACAAAGACGAAATTTTTGTGACAAAAATCAATTTCAGAAAAATCAATTTCAGCGTTGGAATTGCAGGGTAGAATAGGATCTTTGCAAGGTAGAAAATGGAACGGTGAAATTTTTACTCTTCGAATTCGATGTCTAATTTGGTCCTTTTGCCTCAAAATGTACTTAATTGTTTTGAGTTTTTTTACTGGACCGGATGGATTGAAGAGTTGAAATTGGGTATCGGCTCGTACTTTGCTCAATTTAGAATATGTAAAACCCATATAATGACATTGGCCTAACCCAGATGGTTATTATCTTAGTTCTCTTTGAGATAGACTCGGGTCGAGTCAAACAAAATCCTCACCCCCTCCCCTATATTAAAAAAAACCATACAATTAAATTCAATCAATTTCAAGTCCCCATTATCTTAAATCGCATATATTATATGAACAAAAGCATTTGAAATAGTAAAGCAAAGCAAGAGAGCACAAAATCTGAACAAAAGTACAATTAAGAAATAAACTCCATTTTAGAACAGTCAAAAGTTACGAAAATTATAAAACGATATGATCAGGAGAAATTAGCTGTGATTGAAGCTTTGCCGGAGCAAAAATCAGAATGAATTTCAATAGCTATGCTTTATCGGACCATAAATCAGAATGAATTTCAATAGCTATGCAGCAAAACCAAGTTAATTTAAAATGTTATATATATGTTATATATAAAATTGTTAGAAATTTTTTTAAAAAAATACACTTGGATTTACAAAACAAAGAAAATGGAGAAAACTTTTATTATATATCTCTTATAATAATTACAATCTCATGGCCTTTAAATACATGATTTTGTTGTCCACCTAAACCATATACATAACCATGTTTTGACCCATAAGAAAACACATCATTATGCCAACAAATACCACATTGAATGCAAATGCATGACTCATTACATGACTCATTTTAAATGCATGACTAATTACATGAATCAACACATGACTAATCATACTCATTTAAATGCATGACTAATTGCATGACTCAACACATGACTAATAATATTCATTAATTAATCTAGCTTAAATTTCAACACCCTCTCTTAAACTTGATTCATTACTCCAAGTGAAAATCGCAGCTTTTGAAATACTTCAAACTTCAAGGGCTTTGTGAAAATATCCGCAACTTGATCTTGAGACTTCACAAATTCAAGCTCGACTTCTTTCTTTGATATGCATTCTCGAATGAAATGATACCTCGTATCAATATGTTTGCACGTTTCATGAAATACCGGGTTCTTTGCCAATGCTATAACAGATTTATTGTCAACATATATTTTCGTCGGATCTTCTTGTGGCAGATGAAGTTCTTTCAATAAACTTCTTAACCAAGTAGCATGACAAACACAAGAAGTTGCTGCCACATATTCCGCTTCACATGTAGAAAGAGTAACAATATGATGCTTTTTTGAATTCCAAGTAAAAGCTTAATTTCCAATGAAAAATACAAACCCGGTAGTACTTTTTCGGTCGTCAATATCACCAGCTCAATCACTATCACTATATCTCAGATAGGGGTGAGCAAAACATCGGTTAAACCGAATTAACCGACCGAACCAAATTAATTCGAAAATTCGGTTAATTCGGTTTTGATTTTTTAAAACAATGGCTAATTCGGTTCGGTTTCGGTTTTCGTTTCAAAAATATCAGTTAACCGAATTAACAGATTTGTTTAGATTTTTAAATATTTTTTAAAAAAATGAACTATTTTTTTAATTTTTAAAATCAAAGTATCTTATTTTTGTACTTTTTTTATTTTTTAAAAAAATATCGGTTAATTCGGTTACCGACCGAAATAACCGATTTTAATTCGGTTCGGTTATTTCGATTTTAATAAATAATTCGGTCCGTTCGGTTTGGTAAAAATAAAATTCGGTTAATTCGGTTTCGATCTATTCGATTCGGTCGGTTCGGTTATAACCGAATGCACACCCCTAATCCCAGAAGTTTGAAGTCTTGTGAACTAGTGTAAAAAATTCCATAACCAAGTGTACCTTTAATATACCGGAGTATTCTTTTGCCACCTTCAAATGAGAAGCAGTAGGAGCTTCCATATAGCGATTCGCAATTCCAACACCAAAAAGATATCCGGTCTAGTACAAGTTAAATACCTCAAGCTTCCAACAAGGCTTTTAAAGAATGTTGGATCAATCTTTTCTCCATCACATCGTTTGATAATTTAACTCCACATTCCACGGGGGTGCTTACCGGTTTGCAATTCTCCATTTCAAACTTTTTGAGAACTTCTTTTGCATAACAATCTTGACAGATGAAGATTCCATCATCACTTTGTTTCACTATGCCAAGATAGTAAGACATTAAACCAATGTCCGTCATCTCAAAGTCTTTAGCCATAGCTCTCTTAAATTCTTCAAACATCTTTGGATTATTGCCTGTAATGATCAAGCCATCCACATACAAACAAACAAGTAACATATAACCATTTTTGTTCATTTTTACATAGAGTGTAAGTTCATGTGGACACTTGGAAAAATCATTTTCATGAAAATACTTGTCAATTCTACTATTCCAAGCACGAGGGGCTTGCTTCAAACCGTAGAGAGCTTTCTTCAACTTTAGAACTTTATTTTTATGTCCATCAACAATATAGCCCGATGGTTAATCAATATAAACTTCTTCTTCCAAAATTCCATTCAAGAAGGCGGATTTCACATTTATTTGATGAATTTTCCAATGATTTTGGGCTGCCAAAGAAATAATCAAACGAATAGTTTCCAAATGAGCAACGGGAGCAAATACTTCACAATGGTCAATACCAGCCTTTTGCTTCTACCCTTTGGCAACTAATCTTGCTTTGTGTCTTTCAATTTCACCTTTTGTATTTTTCTTCAACTTATACACCCACTTGACCCTAATGATTTTTTTATCATTAGGTAGTGCTACTAACTCCCATATGTCATTATTTTTTATTGCTTTTATCTCATCATCCATGGCATCTCTCCATTTCTTCTCACGAGAAGCATCTTCATAACCTAGAGGTTCAATATCTGCGAAAAAACAAAATTGTGTAATATCACTTAAATTTTGTGTTATCTCCTCGATTATGTCATATAAGTCTCATTGACTTCTAGTTCCTCTAGGTCCTTCACTAGAACTTGTTTGTTGATTTTGTGGTGGAGGTGCCGTTGGTGGAGTAGTTGTGATGCCTGGAATATAATTACCTGAATTAAATGAAGTTTAATGTGATAATGAAGGGTAATTATGAATTTGAGTTGGGAGGAAATTATTGGAGTTGAACAATAACTATGGAACTGAAGGTAAATAATTATTGGAGGGCAATGTGATGCTCAATCTTTATGTTATGTTAATACTGGAATTAACTGTGGTAATTTGAACTTGAGACTCGGAATTAGAATAAATCGAGTATGTGTGAAAATTATAATATAATTGATTTTTAGGAGGTTTGTGCAATAAAATCTTGTGAGAGGACTTTTGTGCAATTTTTGAATTTTGAAATATTGATAATTGGATGGTGCACAAGAACACCTCCCACACTTAATCACTTTCCTTTCCCTCTTCTCGCCCTAAAATTCGCTTCCCTCTCTTTTTATTACTCAGCTTTCTTTCAAGTTGGATTCTGTTGAAGAAAACTTGGGGTAAGTGTTTAACGATGCTTTAGAAGTGATTTTGTTGAGATTTGAAGTTGATTTTTTGAAGTTTATGTTTGTTGCAAGTGGTAGAGAAGACATGAATCTTGATGGGTTTTATATTGTGTGGATTATGGTGTAAAAGTTGTATTACTTTGTGCTTTACAACATGTAATTGTGAGTTTGTGCTAATTATTGTGATTGGAGGGAAGGTTATTTGAGTTATACGTGTTTGGAGAAGGTTTTGAAGTGTTGAAATGGTGATTTTCGAGTTTCAAAATTCTACCGATCGATCGGTAGGAGTTACCGATCGATCGATCGAGTGCCGTAGCAAAAAATCAAAAATTTGGGTTCTACCGATCGATCGATAGGGGGTAAACAAATTTCTCCTTAAATTTTTTTTAGGAGCTTTTATTGGTACATTAATGATTAATTAATGGAATTGAGATTTTTATATTGAGCATAAGGATTATGCTAATTAAATAAAGTTTAATATTTTGAAACATGGGACCTTAGAAATGGATATACTACATAACATGAATTAGTGGATAATTCAAATGAATAAATGATTATGAGTTGTTGGTGTAGTATATGGAGGCATGCTTAGATTAGTTGATAATGATGTTATGGATAGCTTTTGTTGATTAATTATTATTGAATTGATATTCAATATAGATACATCACGAGCATCCGGATGTCAGGAAGGTCGTGATCTTTTTGTCGACTTTAAGGTACGTAGTGACGTACGAGCATGTATAATAGGTAGAAATACTAAGATAATGCATATATGTGATGTTGACTATGAATTGTAATGTACAATTATGTGAAATCCGAGTATGTGTGCACCTTTTTGTGCTTGTGGCACTGTGGATATGTATGTGTGCATGACCTGATTTATGAGATGAGTTTTGATGCCTAGGGCACGTGGAATATGAGAAATCATTGAGAACGGTTGTAGTAAGTAGGCATGATTGCCTTTAAATTGTGTTGGTTATGATTGTGAAATAAGTGATGTTTCGTTAAGGAAATGATTTATCTTGATATTGAGTATCATGGTTTAAATAATGTTATCAATCTTGACGATTGTGGTTTGTGACATATTGAAACAGGAACAGTATAAGAAAGACTTCATTGGCCAGATTTATTAAGGGAGTATACTTCATAGATTTTTAATAATCTTATTTAGTTGCATTTCAATTTTGTATATTGAGTATGACTGTTGAGTTGGAGTGTGCTCACCATGTGTGGGGAATGTTTCTGTTGAAACAGGTAAAACAAGTACGATATAGCCCCTGGAAATGAGTTCGAGCAGTGATGGAGAATACTCACAGGAACGTGGTACTAGTATGAGTACAAGGTAATGTGCTTTTTACAAATAATTACACATTTATTCGTTCAATGCTCGTCTGTGAGCATAACGATAATGGAATGTATAAATGTTTTGAGATTTCTCTTTTTATTAAGCGGTGCATGCAATTTATTTGGTGAAGAATTTCATAATGAATTGAGAAGATATATAGTGCAGTGTGAAGTGTATGCATATGTGACTTTTATTCATGCCTAGATTTGGGTTTACGAGGAATTATGTCAAATTTTTTATAGAGGTTATGCCATAGTTACAAGGAATATAACGAGAATTCTCTAATGTTATAAATGTATACACTAATGCTAATGATAAATGTACTAATGACGATATTAGGAGTTGGGGTCTTAAAGGAGTAGATTGCACCAAATCATCTTCTTCATCAAATAAGGGATAATATTTATGATATTCTTTTGAAAGATTCCATTCCCATGCATTTTCTTCGTCAAAATATAAGAATTCTTCCATTTCTTTAATTATTTGTGGCTCGAATTCGGTTCGGAACCTGGCTCGAATTCGAGTTAGCTTCGAAATTTTCGAGCTCGAATTCGAGCTTTTCGAGCCATTGATAGGTTCGGAAATGAAAGCTCGATTCGAAGCTCGAATCCATAACCAAGTGAATATAAAAACTTTGCATTCTCATCATCTAATTCATCATAATCATTCAACATTAAAATTCTAAATCAAAACAACAAAAAATAATTTATCAAGATCATTCAATATTTAAGTTTCTCATCAAAACAACAAATAATAAATTTTTCATCCAACAACATAATCAATAAGTTTATCATCTCGTAACATAAACAAAATTTCCAAAACCTAAATCTTCCAAATTTCATTCCAGCAACTAAATCCTGTAAAAAAAAAAATAGATGTTTTCTACTAAATAATATACACAAATACAAAATATATACATACCAAGCATTTATATCATTGTTCCAACTAGCTGGGAATATACACAAACACAAATGATGTACAAAATATTTTTCTTCAGATTCTGCATAAAAAAAAAAGTATTTAGCTATTGGGGTTAGTATTTAGCTGGGGTTTGAAGTTGCAAACATACGAAGAGCTTCAATTGCAAACATACGGCACAAAAGCGCACTCAAACACACACACACACACTAAAACACGTACACTTCTGTGGACAAATTTTGCAAACATATGGCACAAAATTGCAAACATAAATCACCCAACATTTTTCATATATAAAAAAAATCGCATTTGAAGTTGATAGATGCAGCAGCTTCTTTATTTATTGAGAGATACAACTGCAGATAAGCATACTTACGGCACAAAGATTGAAGATTGAGAGATGCGACGTGAGGCTTTTCAAGATTGAGAGATGAAGATGACGGCTGCTTTTAAAATTTGTGCAAAGTATATTAGGGTTGAGGTTTGAGGAGTGGAGGGTGAGAGTATGAGGAGTGAGGACCGAGTGTTTTAAAAGTTAAAACTTCACCATTTGAAATTTAATACAATATTTAATTACTAATATTTAATAAATAAAAATATTATATAAATAAAATATTAAGGTTCGCGAACAGTTCGCGAACTATCGAACAAAGAAATCTGAGCTCGAGTTCGGTTCGAAAAAATATTCGAACATGTTCGAGTTCGGCTCGAGTTCGATAACTTCGAACGAATCGAATATATTTCAAGCATGTTCGAAAAGTTCACGAACCGGCTCAGTTCGTTTACACCCCTAATCGAGTTTAGTCATTTTCTCATCAGAGACGTGCATAAGCTATGCTTCCAAAAACTCGCAAGTGAGCAACACTTGGTTTGAAACCACTCCAAGCTTCTTGAGGTGTCATGACATCAACATTTTTAGTATGACACCGACTAGTTAAGTAAACCGCACAAGCAACTGCTTTGGCCCAATACTCATTTGGCATATTTTTGCTTTTCAACATACTCCTTGCCATGTTAAGAATCGTACGTTTCTTTCTTTCGGCTACTCCATTTTGTTGTGCTGAATATGGAGTTGTCATGGGGCGATGAATACCATTTTTCTCACAAAATTCCTCTAAATTCATTTGAGGTGAACTCACCACCTCTATTAGACCGAAGTGTTTTGATTTGATAGCCACTTTTTCTCCATCACAGTTTTGAACTTCTTAAAAGTTTCAAACACATCCGACTTTTCCTTCAAAAAATATATCCAAGTTTTCCGAGAATAATCATCATTAAAAGTACAAAATAATTATTTTTACCAAGCGATGATGGCTTGATAGGTCCGCATACATCGAGTGGATCAACTCCAAGGGATATTGAGCTCTTGTAAAAGATTCATTCGGAAAACTTTTTCTTGCTTGTTTGCCGAAAAGATATCCTTCACAAATTTGATTCGGATGGTCTATAAAAGGCAGTCCCTTCACCATTCTTTCTTTACTCATAATGTTTAAGCCATCAAAGTTTAAGTGTCCAAGCCTCATATGCCATAGCCAAAGAAAACTCTTTGAAACAAGATTTCAAGCGCAATGAAACATCACTTTGAATGTTTAATAAAAACATTCTATTTTTTGTCATTGGTATTTTGGCTATCAATGTCCATTTTCATATTTCCTAACCATGTTCTTATTATTGACCTCGACCTCCTCCACGGCCTCGGCCTTCCTCCACGGCAGCGGCCTCGCTGGAACATGCCAAAATCGGGCTTCTTTTCTTCTAGTGATAGTTGTGCTTTCAAAACTTGCTCTACCGATTCTTTAATCGGCTTCTTCAATCTTTCTTCGTGGGCTTGCAAAGAGCCGGCTAGCTCTTCAATGGTCATGGCGTCCAAATCTTTGGACTCTTCAATGGCGACTACAACATAATTAAATTTTGGATCTACAGATCGCAAAATTTTTCCAACAACTCGATCATCTTTTCAATTCATCTCCGTATCTTTTCATTTGAGTTACAATAGCCAAAACTCTTGAAATATAATCCGAGATGGTTTCGGACTCTTTCATTTGCAATGATTCAAAGTCTCCTCTTAATGTTTGGAGACGTGCCTTTTTCACTTTATCGACTCTTTTTTCTTGATGGTTGCATCTACATCTTCTTCTTTGATGCCATTTTCCACAGGTTCCCATGCTTCATAAGCTCCAAGCAAAGCCTTCATTCGAATGAACCAATTGCCATAATTTTCTTTTGTGAGTGGTGGAACTTGAAAAGGGGTTCAATTAGACCTTTTTTTTTAAAATGATATTCTCCAAACACAATTGGCTCTTGATACCAATATGTTAGAAAATTTTCAAAGCATAAACATTTTGATTTACAAAACAAAGAAAATGGAGAAAACTTTTATTATATATCTCTTATAATAAATTTACAATCTCATGGCCTTTATATACATGATTTTGTTGTCCACATAATCCATACATATAACCATGTTTTGACCCATAAGAAAACACATAATTATCCCAACAAATACCACATTGAATGCAAATGCATGACTAATTACATGACTCATTTTAAATGCATGACTAATTACATGACTTAACATACTAATCATACTCATTTAACATGACTAATTGCATGACTCGACACATGACTAATCATATTCATTAATTATTCTAGTTTAAATTCCAACAAAAAATACAGTAGCTATGCAATACCCGAATCAAATCCTTAAATAAAAAAAATCATTACAAAAACCTATGTTGCATGGATACGGATACGCGGATACGTGGATACGTAGATACGGGTACGACTGCACGGGATTTTTGAAATTTGTAGGATACGATACGTCCGGATACGGCAAATTTTATTAATTTATTTATATATATATAAATATATAATTAATAATATTTGTAAGAAATCAAATTTCAAGCATATAATCAACATCAAACACATTAGAAATCAGAATAAAGTTGCAAACTCACCAACTTCATGACAAATGGTAAAATATTAATCCAGGACATCTAAAAATTTCAAGCATATAATCGACATAAACACATTAAGATGGTTAGGAAATAAGGATTAAGTTAAATAATTTAATTTAAATTACAGTTTCAACCCTATTTTTTAAAAAAATTCCGAAAGTTCCCGTATCTAACGATACGATCAGCGGCGTATCTAGACCGTATCGGAAACGTATCCGAAATAAAAACTTATTTTTTGTCCCCAGATACGCCATGTGGCGTATCCGATACGTATCGGTGACGTATCCGCGCGTATCCGTATCCCAGAAGTATCCGATACTTGACCGTGAAATTTTTTGGAGTATCGGTGCAACATAGACAAAAACACTTCCAAAATACAATAAACGACAAATAAAATGGTAACATCATATAAATAGATTTAATCACACAATGAACCAAGCATTGAGATTGGGACGAATTGATCGAGGCTCTACCGAGCAGTTTTTTCCACATAACCCAACAAATCTAAAGCAATAAAATCAAATAAAAAGCCAATATATTTAGTTCTATCCAAAAAATAAATAGGGATTAAGTTAAATAATTTAATTTAAATTACAGTTTCAACCCTATTTTTAAAAAAAATTCCGAAAGTTCCCGTATCTAACGATACGGTCAGCGGCGTATCTTGACCGTATCGGAAACGTATCCAAAATAAAAACTTATTTTTTGTCCCCAGATACGCCATGTGGCGTATCCGATACGTATCGGTGCCGTATCCGCGCGTATCCGTATCCCAGAAGTATCCGATACTTGACCGTGAAATTTTTTGGAGTATCGGTGCAACATTGACAAAAACACTTCCAAAAGACAATAAACGACAAATAAAATGGTAACGTCATATAAATAGATTTAATCACACAATGAACCAAGCATTGAGATTGGGACGAATTGATCGAGGCTCTACCGAGCAGTTTTTTCCACAGAACCCAACAAATCTAAAGCAATAAAATCAAATAAAAAGCCAATATATTTAGTTCTATCCAAAAAATAAATAGGGATTAAGTTAAATAATTTAATTTAAATTACAGTTTCAACCCTATTTTTAAAAAAATTCCGAAAGTTACCGTATCTAACGATACGGTCAGCGGCGTATCTTGACCGTATCGGAAACGTATCCGAAATAAAAACTTATTTTTTGTCCCCAGATACGCCATGTGGGGTATCCGATACGTATCGGTGCCGTATCCGCGCGTATCCGTATCCCAGAAGTATCCAATACTTGACCGTGAAATTTTTTGGAGTATCGGTGCAACATAGACAAAAAAACTTCCAAAATACAATAAACGACAAATAAAATGGTAACGTCATATAAATAGATTTAATCACACAATGAACCAAGCATTGAGATTGGGACGAATTGATCGAGGCTCTACCGAGCAGTTTTTTTCCACAGAACCCAACAAATCTAAAGCAATAAAATCAAATAAAAAGCCAATATATTTAGTTCTATCCAAAAAATAATAATAATCAATTGAACAGACATATAGATTTGAGAAAAATAAGCTGAATGTTCTACTTCACCATCAAAGTTTGACAACAGAAGAAGATTTTAAGCTGAATTAAAATATAAGCGTGAGAGTGTAGGGAGAAACTAATGCCACGTGAAAGGGTGAGGAGAAAAAATGCTGCTCACGAAGAGAAACTGTGGTCGGGAAGTCAGAAAACAGATGGGATTTCTTTTTTTTAAAACGGGAGCAGTTTTCCAACGTGGATGGAGGTAGGTGATGATTTATTTTTTACCTTTTCGTCCCTTATTAATGAAAAGTCTAAGTAATTGTTTTGGGTTATGTAAGTAATTTGATATTGGTTTGCTGAAGACGGACCAAAGCAGTTACTTAAAGGTGCTCGCTTATTATAATGTAGTTGAACTTCATATATACCCATATAGTTTTCATAATTATCGTTTTAGCCCATCTAGTTTGAACAATAACATCTACATCCACTACAATGTATTTTTATGTCAAATCACAGGGGATGTAGTTGTAATTTTTCTTATATATTTACAAACTAGAAGGGTGTTATTGTAATACAGCTATTATATAAGGGAGACAGATGTAATTGTTTAAACCAGAGGAAAAATTTTGTAAAACATTTATTATACAAGCGAGACATATGTAATTATCCCTAAAATAATTACATAATTTCGTTGCACATAAGATGAATGATGATAAGTATTTCAAACAAATTATTAACTAATGGTAACGGTCTATAATAGAAGATACAATTAGTTAATAATTTGTTTGAAATACTTATCATCATTCATCTTATGTGCACCGAAATTATGTAATTATTTTAGGGATAATTACATATGTCTCGCTTGTATAATAAATGTTTTACAAAATTTTTCCTCTGGTTTAAACAATTACATCTGTCTCCCTTATATAATAGCTGTATTACAATAACACCCCTCTAGTTTGTAAATATATAAGAAAAATTACAACTACATCCCCTATGATTTGACATAAAAATATAATGTAAGGGAGGTAGATGTTATTGTTCAAACTAGATGGGCTAAAACGATAATTATGAAAACTATAGGGGTATATGAAAACTACATCCCCTTTTTCCATATTGGACATATTAGATTAATTTTAAATTTCCAAATATTATTATTGTTTTTTTTATAAAATGTAGTTTTGAATTTGATACATGATGTTTATTTATTCGAATGATTTATTTAATGGAAAACATTATAGTCATTTGGTAAGAAGTTCGTCTCATGTTGCCAATACAAGCACAAACACCAAAGTCAATAATCCTCCTAGCAAATATTTGGTAACTTTTATATTTTTGCATTAGATAATTCTAGTATATATATATAATTGTAGATTCATCTTATAATGTGAATTAGGATGATAGAATTGATCCATTTAATGAAAATGAATAAAGTACACCAAATATTCAGTCATCAACTAGAAGAACTTCAAAAAAAAGAACTAGTAATGTATGACAATTATTCGATGTAGAAAATATGGAGGGAAATGGATCAAGGGCAGTTTGTAAAAAAAGATTATGCATATGCTTTTTTCTGGTGGTACATGTCATTTATTTACTAAGACACAGGACTAAACATGAAAGAGAACCAAATGATGGTAGCCAAACTACTCTTCACAATTCGGTACTGGTAGTAGTAATTCGAGTTTAGCTATTTTCACTTATAATGTTGAAAGAGATATGAGAGAATTAGCTAAACAATGAGCGGAGAAACCTTTTTTCAATGGGGGCGAATGCGAAGAAGACAAGACACTAGAATTAAAAACCTTACATGATTTGTTACATAATTCTAGATAAATTCCAATAAGAGAAAGTGGTAGTAGTGGTGGTGGTAGTAAATGTTCTGTGTGGACAATGTTAAGAAGAATATAAGACACTACTTCCGCTTCTTCTAGTTTTAATTCTAATACATCTTCATTTACCGAGCTTCAGTTATATCTAAACTAAGTCATAAATTTCAGTGAACAAGAATTATGAACTTTTGATGTTTTGGCATGGTGGAAAGACAATGCTAGACTTTGGCCAGTACTTTCCATCATGGCATGTGATCTACTAACTCCTACAATATCCATAGTTACATCGGAGTCTTGTGTTAGTGTAGGTGGAAGAGGCATTGATGAAAAAAGTAGTAGAATGAAACCAAACACCGTGGAGATTTGTATTCTTTTAAAGGATTTGTTGGATGCTGATAGCCTCTTACAAGGTTTGGGATTACAAGATGTTTCTTACGATGAAAATGAAGAAAACTAGAATATTTTTTTAAACTCTGTTATAATTTCTGACTTTTTTTGTTGAATGTAATTTGTAATTATTCAATTCGTAGTCAATAAATTTTTATTTTGCAAGTATATTGTTCAAATCTATATTTTATTATATTATAATTTAAATTAAACAAAAAAATAATTAAAAAAACATAAAAAAATAAAATAAAAAAATTGATTTGGGCACTCATAGGTCACATGCCTATGGGCCGGGACGAGCAGTGCTCGGCACGACCCTTCTCTGTTGCGGGCCGTGCCGGGGGGCAAGAATTCACTAGTAATTTATAAGAGATGGAGATTGCTCTTACTATTGATACATAGTTTATCATTGATAAGTTTGACATTTTGAAGAATTGTAGGTTGCGACTAAAATAATATTTTAGTATATTTTAATTGTTTTCAGTACTTTCTATTCTTGTTCCTCAAGTTAATATAATATATCGCATATTGTTTTTCTATGTTTATACATGTATTTCAGAATAAAGTTTAGCCATGGTTAAGTTTAGCCAACCAGATTACAAATTTCTGGTTATGTCCCTGATTTTAAGTATTTTCTTCCAATAGCATAATTATTGACGTTTAATTCTCATTAAAGATCTTAATAACTCAATTCTAATCCATTCAATAATTCAAATAATTAAATTTTCCTTGCGTATACTGAACCTCTAATTGCATAGTAGCCAAGCTTTATACATTATTATAAATTATATCAATGTCACATTTATATTCACCTGTAATTCACTTTCAATTAATTATACAAGAAAGCTACGGTGTGGATTTTCTCTTCAATAACGGTATAAGGCAGCTAAGAACATTGGCGATTTGATCAAAATACAATAAAATTTAATCTTTTTCTTAATTAACAACTACCAAAATAAAATTGGAAATTCCTTACTTAGAATCTGAAACATAATAGAAAACAAAGTAAACCAAAACAAGATTTTAGATCCACTATTACTTAAGAATATCGAGGGCCTTACAAATGGTGCAACTCAAAGCTTTTAAACCATACAACAGTCCAAACGCCGCGTTTCAATGTGACAATAGGAATAAAAACCTAAAATATTACCATCATACATGTATTCTATGTGTCCACCAATTTATATTATGTCCTTCACAATCTTACAAATTAACATCATACCTACCATATAAAAATTACCATATTACCTTAAAATTTTTATTAAAATCCAAAAAAATTAAATATAAAAATATTGTATAATCATTTCATAATTTAAATTAAAACCAAAATAAAAATGTACTTTATAATTATCATATCATTTTACAAAAAGATAATGTATATGCATGCAATGCAAGCAGAAATAGACTAGTATATATAACGAAAGAGAAACCAAACCAATCTTTAAAATTAGAAAGTTATTCTACATTAATATATTTGATTAGGTCTTCATTAATTATGGGTTAGTGTAACATACATATTTAAAGCTATATTAAAATCCTTTTATGGACCATAAACCGAATTGGAAAATAAGGCCCCCATTTTTTTCCAAATATTTTACTATATAGATCGGATATAAAAAAACAAGCTAAATAATTCGGAGACGAATAAGAAGAATCGGTAATTAAAATTAGAATTAAAATAAAATAAAAAATGTACACACAACGTTGTTGAAAACAAAAAAATTGTATGTGCCCGAAGATTATATGTGTAAGTAAAGCATTAATAAATGTAATATTGTCATTAATTTCACACTTAATTAATAGAGAGGAAAACGTTATCACATTTCTATTCCCATAGATTTCATCAACCTATTCTTTTTCATTCATGCATTCAACATCACAAAAAATGGGACAAAACAATTCAACTTACACCGGCCATCGCCCGTCACGGTGGCCGTTTTCAAGTCCGGCCATCTTCCTCCTCCTCCTCTGCCTTGGATCCTCCTCCTACTTTTTCGCCGATGGAGCAGTGTACTACAGTTACACGAAAATTCACGACATAAGTTCACCGATACGTGTCGGGCAGACAACATGGGGCCTTAGCAATGGTCTGAAAGAAACTTTCCTTAATAAAACCTCAAAAATAGTGAAAATGAGCACTCACATGGGCACCCATGTGGATTCTCCTGCTCATGCATACCAGAAATTGTTCAATCCTGCGCATGATGCTGCTGCACTCAATCTTCGGACTCTCAACGGTATGAAAATAATAATTTACTGTTATTTACGAGGGAAAATGCTAAATTATCCATTAAACTGATCTATTTTTTTTTGTTTTTTTCCCTAAGTAATCAAATTTGGTGTAAGTACATTTTTTTTTTCACTTTTAGTGTTTGGTGCGAGACATATCAACAATATGTGCCATCACATCATCAATATCTAGCATCCGTTAAACACTATGAAAAAAACTAGAAGTGGAAAAAAATAATTTTCACTAAGCCCAAATTTGATTAATTAAAGGACGAAAATCCAAAATAGACCTATTTTATGCATTAAATGAGAGGACGTAATCATAGTAGTATTAAAAATTCCTTCGAAAATATAAAACTTGTTACCTCATTTTTTGGTTCGATTTTGTAACAAATGAATTTATATGTAGGAAATAAATAAACATCGAGATTTTTTACGTGGAAACCCCGAAGGGAAAAACCACGGGACCTAGTCCAGTTTGAATCTTCACTATGAACAAGAATTTACAGTACTTGTCTTCCAACAATGGAGGAAACCATGAAAAATAAAAAATGGTGGAGAGTGACTCTGCCCAGCCGAAGAAGCTGCTCCTCTGCCATGAGCCCCCTCCCCCCTTAAAACCTACTATTACATTCCATTTATCATTGCTAATGGGCTTCTCATTAGGGCCTATAATGATTTAATTAAATGGGTAAGAGTGGTAGAAATGGGCCCAAATAATTAATTGGAAATGGGCAATGGGCCCAAAAGCGGGCCAAGGTAATGGGCCAAGGTAGGATGGACTGGTATCTTGTCAGATTGGGTCGAACCCATAGAATCCGGGTCCAAACCGCATCGGGACAATTATCGGGGTATCATCAGTATCCCCCTCTAGTCGAGCTAGAGTAGCGCTGTATCGACTCCAATTGGTTAGGTGAGGACCCGGATCGGTAGTCCTTCATATGTCAAACCATGATATACCCTTGCGCCATGCCGAGTTCCCAAGTCATGCTGTCGGTAAAGCCCATGATAATTCGAATGCCGATCCTTGATGAAGTAGGCGGCTCGTAAAGCCCATAAGAGAAAACGACGTGATCATAACACTGAGCTGTTGTCACTAATAGCAGGTCGTACTGGGCAGTAGGAATCCGAACTACTATAATCGAGAATTCCGAGCTAACAAAGGTGATCGAGAGCCCCTAGGTGATAAAACTGAGCTGAGAAGCAAATAAACATCCGAACTCCAGGAATAAGAAATATTCCGAGCAGATAAGACATACGGGCTATGTTTATCTTGGTTGAGCCGACCTGAGCAAATAAAGCTCGCCCGTCCTAAGCTCCAGAGATGACAGAATAAGTGAAAGAATTATCTCCCAACCTGAGCTCCTGAGATAATGTATGAGAAAATAATACTCATCCGACCTGATATGACCAAATATTGCTCGTCCGACCTGATCTGAGATAATATGCCCGAGCAAATTACGTTTGTCTGACCCGGTCTAAGCTCCGAAGAAATATATATGAGCTAATGATATTAGTCCGAGCTGAGCTGAGCTTCACACGATAGATAAGAGAAAATAATGCTCGCCCGAACTCAATCAATAAACACATGGACATCCAGAGCTTGATAAATATGTCGTGCTAAGCAAGCAAAATACAGCTGAGCCCTAAAAATAATCCATAGGCAGAGCAAATAAATTCGGACTGATCTGAGCTCAATAAGTAATGCCGAGCCGAGGAATTAATAAGTTGATGTGAGCTCCAGAGGCGAGATATACCGAGCACATGATACCTGTTTGAACTCACTAAAGTCGTGCGTTGAGTAAATAGATATAGCCGAGCTCCAGACAATCATGGAGCAAATAAAACTCCATAATGTCGAAACTGAGCTGGCATGTTGTAAGGATGACATGTTTCTCGACCGGGATGGCCCGTTATAACTCAAAATAATTCTAAGTATATGATTAAATCTTAAGCGGGGCTGACCTGTTACATTGTGCAGGGCTGACCTGCAATAATAACTCGAAATAGTTCTAAGTACAAAATTAAATCTTAAACAGGGTTGACCTGTTATCTATGCAGGGCTGACCTGCAATACAACTAGAAATAATTCTAAGTACAGAATTAATCTTAAACATGTCTGACCTGTTATCTATGCAGGGCTGACCTGCAATACAACTAGAAATAATTCTAAGTATAGAATTACATCTTAAACATGGCTGACCTGTTATAACTCAAAATAATTCTAAGTATATGATTAAATCTTAAGCGGGGCTGACCTGTTAATCTGTGCAGGGCTGACCTGCATTAAGAACTCGAAATAATTCTAAGTACAGAATTAAATCTTAAACAGGGCTGACCTGTTAATCTGTGCAGGGCTGACCTGCATTAAGAACTCGAAATAATTCTAAGTACGGAATTAAATCTAAAACAGGGCTGACCTGTTAATCTGTGCAGGGCTGACCTGCATTAACAACTAGAAATATTTCTAAGAATTAAATATTAACAGGGCTGGCCTGTTATTTGTGCAGGGCTGACCTGCAATAACAACTAGAAATATTCCTAAGAATTAAATATTAACAGGGCTGACCTGTCATTTGTGCAGGGCTGACCTGCAATAATAACTAGAAATAATTCTAAGTACAGAATTAAATCTTAAACAGGGCTGACCTGTTGTTCGTGCAGGGCTGACCTGCAATAACAACTCGAAATAATTCTAAAGTACAGAATTAAATCTTAACCAGGGCTGACCTGTTAATCTGTGCAGGGCTGACCTGCATTAAGAACTCGAAATAATTCTAAGTACAGAATTAAATCTAAAACAGGGCTGACCTGTTAATCTGTGCAGGGCTGACCTACATTAAGAACTCGAAATAATTCTAAGAATTAAATATTAACAGGGCTGGCCTGTTATCTGTGCAGGGCTGACCTGCAATAACAACTAGAAATATTTCTAAGAATTAAATATTAACAGGGCTGACCTGTCATTTGTGCAGGGCTGACCTGCAATAATAACTAGAAATAATTCTAAAGTACATAATTAAATCTTAAACAGGGTTGACCTGTTATCTATGCAGGGCGGACCTGCAATAACAACTCGAAATAATTCTAAGTACAGAATTAAATCTTAACAGGACTAACCTGTTTGAACTCCGAAGGTAATAAACCGAGCATATAAGTCTCGCCCGACCTGAGCTCCAGAAATAATAAACTGAGCACATACAGCTCGTACATATTGAACTCCATAATAATAAATGCGCGGAGATATAGCTCATCTGAATTTGCAAAGTGAGATGACTTGAGCTCTCGATATGATAAAATGCTGAGCAAATAAAGCTCGTCTCATCTGATCCCGGAGAATAAATATAAGTAGACAAGACTTGTCCGGTCTGGACTCCAGATAATAAATATGAGCGGATAAGACCTGTGCTAATGCTTGCCAGGGCCTCATACACCTGGGCTTAAGCAATCAGGGCGGACCTGTGCTAGTATTTGCCAGGGCCTCATACACCTGGGCTTAAGCAATCAGGGCGGACCTGTGCTAATGTTTGCCAGGGCCTCATACACCTGGGCTTAAGCAATCAGGGCGGACCTGTGCTAGTATTTGCCAGGGCCTCATACACCTGGGCTTAAGCAAACAGGGCGGACCTGTGCTAGTATTTGCCAGGGCCTCATACACCTGGGCTTAAGCAATCAGGGCGGACCTGTGCTAGTATTTGCCAGGGCCTCATACACCTGGGCTTAAGCAAACAGGGCGGACCTGTGCTAATGTTTGCCAGGGCCTCATACACCTGGGCTTAAGCAAACAGGGCGGACCTGTGCTAATGTTTGCCAGGGCCTCATACACCTGGGCTTAAGCAATCAGGGCGGACCTGTGCTAATGTTTGCCAGGGCCTCATACACCTGGGCTTAAGCAAACAGGGCGGACCTGTGCTAATGTTTGCCATGGCCTCATACACCTGGGCTTAAGCAATCAGGGCGGACCTGTGCTAGTATTTGCCAGGGCCTCATACACCTGGGCTTAAGCAATCAGGGCGGACCTGTGCTAATGTTTGCCAGGGCCTCATACACCTGGGCTTAAGCAAACAGGGCGGACCTGTGCTAATGTTTGCCAGGGCCTCATACACCTGGGCTTACTCCGAATATCCATCCGAACTCCCCCTCATCACATCATCCGAATAAGTTCATCCAAAATCCAGAACAAATAAAGTTCTCGAGCTGATGAATAAGGCCTTAATGCGAGATTGCATGCCTGAACTGATATAATAGGGGCTTACTGCAAGATTGCATGCCCGAGCTGGAGCTGATAGGGCCAAGGTGACCGAGGCCGAGCCAAAACTTTGAATTGGAAATGTGCCATAAGTCCAGCGAAAATAAGACCCATGGTGTAGAATAGAGTTCTGCCATAAAACACGAAAAATGAGAGACAGGAGAACTCCAAAATAGTATCGGATAATTTAAATATGTACCTTCACATAACATAGCAAAGAAAATATCCCGAACTTGCGAAACTCACCATAAGATATTATAATGGCACAAGCACTAGCCGTTTAAAATTAGGCTGCGAATATTCAAAACTTTGGACATCACACGGCATATCATCACATATAATTGTAAGGCTCACTCGATTGTTTCTCTCAAACTATTTCAAGAATAATAAAATCTAATGTAACAATAAAGTCGTAAAATCATAGGTTGTATGCAATGCCAATAAGACCTTAACAGCTGCCTACAAGGCACAATTAAAACTCCCTTCCAGAATTCCATCTAGGCTTACTATTCATTTCACCTGAAAACCAAGTACATGGATACTTCTAATAATTTGGGATCCTCAATCAAATCTAGACATATATTTCGACCCATAAATCCTGAAAAAAAAAAATTAAAAGATAGGGACAACCTGCTCAATTTCCCCAGTGAAGAAAAAAAACAAATCACTTAGACAAAGTCCAACCGATAATAATTATTCTCCACCATAAACATGCTGCTAATTTTTTGTAAATCTTAAAAAGTGATTGCTTTCTTGTGGAATGGTGATTACCCCATTAATGCGAAATCCCTTACTCATACGTTGGATTAAGCGTCCAAGAAATATCCAAATCATAGTGCTAACATTTCAAAAGGTTAAATAATAACACTAGAAGACAAATAAGAAAGTGGTTAATCTTTCACGACATCATGTAAAAGTTACTGTTATCATCTCCTCCGTGCACCACTGATGCACACAAGCACACTCTCCAAGACCATATCCAATTCCCTGTATTCAAGAGCTGAGCCTTCAACTTGGTATTGAATTGAAAATAATTAATGACCATATATATGCTTTTGCCCTCCAAGATTTTCTCTACATCACTGCTAGGGTACCAGCCTTCAATATCCATCATAAAACAATAGGAAAACTCACAAGATGAAGAACAACGGTATTAGCAAGAGCAAAACTAGTTTAGGTAATTCACCAAACAAATAGCATGCAGCTAAGGTGGAAGACCCAATTGATCGATAAAATCACATAATCAATCCATATAATTATGGAGCCAACAATCACAAGATAGAAATCCATAGCAAATTCGATGATAATGAATAAACCAGCCCTAGCCGCATCTTTGTGTTGCTAATTATACTACTGTTATCTATTATTAAATTTCTCACAAATCCAAAAATCACCGAAAACAAAAGCTAAGAACCCACAAAACCCATAAGCCACAATTCCTGGACCCTTAATGCCAAATGCATGAACGGAGCTTTTAAATTTGACAAGTCAAAACCCAATAAATTCAAATTCTTTTGCACCGCAGGAATACCACAAGTAAATTTTTGAACCAAAATATAAATTTGGAAAGAGTACGTGTACGTGAGCTTCATAGCTTATGCCCTGAAGAAGAAGAGTCTGCACATCGCTCAATAATCACAAAAAAAAACCAGCAAGAAGCACAAATAATCACTGGATAAAATATATTATCAAAGCTTCCCTGCGAGCATATATCTATGAGCAATGGATGACAATACCAGATGCAAATGGGAAGCCCCCTACTCAGTGATGTCGGGCAACATAGCTTGGACGCTGCCTCCGGCTTGGACGCGGCCCAGCAATGGCAACACAACACGCCAAGCTTATCGCCGCCCCTTCTCGTTCACCATCCGAGCCGCTGCTTGAAGCTCACCCCCAAAACCAGTTCTGAAAACCATTTCAAAAATCGCCTCAGACTCGCCTTACCATCCTCCCAAATCTGTCGCCTCACTAACCCCCACACCCTCAAACCAGTCCACGAACACTATAAAATCATCCCGGAGTCGCCTCACGCAATACATCGAACATGTTGTGTGCTGTAACTATGCATGCGCTGATATCCAGAGCAGGGAGATGAACGAGCCCAGCCAAAACACCAAAAAAAAGTTCACCCGCGATTACCAGTGGCTGGGATGCGTACCAGAATAACCAGGAGGCAAGGACTAAGATCTAGTTGATGCGAAAGCCAGAAAAGTTTTCGGATCGGACTCCTCTTTCTCATCAGGTCTGGTCCGGGACAAAGACCAGCAGCTCCTGCAGCAACGCAAAAAATCGCATAGCAGCCGCCGCTACCCGGGTAAGGGAAACACGCCGCCAAAAATCATAAACCGTCGCTTAGAGTTGTAGCACGCATCCTCTCCCAAAACCAGCCGAGAAGATCTGAAAAATGGTGAAGGAGGCGAGGCGTCTTCTTCCTCATTCTTATCAGATGAGATGAAGAACAGCAGTCCATATGACATGCCCCCCTGCTGCCCCGAGCTCTCCCCCGAAGACAGTAGCCCAAATTCTTTTTTTTTATTCAATCTCTACGCCTCAGCTCGATTTTCCCACAGACGGCGCCAATTTGTTACCTCATTTTTTGGTTCGATTTTGTAACAAATGAATTTATATGTAGGAAATAAATAAACATCGAGATTTTTTACGTGGAAACCCCGAAGGGAAAAACCACGGGACCTAGTCCAGTTTGAATCTTCACTATGAACAAGAATTTACAGTACTTGTCTTCCAACAATGGAGGAAACCATGAAAAATAAAAAATGGTGGAGAGTGACTCTGCCCAGCCGAAGAAGCTGCTCCTCTGCCATGAGCCCCCTCCCCCCTTAAAACCTACTATTACATTCCATTTATCATTGCTAATGGGCTTCTCATTAGGGCCTATAATGATTTAATTAAATGGGTAAGGGTGATAGAAATGGGCCCAAATAATTAATTGGAAATGGGCAATGGGCCCAAAAGCGAGCCAAGGTAATGGGCCAAGGTAGGATGGACTGGTATCTTGTCAGATTGGGTCGAACCCATAGAATCCGGGTCCAAACCGCATCGGGACAATTATCGGGGTATCAAAACTATAGAGAGATTATGTATTCTTTTAAATATATATACACATATATGTATGTATATATACATATAACATGAAATAATAAAATTCATAATTGATTAAATATTTACAAATATGTAATTATATGATTACTCTCCCTGTTTATTGACAGGTCCAGTCTTGCTGGTTGATGTTCCTGGAAAGAAGAACATAACAGGTTATTATTTTTTTATATATGAAAAAGGGAAAAAAATTCTTTCTATAATTAATAGGGGATTAAAATTAATCTTTTTATCTTTGATTTTTCCTTGTATTTAATCATAAGAAGGATTATTTTTTCCATATTGGACATATTAGCTTAATTTTATATTGTTGGAAATTGGTTGGTCGTACAGTATTATAACATACACGTTTTGCAAAAGCGTAGATTCTTAGTCGAGATTCACAAAAATCCTCGCTAATGGGGCAAATGTTCCTTACTTTTAAAAACGCCCGTGTTTGAGAAGACCTTTAATTTTACGTACGAGGTTTTATATTTTTTTGATATTTGACATGGTGATATATGAAATTTTTGGTTCTATATTTGGTAATATTGAACTCAGGTGCTATTTTGAAGTGGTTGAAGCTTCCTAAAGGACTGAAACGTGTAATTTTCAGGACTCACAACACTCGTAGGTATAAATCAATTATAATCCTATTTAATCATTTGAAATTTTGTAATAATTGATCCTTGCATTCTATCCTTCAATGATAAAGGAATTGGGGCAAGTAAAATGCCTTAATTCTCCGACATTTTTTATTTTTCCTTTTTATATAGGGGTCTTATGCGAAATAAGGGGTTTGAGTTGGGGTATGTCGGACTGGAGCCCGATGGAGCAAAATGGCTAATGAAACATACTGAGATCAAACTCATTGGTAAGTAAAATAAATATTTTTTTTTCTTCCCTCCTATCAATATTTTCTCCGTCGAACTTGTCGTACCGGACTTCCCTAGCCCGATGGTTTATCCCGTGCATACCCAAAAGTAGCGACTGCGGGTTCCCAGTCATAAAAAAATAAATATTTTCTACCCTGCATTTAGGTTTTTATCAAGAATATATTAATTAAAGTTATGTGTATCATTATTTAGTTTATATGCACCTATATCTATAAGTTGTTTTAGAGCCTAGATGTTGAAGAGTCTTGTGATTGTTTTAAAAATAAATTGTTTATAAGATGTTTGGATAAAAGAAGATAAATATAACAAAAAATTATTGACATTCTTGGTATTATAAATATCTTTTTATTACCATAATAATAAATAATCAAATAAAATAATTTATGGTCACCACTTCTTTCTTAGAACAACTTCATTTTGACACCTTATAATCTATTATTAATACCTTTTTATAAAACATTTTTTAAAGCCTTTAGGCTCTTTTAAGGTATATATAAGCTCAACGTAAACCACTCACGAGTAATCAAACATTCTGATTAGTTAATAATATTAGCATTAGTTGAAAAATTTGTGAAAAATTCATGTGAAAAGTTTCATTAACGCCTATTAATGTAGAATTTCACGTCGGTATAGAAATATTATGATTGTGAAAGCGTGTCTCGTGGGCGATGTATCGAGGCAACTGCTGTAATACCCTTGTCCCATTGGCTGTGGATGAAAATTAAAGCGGTTTATAAAGGCTTACAATGGACTATTATAGCAACTTGGGTTAACCATTTTCGTATAGCGAGGACGGATACGAAGTAGTTGCTATAGGAGTCCATTGTGCAGTCGCGTTTGCGCGGGCCCGGACCCGGGCGTGACAACTGATTTCTTTTTTGGGTGAGATTAATCTTCTCATTTATATTGAGAAGATTATATGTTGAACTTAATCAACATAAAAATGTTAATTGTAGGAATGGATTACTTATCAGTTGCTGCCTCAAGTAAAACAGTGGACGTACATAAGATATTGCTGAAGAAAGGGGTAACATTTTCATCTATATTTTATAATTTTCCTATGATTATTTAATTATGCCTACAATTAATTAAAGCCATTAATCTAAAGGTTTAAAAATATACTATGTAATATCACTTTAATTATATATTTTAATCCAATTTTTAGAACTAATACCCAAATAACAATATTTCAAAAATACTAAAATATATATTCTTGTATTTTATCCACTTCCATATCAAAATGTTTTTAGGATGTAATCCCTGTGGAGGGACTGGATTTGAAAGGCATTGCTGCTGGAAAATACATACTTCAATGCTTACCTATGAAGATCACCGGTGCCGACGGAGCCCCAACGCGATGTGTCCTTCTCGAGTGATAACTTAATCAAAATGAAACTTGTTTTGGGAATGTCTTCCACAAATTAAAAATCTCAAGTCTAACACCAACATGTTGAGTATAAATCTAAGGGAAAATAATAGAGTAAATGTTTAATAAATTAAATAATGTATATTTTAACAAACTTGATGAATCAACCTAAGTCACATAAGTCTGATGCGGGAGCGGATGCGGATGCGTGAGTGCGTCAATTTGCAAAAAATTTGAGTGCGGGTGCGCCTATTAAAAATTAATAAATAAATAAATAAATATACATACACACTGATGAAATGAAGTTAAACATACATAATATACAAACATATTTAACAAACTCACTTCATTATTATATTATTTACAAATTTACAATATGAAGTTCTTAACAATTTTGGTGTTTGCAGCTTTACCATTCTTAAAAAACATTAAAATTATATTTTATTGAAGAATCTAACATTTGTAGCTTTGCAAAAATGTTATAGTCATTGATGCAACGTAATTTGAATCTTGTATTTGATCGTTCGTCTAGTAAGAATTCTCCGAAAAATATATTGTAGAAGAAATGAAGTATTAAAGTTTTGTTTTATTTTAAGATATAAAATAACGAATTTGAAAAATGAAACCAAATTGTTCATATTTATTTCAACATGTTTGATAATAGTATGAATTTATTAAAAATGACTCATATTATTTCCGGAGACTTATATTATTACTTTATGAAATGACTGATATAACATTTAAATTAACTCAATAAAAATAAAAGTTTTATTTATAAAGTTCATTCTATCATGCAAAAAACTAAAATATCAAATTTATTATTATTTACTCCCAAAAATGTTACAAAATCACAGATTTATCATACTTTCTTTTATCACATATTTTAATATTTCATATGTTATTATGTCTTTTCATGATTCATTATCTATCTATTTACCATATAATATAATTTTCTTACCAACCCGAAATACCTAGAAACCATGAAAATTCATCTAAACCCAAAATCGAAGAATTTTTTTATAATTACAAAAAAAAAAAATCGGAGAATTAAGGAGGATTAACAAGATTTAGTAACTTAGTGCGCGACTTAGTAAATCTTAATGCGCGAATTAGGAAATCTTAGTGCGCGAATTAGGAAAACTTAGTGCGTGAATTATAAATCTTAGTGCGCGAACTAGAAATTCTTAAAGCGCGAACTAGAAATTCTTAAGTCGCCTTAATGCGCCGCATGCGCATCGAGTTCGCCAGTTCGAGGCCGGAGCGCCAGTGCGTGGAGGGGGGTAGGAGGATTATGTGACTTACGAATCAACCAATATTGGCAAGATTACTAACAAAATCTTTTCTAGGATATGATGGATTCCATATTCTTTGTATATTAATAAGATTATTAACAATCTTCGAGTCCCACTGAAAAAATATTTAGCATCTCGTCCTCTCAAATAAAAAAAAAGAAGAGTTTTACGTTAATTTTAAGAATCAGAATACATAGAACAGAAGAATAAGAATAAATATATGATTTGGAAAAAATATTAAATTTGAAAATTAATTATTTTAATAAATATAATTATATAAATTATCCAGTTTTACGAAAACCCTTTTGGTATTTCTATTATATATTCCATAGGTTCTGTCTATAGTATCAAGCATTGGAATGTAAATTAGCTATTTGATACATTATGTCGGACATAATTTATGCGATAATTACATATACCTCCCTTGTATAATAGATGTTTTACAAATTCCTCCCTCTAATTTGAACAACTATATATGTCTTGCTTGTACAATAGTTGTATTACAATAACAACATAGTTTGTAAATATATAAGAAAAATATACTGCATGTCATGTGAGGTAAATGTTATTTTTCAAATTAGAGGGGCTAATAATTATGAAAACTAGCGGGTTTATATGAAGTTCACCGATAATTTGTTACACTTTTTTTCAAATATATCGTTTCAAATACGTGACCCGCACCCGTTTTAGCCAACCCGGTTACACTTGTATAATTCCAACATCGCGAGCAGCTATTTCAAAATCCCGGATTCCCCCCATTCACAAATCACAATCCAAGTTTTGAATCGGAAAATTGCCGTAAATTCCTCAAATCTCCTGGTTTTTCATCGCAAATGGCTGCTCAACCCCCGAAACCCCCAAAGCAACCAACCACTCCCAAAAAGCAATGGTCGTTTGAAATCGGAAAACCCCTAGGAAAAGGCAAATTCGGCCGAGTCTACCTTGCTCGTGAAATCAAGGTAGTTGATCGCATTCGTAGTTTTTTTTATAACTTTTTTTAGATTTTTATCTTTTCGGACTTATTGTATGCTTTTTTGGGGGGCTAGAGTAAGTATATAGTGGCGTTGAAGGTGATATTTAAGGTGCAAATAGAGAAGTACGGTTTGTTCCACCAGTTGAGAAGAGAAATGGAGATACAAATAAGCCTCCGCCACCCGAACATCCTGAGGCTCTACGGATGGTTCCATGATGACGAGCGGGTTTTCTTGATCCTGGAGTATGCTCACGGGGGTGAGCTATACAAAGAACTAAGGAAATCGCACCACCTTTCCGAGAGACAAGCGGCCACTGTAATCATAATCCATTCTTATTATATGTTTCTTTATATCTTTTTACGAGAGAAATCTGATACATAACTTGGAATATTTTAAATTTGATAGCACAAGTTGAAGATATGGGACTTGAAGTATCTGAACTTACTGTAAAATTGAAATGAAATGGAATTGTAGATTTCTAATGTTATGGAATATTTTGGTCAAAAGTGTATTTGAAACCTGGGGATTTGAAATCCTTACATAGAAATCTTGGGAGATTTTACTGTACAAGGATTTCAATCTAAGGAGATTGAAACCATCTCTTGAATCCAATTTTTTCATTGTTTTTGAGGTTTGACTGATAAGTAAATGCTTTGTTTATCAACTGACATGCCACTTATGTATCTCTGTGTTGTGGATACTTTGTTTTCCATTTATGGAAATCTAGGTTTTACCGTTGTATCTTTTTATCTTACGATGATTAAGATTTAAGATCTCCCTTATAGTGAACATGTATATGTTGTGACTAACATGGTACATAAGAATTGGGATACAGATATTGTTTAAGCCATCCAAGCATTTCTGAACTTGGGTTCTTGAATAGTTCCTTAATTTCTAGTATTGTACTATTTTCTATTTACTGCATGATTTTTTTTTAAATTAAAATTGCGTTTTGACACATGTTTATTTGAAAATCAGTACATAGCAAGTCTCACACAAGCTTTGGCATACTGTCATGAGAAGCATGTGATTCACAGGGATATCAAACCAGAAAATTTGTTACTTGATCATGAGGTAATGCCCTTTGTCAACCTGTAATCTCTGAGCTTTATTCCCAGAACAACTACCACCACTTAGTTGGACGAAATGTGAACAATTTAAAATGCATAGTTTGTATACCTTGAATCAGGTTGTATGTCATGAATATCTAGTTTATGAACAGGACATTAGTGCAAATCAGTTGTAACTTGTAAGGCATAACAAGATAGTGGACTTACAGGAATGTAAACTACATTCCGTGTTTCCCTTTTTTTCTTTTCTGCAGAGGCGAAAGAAAATTTCGAATTTTTCAATATTTCTTGATGAAGCCAATAACTTCGTAATCATAGGGTCGACTCAAGATTGCAGACTTTGGCTGGTCTGTACAGTCCAGTAACAAAAGACACACCATGTGTGGAACTCTGGACTATTTAGCACCAGAAATGGTGGAGAACAAGGCCCATGACTATGCAGTGGATAATTGGACATTAGGTGTTCTTTGTTACGAATTTTTATATGGTGTGCCTCCATTTGAGGCTGAAAGTCAGTCCGACACATTTCGAAGGTTAGAAACAAGCTCTTCTTTGTTTACTAGTAGTTTCACATATCATGCCATTGGATCAGAAAATTATAATGATCTTCTTGAATCTATATAGGATTATGAAAGTTGACCTTAGCTTTCCTTCCACTCCTCAAGTGTCTGCAGCAGCCAAAAATCTCATTAGCCAGGTAATTTTATGAAAGGAGGCATTGATTTACTGTCAATTTCATTAAAAGACAATGGGAATGGAAATATTTTTTTTCCGTCCTGATTTCCTTGTTTGTGCTTAACTTGGGCAGCTTCTCGTAAAGGACTCATCAAAAAGGCTATGTCTTCAAAAAATCATGGAACACCCTTGGATAGTTAAGACCGCTGATCCCATGGGTATTTGCCCAAACTAGCGCGGTATGTTCTTTTCTATCTTTGAACTCCTGAATTTTAGGAATCTAACTCGTGGAATCGTGTTGAAAGGGATGAACTTTGCAAGAACATGCGACATTCTTTCCACACCAACTTTGCAACATTCTGTTTCTGCAGTCCGCGAAGATGCTTTTTGAGTAGATTGATTCTAAATGTCGCGAAGATGGTTTGTGGAAGAAGTAGATTGATTCTAAATGTCATTTCATGTTATCAATTTGTAGCCACACTCTTTATGCAATTGTAGTTTAATTTGACAGTATTTTGTAATTGCAAATACCCAATGGGTTTGAGACTGCTCCTATGTGCTGTGATCCCACAATATCATTGTCTTTCACAACAAAGTGCGCGTAATGAGCTACTGGAACAATAAAATTTTGATTCCAAACAGGATTTTCACTATTGCTTATCACAAAAGTCCTTCAAATTGTGGAGCCAGTTATCATTGTGGAGATGTAGGGATCATTTGCAATCTGATGACTTATTTGCCCCTAGATTTTGCTGGTCAGGTTTCCAGGTAATTTGTTGAACATATCGCCAATTGTTTTGTGGAAGGCTCGTACCAAATGGCATGTTGGTATGAGTGGGCCGGCCGTATGAGGTGTCGCAGCAATGGATGCATTGCTCGTTGAAGGTGGTTCTCAACTCGAAGCAGAGTAATTGGGATATCCATATATCGTTCCCGTGCCATTCATATTATTGGTCGTTGGCATGGGTCCAGAGTGGTATTTTGAGGGGCAAGCCACTGATGAAGATGCAGTTGCTGGAAAAGAAGCAGGCGCAGATGGCTTATTATAATCATCAATAAATTCATATTTGCCATCAGATCATCAAACAGGCGGATAAAGTGGAGAATGGTTGGTGGTACTATGATCGAGACGACCATAATTAGTCAAGAACCAGCCACAGATTGTAGTTATGCTTCATACTGGAGGTAATGGAATGAATCATGTCCAAAACTACCAAAGTTATGAAACGAAGGGTGAGGGGTGAGCGGAAGGTGTGGGGGAGCTGATGTTGGAGTAAGATCCTGATAACCATGATAACGATAAGAATGGGAATTATAATAGTCTACACGCTGGCGAGGAATAGGAGCAGAACCAGGTGCCGGAGCTGGCAGTGGACCTAGATATGGAGAATTAAGGGCCCCAGTAGGCCAGTATGAAATTGCTGCAAGGAATTGGATAATGGGAATATATTGTGAATAAGGGTACGGACTGAAGTGGAAACCGATGGAGGATGAGCCAGTTGTGCACCGGAATTTCGAGGTGGATATGGATTCGGCGAGGCCGGAACATGACCATAGCCATAGGCTGGATTATAAGGGTATGGATTTGGAACATCCAAAAAAAATGTTCACAACTTCCTAGTCTCAGTTACATGTATCAAGAGATTGCAATTTCACAACACAAAACTCAAAACACTACAAATTTATCAACAAATAGAATTCTGATACCACCCAAGACGGATCTTTCCTCCACTGAATCAATAAATACAGAGACCGCATAACATTTTACAAGAAATTGAAAACCAAAGCTCCCCCTTGCCAAAAGATGGCATCTTTACTGACAATAATCAATAACACGCAAAGAGATCAAATGGGTCCTTGTTCAATTCATGAAATGGCTGGAAATTGATCCACAAGGAATAGGATTAGTAGCTTCACAAATGTTCTGAAATCCTAACAATAATCCTGAGATTCAGGAACCTTAAAAGGAAACAACAAATGAATATCGTAAAATGATGTGTTCTTTAATTAAGTTCTGTAAAACCAGGTGAAATGGTAACGTGTAGTACGTTCCTTGTGGATCTGAAATCCTAACAATAATCCTGAGATTTAGGAACCTTAAAAGGAGAAACAACAAATGAATATCGTAAAATGATGCGTTCTTTAATTAAGTTCTGTAAAATCAGGTGAAATGGCAACGTGTAGTACGTTCCTGCTGCTCGACTAGAGCATTAGTCTATCACAAGAAGTGTTATTTATTAAGAAAATTTTTGGCTAACTACTTACCTGCTGTTTCAGGTTACATCTTGGAAACACGGTTATATTTTTAATAACTGTTAAAAAACCTCGGACGTCAAACTAGAAATTGCATAATAGAGTAAATTTATTTCAATTATTTGGTTAAATGAATCTAATTTCACTAAGTTGTAGTTTAGGATTATTAAATTATACAAGACTATATTATGAAAAGTTTAACACGTGAGGCTATTTTTAGTTAGAATAATTAAATTCTCTTAAGAAAAGTAAAGTATCGTGACTTCCAAACTTTTATATGTGTTTTACCTTTATAATTTATATTTGTTTAAAAAAATGATTTTTAATCCTAAACCATTTGAGCCCCTCCTCTTGGCTCCACACTTTTAAAATGACTTGAATGCAATTTATTTTAATAATAATTAAACTTTGAAAAAAATACCTCATATCAGCCGAGATGAGAACCATACTCTATTCTGTCAAGCCAATAATAATAAGTAATTGAAATGATAGTGCAAATCTTGTAGTAAGAAAACTTATACAAAATTTAATTAAAATGTTATAAATTATCCCTTAATAGCGACGTTTTTCGATTCATGTATTTTTACGCATGACATATTCATAGAAACTCTAGTTTTTTTTTTTATATTTCTATACCAACATTTTGGCTCTACCGGTGTAGCCATATAGAAAGACATGTACAGTCGTTTTTTAACGTATAGGCCACTCTCTTCATAAAAACTTAGCAATTGAATTTTAAAAATGTAAAATTGCCATTTAAATTTTGTCATTTTTATGATATTTTATAAGATTTTATGGTTTTTTGTAATTATTTTGTAAAATAAAAATAGGTAATTCTTTTTGTAAAGTAGGGATAATATGGTAAATAACCTTGAAACCATACCACAGACCAAAAACATTGGTTTGGCATCCTCATAGTTAATATTGTTTGTGTGTGGAGGGCAAAAAAAATTTATAGGAAAAGAAAGCAAAATGAGAAATAATAACACAAGAATTTAACGTGAAAAACTCTCAAATCAGGAGAAAAAAACCAGGACCAGAGAAGAAAAATACAATATATGAAAAATTATTACAATCTCACAATTTTTCTTTTCACCCAAACACACTCACAAAGCTTTCCTACTAGCCACACTTTATAAGTCACACATCTCCCCTTAAAAGAAAACACATAATAAAATCTTTTATGATGCTAAGAATTTTACGAGATTCTAAAACAAGAGAGAAATTTATCTAAAGCCAAAAGTTGCTAGACAAGCTATTGAATGACGCACTTAAAAATCAAGCCTCAGGCCTCCTTTTATAGCAAAAGTCTTGCCCATTTTTCTTCAAGTTTTCAACGTGGGATGACGAAGCCCAAGTTCAACAATATCCACCTTGTGGCTTTGTCGTCCCACAACACTCTACATCGATGAAGATCTTCATAGCTTCTGCTATCTAAATTGCATAACAGACATATTTCTCAATCTACCATGCTCCACCATAAAAGTATACCCCACTTAGAATAAACCATTCCAAGAATTTCAATTCGGCCCATGTCGAAAAATAACCTTACTGAAAAATTATGGTGCAACTCTCACATTTTAGCTCTTCTGGAAGTTAATCAGCAATCGACGTGAATTTCCATCACACACCCGGCATCAATGCCAAACCAATGCCCGTGTGCAAAATTGTGGACCCGCTAACATTACATATTCTTTATCATGACAAGATTGGGACAACGACATGCCATATATACATGTCCTTTTCAGAGGACATCAAAAGAGGAGACAATGTTAGCTTCATTATCAGTATCTCCATTTACCAACCGGAGTAACTTGCCAAACTCACTCCAGCTTTTGTACAATTTCTTTTGATGTTGGCCAGGTTGTCCGCAACCCAACATGATTTCTTCACGAAGTTTGTTCATCCAATTATGATCTACCATTATAAAATTTTACGTGAACTGTTACTCCCGCCAAGTCTCCTCTATTAAGGAAGAAGTTTATTAGTAACATCTGAGAAAATTATTTTCTCCTTTCCATGAATCAATATCGGCTTCATGTGCTCATACGAATGTGGAAGTGACCAAGGTCTGATCTTCATCATAAGTTTTAGCTCCAATAGATTCAAGCTCTGAAACAATGCCATTGAGAACACTTAAATAATCTGTATACTACCACCCTCATTCATTAGTAACGTATGAAACTGCTCTTTTAGATACACCCAATTTGAGACGCCACTTGTTTGATACAACTCTTGGAGCTTTTCCCAGAGTTCCTTTGTCGTAAACATTCCATGCACATTTGAAAGAACATTTCTGGCCAGGCACAAACGGATTGCACTTGTTGCTCCCAAATCTAGATCCTCCCAATCTTCATTGCTCAGTCCAACTTTGCCCGTCGCACTAGTCGTTCCACCAGTCAAACTAGTACCACTGTTGCTTTTGGGGACTACTCTGCCTTTCAATGCCTTGTGTAAACCATATTGAATCAACACATCCCTGACTTGCACTTGCCACAAGCCGCATTTGATTTTCCCATCAAATTTCTCCACATCAAATCTGACTGCATTTGAAACTCTGCTTGTGATATCCCATTTTAATTGATATTTAAATACCATATGAAATAATTAAGCAACCTGTTAAGTACTACATGTGTGTGTAAGTTAAGCTGCAATGATACATAATGGTGAATGTGACGGATTTATTTGTAATTATGTTGGGAGGACTTAATCGTAAATGAAGAAATTGGAAGGATTCAATTGCAATTTAGGGGAGGGTCAAATATATGAAGGGGATTACACTTGGAGGACTTAGGTGCAAATGGGTGATATATATCCCCAAATCTGATTGATAAAATCAGATAACGATTAAACCAAACACCCAATTTTCTTCTCTTCCAATTCTGATTATTCTGGACAAATTTCTCTTCAGTTCTTGGTTAATAGTTGGAAGAACTCTTTGAGTAAGTAAACTGCACCTAAAATTTTGTTTCTTGTTGAATATATGTGGGTTTTATGTAGTATGTGTTCTTGGTATGTCATCTTATTGTGATGTGTTGTAATGATTATGGTTATATGTATATTTTGATATCTTAAATTGTATTAATGAAGAAAAGAGTTGAGATAGAGTATATTACTGTTTTATGGTGGAATTTTATGAAGTATGGATTGAGATATGTGTTGGTAGAGGTGGAAAAGGTTGAAAAGGATGAAAAATGACGAATTTTTGAAGTAGAGGGTCGGGTGATCGATCGATCGAGTGATGCTGGGTGATCGATCGGCCATTGTTACCGATCGATCGGCCAGTGCAAAATAAGCTTTTTTCTATTTTGTATGATATTTGATTCATGGCATTAATATAGGTGTTATACTATACTTTGTTAGATGAAATATGATTATGAATGTTGTTGATAGATATTGAATTAGCAGAAAGCTAATATCTAATATATGTGTAGAGCCATCGACTACCACAGAACGACGAGCAGGGTAAAGAGTTATTGCTGGTGATAGCTCTATCACTTTTGGATATCGTCAGGTATGTGGGACGTACGAACACATTTTATATCATACATGTATGATTTGTGGATGTGAAGTGAATACCAACGCGTTGAGGCGTGATGGGATTTTACATTGGGCGTGCAGTAATATAATATCTAAGACTCTTATATGGAGTTGAAATGCCATATACATTGGCTACAAATAAGATGGGATCTTATTGAGTGTAATATCAATGCTATATGTGCTACTCATATAAGGAGTAATGATATTATACGCAATCAATGGGAATTGTTGAGGAATCTGTATTCACTTGAATGAGATTGGAATGTGATTGAGATAATGATCGGGATATGATTAAGATGTGATCGGGACATGTCATGACATATGCATTTAATATAATTGAAGAAATATATTATGATTTGAGTATTGTACAGGAACGACCCAAAGAACACGAGATATGACTGAAAGACAAGGAGTATTTATAACTACTGTGCTTATAGATACTTGTTATGTATGGTTTGTTGGTATTTGTTATATATCTCGATTGTGTGTATGGTTTTGTGGGTTGTTTTCGTAGGGATTTTGGGCGAGGGAAGCGATGATTGTGGGTCCATTTTGCTGCCCTAATGATGATAGAGTAGTCGATTAGAGAAACTAAGAAGACATGTCTATTTTGAGTTGTATTTAGTTATGACATGTAATGACTGAATACAACTGGTTGTAAAATGAATCGACTTAACTCTATAGTACATATTATAAATATGTTTATATTCTATGAAAAATGGTTTAAGACAGTGAGGGTCTTACATTAGTGGTATCAGAGCAGTGGTTAGATGACTGGGGTGAACAATGAGTAGATGAAGTGAACTAGTGAGATGAGTGTTCAATTTTAAAGCATGTTTATGCATTGATACAATATATGGTGTGTATACTAACATGCTTTATATGCTTGTGTATAGTTGTTAACCCTTGAATTGCAGTATGGCCGCGAGAATATCGGTGACGGAGATGCTATGAGTGTAATTGTAAATGATGGTTAAACTTCTTTGCCACTATTCTAAGTGGACCAAGGGTTAGTGGAGCAGGTCTGAGTACCTGAGGCTGTGACATTGATTTCATCTGTGGGCTATCAACTGCCTTGATTTGAAGGAACTGAATTTGGTAAGTATGCTGAGAACTAGTTGGGGTATATTGACCAGATTTGTGTGTCAACATAATGAGCCAGGGAGCGTGGATGACAATAATTGAATTTGAGTTGGGTAAGAAAATATTGATGTTTTGGAAGGCCACAAGAATTGAACTAAAAGCTCAGGGATAGCTTGTATAATGGGCTATATTCAGAAGTCGAGTTCTGGATTCTTATTTTTGTTTGTTGTGATTAGACAGATGAACGAAGATGGGTTCCTCAATGTGAAATATGGTATTAGAATGGTACTTGATTTTGTGTTTCAGTATTCGTTCTTGCTGAAATATGAGTGTAATACTAAAGCTAACAGTAGCTAAATGTTGAGAGAATTGAGGACTGAGTTGGTCGATAAGGTTATTGTTTGTTATGAACCGTGTATCTTTTGAGGTTGTGTTTCCAGAAGCAGAACTGGAAGGAATTGGAGATGAAGCTCATTCAAAATATATGAGGTTGCTGTTAGGCATTCCAATGAGTACTTTGTGTCGCAAGTTTAATGATTACAGTACGATAGGCTATGGGTAACCGATGTCGTCGTTGTGATGTGTGATGTGTAAGAGATATATGGATGTCTACATTGTGTTATGTGATATGTGAATGGAGTGTCACTGGTTGTCGTAAGACTGTGTGTCACATATTGACACGAGAGTACTATGCCGAGTAATTTTGCTCAAGAAGTGAATAGTTTGGTCATATGGTCGGTGTACTGCATAGTACGAGGTGATGTATGTGGTCTGAGTAACACTTGGTATGTGTATGATTATGAAGTTGGCAGTTATGGACTTTACATGCTTATAACGATGTCGGGGATAACTGTAGGGTCTTCCTACCTTAACATCATATTAATAACGTATTATGAATTAAACATGTAATAGAGACATCTTAGAGTTCTGGTTGTTATGTGAGCTTAATGTAATTACAGGCCAAAATGAAACTTCAATAGTTAGTTAATTACATTCCCCAAAATGAATGTTAAGGCTAACAAAAATCCTGTATCTATCTTCTTATGCTCCTTTAGCTCACCATCTCAACCCGACCCTTAGTCTCGATCCAAAAGTGTACCTACAGGAACAACCCATCGTGAGCATGTACATCGTTACTTAACATCATGAGTTAATGGCATATAAATAATGCATGAAAATAATTGATAGCATATACTTCCTGTTTAATAGTACTATCCTTCCTTGGTTGTCCCTGTGTCATAATTACGCATATAATCATTAGTTCAAGACATGAATGATTAACATCATATTTCGTATATAAGCTCACATCAATCCATGTTAATTAGAAATGGGACTAACCGGGTTCTATTATGACAGCGGCACAATTGGCCCCCTCGCTCGACATAACACATCGTATGATACCCATCGCTACGCCTTGATAGCGGATGTATCTCTTATTCAGCGGATGATACCCATCGCTACACCTTGATAGCGGATGTACCCCATCGCTCAGCGGATGATACCCATCGCTACACCTTGATAGCGGATGTACCCCATCGCTCAGTTATGTGAGCGGCAAGACCTTCCTCGCTTGCCCATAATAGTCACCGGACATTCAACCATTCTAAGTAGCATAGTCAAACATGCGTCATCATCTTATAAGCATCATCATTTCAAACATCATCATCTTATCATAATTGTCATCGTAACATCATATCATCTTCATTTATCACAACTTCATCATCATAAACTTATTCATCATAATCATCATAATCATCATCATCAATACTTATGCAATTAATGCAAAGTCATAGTTTAGGAATATGTTACCGTTTGATGCCCGTACGTTTCTTACTACCTTTTCAAAATATTGTGAAGTTGTAGTACTTTATCTCCTCGAGGTCGTTGGTACCTGGGATGGTTCAAGAAATGCAAGAACAAAGCTTTTACAAGGATTTCTTCCCACCTTTAGGTCAAAAATCGAAAATGAGGGGAAGAGGGTTTTGGGAAAGTGATTTTGGGGGGTATGAGTGTAAAGAGTAAAGTGAGGTAAAATGGTGGGTTAAGTGTTAAATCCTCATTTCTTTTAACTTGTACCCCAATAATTAACATGATGTATATAAAACATATCAACATGATAAGCATTTACAAAATGCAACCAACTTCATAAAATCCATATCATCCTCATAATTAAAATCAACATCCTTAAATCATGTTAATTCTTCATTTCTCACACATATCTTAATCATCCTAATAAATCATCATATAAGCATAATTAATATTCAGATTGCCATCAATTAATTTCGGGGCATCACAATAACAGAGGTAATCGCATACGACACGAATGAACATGTTGCTAACTCCTCATGAGTGAAGATTGAGATGTAAAGGTTGAAGAATTTCGTATGTTTGATTATATGTATCTGTAATTGAGATCGGTTAGATGATGGTCTATAATTTCGAATATTGTTCATACTACGATGATCTACTTTTTCATTGTTGGTACTGAGATGATTAACTCGTGAATGATGGAAGCCATGATTGGTATGAATGGTAGTAGGATGGGAATTGTATCATATGTTTTATTGGATTGTATGATACATCATGTTGGTGGTTGTGGGTAAATCTTATGAGAACACTATATGTTAGTCAGGTGATAGCTTATCATGGCAAGGTAATAAGCTGACTGAATCCACTCGATGGTTTGAGGGTACCGAGTATGCTGAATCATATGGTTTTACGATGAGGCGTTACTATGCACTCGGTATGGTCACTATAACACTTTTGACCTTGAAGTGAGAGATGTTTCAAGAGAGTATTGTATGGGTTATGCATTGACGAGTTGTATTTGTGACAAGTTCGTGTTGCTGGTAATACCAATGTGTTTTGTAAGTAATGAGTACCATATCTCTATTGGTACGAATGTTCGTAGTTATGACTGAGAATATCAACAATACGAGTTAATGTTATGACTTATCGTTATGAGTTATCGTTATCTCTATTTGGTTGAGTGTGCACTGAGGAAACAATGGTGAACTATATCCAGAGTTGTGAATTATAGTCGGAATGATAACACTATGCTGTCAAGTATTGTTTTGGGGAATGGTACCTGGCGTGAAATAAGAATGGGACTGATTTCGTTTTGATGGCGACGTAACTGCCTTGAGCGTTACTGTGGCGAATCTAGGATTTGCATTGGAGTTATTGTGAGATGTACAAGAATATATCTTGAGAGAGATGCGTGCGTAATATTTTGTGAGTACCGAGCATTGTTGGAATTGTATATACAAATTTGAGAGTGGTTCGATAGTGGCAATAATGCACTATCCTGAGTTTGTTTTGCATATCTTGGTTTAACGATGAACGATTGTTCGGGTTTGGAAGTCGTATGTGTCTGATGTTGTTCTTGAAAGGAAAGAAGTATGGAAATACCTGTGTGGAATCTGTAAAAGATTCGTTGAGTTCTTGTGATATGAAGTTTCTTGTGTATAAGAATAGTGACGTGGTGGCTAGTCTTGTCGGCGTGAATCCATGGAGATGTTCAAGTCGTCTGTATATGGAGTATACTTGTGGTGTTAATAATGATATCGATGTGTATCTAAGATGTATGTGTTAACATCTGTACGCTTATTGATCACATGGAAGTGTAAATAGATTGGTGGACCTCTTGAAGAGAGTGTGTTATCCTCGAGAGTGGTAGTCTTGAGGGAGTAATCGATGCAGAGGGGTTTTAATATGGTTTTGGTTGACTTTCTCTTGAAAAAATTGTTTGACGACTTATCTAACACTTCAGATGTTGTGGATACGTGTAACTCGAAAATAACAAGGGATAACCAGAACTCACATTCATCTGGTAATTGATGTCGAGATATATTGTGAGCATGTGATTGAGTATCGTGCATATTTATGATGGAAGTACATGTGTTGTGAAACATTTTGATAGGGTGATGGTAGTATGTTGGGACCAAGAGATGATGTGTTGACAATTGAATAGAAATGTATATGTGTTGATCGATTGTTGAGGGTTGCTCGAGTTATGTTGCAATCGATTTATTTCTTGATGAATACGCTTCCATTGATTTTCATAGAATTTAAGATTTGGGTCATATTGACATTATTACTAGATACATAAAAGTTTCCGTTGAAGTGTTATGTGGTGTGCAGTATAAAGCACAAGTGGTTGACATGACAATGAGATGATATCTATAATCGACTCTGATGTGATTAGCAAGTCGTTTGACCTTAAAGGATTGTTTTGATTCGTTAACATCAAGATTTGTTAACACCTTAGTCGTTGTGGGATAATTTCTCCACTTACGAGGCCAGTGCGAGATAGATGTTCTCACAGTTGGTGTTTCATTTATGATGTCTACATAAATCAATGCTGTATAGTGGAGTAGAGTTGCATGGTATGCATGGCACGATGAGTATTTGTGTGCAAAGGTAAGAATTCTATGATTGATCAAACTATAATATACAGATAGCACCCGTGAAGGTGTTGTATGGACGATGACATAAATCACTCTTATTTCCGAAAGATATGGACTAGTCAGTTAAGAGTGGACCAGATATGGTACGAGAAGTGGGAGAACCGTAAAATGGATCAGATGAAAATTAAAGGCTGCTCAGGACAGACATGTCTTGTGAATGTTAATGTAATGATAAAGTATTCTAACAACATTGTCTTTTAAGAGTGTTATCTGGTTTGGTAGACCGTTCAACTTGCCTGGAGAAGATTATGCTTGAAACTCGCATGAGATGACAATTATCGCCAAGATATATGAGTCTGTATGATGTGTTACATCGTATTGGTATATTGGCATATCGTTTGGCATTGTCACTCTCAGTGACTGGTATGCATGTTTATCTACCAATGAACTTATATGGGAATATAGATATGTTGTATGTGGAATGACTTGGTAGAATCATGGATAAAACAGATTGGCAGTTGCAAAGCAAAGTGATACTGATGATAACGATTCAGTGGTATAAACGAGATGTCGAGGAGGCAACATGGGAAACTGAATAGCGTATGAGACAATTCTATCCTGAATTGCTAGTGGTATGTATATTGATTTATGTGGTTATCTCATTGATGCGTATATTCGATTTCGGGTCGAAATACTATATGTTGGGGAGAAATGTGATATCCCATGTTAATCTGATATTTAAATACAATATGAAATAATTAAGCAACATGTTAAGGACTACATGGGTGTGTAAGTTAAGCTACAATGATACAGAATGGTGAATGTGATTTATTGGTAATTATGTTGGGAGGACTTAATTGTAAATGAAGAAATTTGAAGGATTCAATTGCAATTTAAGGGAGGGTCAAATATATGAAGGGGATTACACTTGGAGGACTTAGGTTCAAATGGATGATATAAATCCCCAAATCTAATTGATAAAATCAGATAACGATTAAACCAAACACCCAAATTTCTTCTCTTCCAATTCTGATTATTCTGGACAAATTTCTCTTAAGTTATTGGTTAATAGTTGGAAGAACTCCTTGAGTAAGTAAACTACACCTCAACTTTTGTTTCTTGTTGAATATATGTGGGTTTTATGTAGTATGTGTTCTTGGTATGTCATCTTATTGTGATGTATTGTGATGATTATGGTTATAGGTGCATTTTGCTATCTTAAATTGTATTAATGAAGAAAAGAGTTGAGATATATTATATTATTGTTTTGTGGTGGAATTATATGAAGTATGGATTGAGATATGTGTTGGTAGGGGTGGAAAAGGTTGAAAAGGATGAAAAATAGCGAATTTTTGAAGTACAGGGTCGGGGATCGATCGGTACGTTGAGCCGATCGATCGAGCAAAGCCTGTCTTGGGCGATCGATCGAGTGAGATGGTCGATCGATCGAGCGAGGCTTGGCGATCGATCGACCATTGTTACCGATCGATCGGCCAGTGCAAAATAAGCTTTTTTTCTATTTTGTATGATTTTCGATTTATGGCATGAATATAGGTGTTATACTATACTTTGTCAGATGAAATATGATTATGAATGTTTTTGATAGATATTGAATTAGCAGAAAGCTAATATCTAATCTATGTGTATAGCCGTCACATACCACAGGACGACGAGCAGGGTAAAGAGTTATTGCTGGTGATAACTCTATCGTTTTTGGATATCGTCGGGTACGTGGGTACGAACACATTTTATATCATACATGTATTATGATTTGTGGATGTGAAGTGAATACCAACGCGTTGAGACGTGATGAGATTTTACAATGGGCGTGCAGTAATATAATATCTAAGACTCTTATATGGAGTTGAAATGCCATATACATTGGTTACTAATAAGATGGGATCTTATTGAGTGTAATAGCAATGCTATATGTGCTACTCATATAAGGAGTAATGATATTATACGCAGCCAATGGGAATTGTTGAGGAACCTGTATTCACTTGAATGAGATTGGAATGTGATTGAGATAATGATCGGGATATGATTAAGATGAGATTGTGACATGTCATGACATATGCATTTAATATAATTGAGAAATTATATTATGATTTTAGTATTGTACAGGAACGACCCAAAGAACACGAGATATGATTGAAAGACGGGGAGTATTTATAACTACTGTGTTTATATATACTTGTTTCGTATGGTTTGTTGATATTTGTTATATATCTCGGTTGTGTTTATGGTTTTGTGGGTTGTTTCTGTAGGGATTTTGGGCAAGAGAAGCGAGGATTGTGGGTTCATTTTGCTGCCCTGATGATGATAGAGTAGTCGATTAGAGAAACTGAGAAGACATGTATATTTTGAATTGTATTTAGTTATGATATGTAATGAATGAAGACAACTGGTTGTAAAATGAATCGACTTAACTCTATAGTACATATTATAAATATGTTTATATTGTATGAAAATGGTTTAAGATAGTGATTGTCTTATACTGCTTCATGACATTATCTTGTGATACTTTAATGAATTATACCATAGACCTGGATGGTACACACTAAGGAAGCTCACGGGAAAGAGAGAATATCGATCTTTCCTAGACAAAACTTCAAGATTCCAAGGAAAATTGGTGGGGTACAATGGTCCAACTTAAATACCGACTTTCCTAAACAGAACCTCTTTAGTCAATATGTATGCGCATATCACACCAAAGTTCCACCACAACAAAAGGACCCAGGCTCTGACACCACTTGTTGGGAATTTGACCCTGATTCACCCCCAGGATCTGCACCTTTTATGAGAAAAAGACAGCAAAATGAGAAATAATAACACGAGGATTTAACATGGAAAACTCCCAAATCAGGAGAAAAACCATCAGAACCAGAGAAGAAAATACATTATACGAAAAATTATTACAACCACACAATTTTTCTTCTCACCCAAAACACACACACAAAGCTTTCCCAATAGCCACACTTTATAACTCACGCATAACTCCTTACAAGAAAAACACCTAATAAAATCTTTTATGATGTGGAAGATCAGTCACAGTTGCAACCACAGAGCATACTAAGAACTTTACAAGATTCTAAAACAAGAGAGGAATTTATCTTAAGCCAAAAGTTGGTAGACAAACTATTCACTGGTGCACTTAAAACTGAAGTCTCAGGCCTCCTTTTCTAGCAAAATTCTTGGCCATTTTTCTTCAATTTCTCAACTTGGGATGAAGAAGACCAACTTCAACAGACTGGTGAGTCTTCGCGATCACGAAATTTTGATATTATAATTGGAAATACAAATGAGCCTAGTTGATGGGTCATCTTGAACGAGTTCGAATAAATTGGGTTAATGCCAAAATCCGGATTGAATGCATTTAACTAGTTATCGAAACATGTTATTTAGACTGATTTATATCCTAAAAATAAATTATAATTTTACCGCAAGATATAATTTTTGATAAAGATGCAAACACTCAATTTCATATTTGATATTAGATCCAAATTCATATAGTCTATTTTTATGAGTTGCAAATTTGTACAAGTATTAGTAGATAATGTTGGGTAGTAACAATTGCATCTATCATTGGATCAGTCACAATATGATAGGCATGCTCTAAAGTTTAAAGAGTTAATTGTACTATTACCATAAGCTATTGTGTTTGATAATCGAACAAGTTTTCAATCCTGTATCTTTGATATTCATAGTTTTATAAATCACGTTTTTGAATGACAGTTTAGTTGTTTTAATTAATGCTAGAAAACAATTGGACATGTATGAGCTCGTGTATGGAAATTTAGTTAGTCACAATTCAACTAGTTGATTTAGCATGAGCCGAAGGTTAAGCAATGTCAGGGACTGAGCCACCCTTGGGCTAGGGTGGCTCCAGCCTCATGCAATATTGTGAAAGAAAAATTTTGTTAGTGTTAATTTTCAGAAATTTTATTTAGCACAATCCTCTAAATCGTGGTAGCCCTCTAGAGCTACCTAATCCGATCAGCCCCATGTAATATTGATCCATGTCTCCACCCCTGATGTGGTACTTTACGTATTCAAGCACGACTCAATTTGCAAGCATCCTAATCATAACTAAGTCTCATACATTAAAGATTCATTCATTTTAGCGTTATATCAATATATAATGTCGAATTTGAAAAGATTCCAGTTCGTTCCCGGCTTTGATATGTCCGGAACCGTAGTTGGAAACATGATCAAGCCTCGAGATTCAAAATCGGAGATGATGTCTATGGAAACATTCAAGACTCCAATGCAAAAGGGAAGATGAAACAACTTGGATCCCTAGCACAATTTATGGTTGTGGAGGAAGACCTAGTGGCAAAGAAGCTGAAAAACGTGTGTTGGAGGAGGCGGCCAGCCTGCTTGTGGTGGTCTAAACAGCGATAGAATGATTCAAGATTGGTGGAGTGGTTTCCAAGAAGGGGTTCGTTTTTATAGTTTATGGGCCTGGTGGAGTTGGGAGTTTCCAGTTCAATTGGCAAAGCATGTGTATAACACTTGTTTGGTTGGTTCAACTACTAGTGGTGGGAAAGTGGATTATGTCAAGGGTTTGGGGGTCATGGTGCTTGTCAGACCGGGTTAACCGGATCCGGTCCGAGACCAAACAGGTTGAATTCGGTTCGGAATCGGAACCGATTAACCAGGTTCCGAACCGGACTCCGAACTAGGGTAATCCCGGATCGGAGTGGTTCCGTTGGGATCGGAATCTCCGGTTACATTTTACAAATAAAAATTATTTTTTTGTAAATTCGTGTGGCCATCAGGCTGCTGCCCAACAACTATTTTAATAAAAAAAAAAATTTTTAAAGAAATTTTTTTACCTATAAATACCCAATTAATCAACACCAAATTAATCCAACTTCCAAGCAACTTTCTTACTATCTCTTTCTCATCCAATATCATCTAATTCCATACAATTTTATTCTCACAATTTTATTATCAATTTGTTATTATCATATTATTATTAGTTTTATTTGAGATGAATTATTTTCAATATTACGATTACACCTTCTTCTACTAGTGGCCGTGCACCCTCAAATCCACATATAGTATAAGAAAATTATAATTATTCTACTTACTTCGATGATGTGCATGATATTTTCGAAGAAGTGGAACAATTTGCAGAATCTGGTGCAAATTAAAATCCAGTGCAAGACAGGTCATCCGCAACTACCACTGCTGTGATTCGCCTGAGTAACCGTCCTAAACGAAGCAAGGTTTGGGGTCATTTCGATGAGATTACAAAATCTGGTACGAATGTATCTGTTATTGTTTGTGATATATAAAACCACTTAAAATTATAAAACAGACGGTTCCGCTGGAGGTACCGAAACTTTTAAGAAATATTTAGTTAAGAAACATAATTTAGATGAGGTTATTCTATAACCGACAGGTAGGGAACTAGGACAATTTCAAATTAATTCTCAAACTGCCACTAATTTTATTTTATTATCTACAATAAACCGTAAGGCACTAGTTCGCTTTGTTATTTGATGTGAACTTCCTTTTTTGTTATCTGAACACGACAGCTTGTTGAATTTGCTTCTGATATCCAACTTGATTTTAAACATATTTCTAGACACGTTTTGCGAAAAACTTGTAAGGAGGTGTTTGTTGATTATCGTAAATCTTTAATTGATTATCTTTCTTCTCTAAACTGCAAAGTTAGTTTAACAACTGGTATTTGGATAAACATCAAACAAATTTCATTTCTTGTTGTTAATTATCATTGGATTGATGATAATTGGTGCTCGCAGAAATGAATTTTGTCACTTCATGAAATACATTCTTCACATACTGGTATATTAATTGCTAAATATATGTTAATGTTTGTAGATATGGAATTACATAAATTTTCGATTACACTCGACAATGCAGCAAATAATACAATGGCAATGCGTGATCTAAATTACAATTAAAACCAATACTTGATGGTGTTTTTTTTTCATTTTAGATATCGATGTGACTAGAAATAGTCACATCTAGTGTGTTTAATTGCCTACGATTTGGTATATTATTGATAGATTATTTGATATATCTGCTGCCTAATTGTATTATTGTTTGAATATAGGTAGGAACGAAGAAAAAGAGTTAGCAACAATGAATTAAGATCAAGGAGTGGACTAAAGATCAAGAGGAGTCCGGGAGAAAATAAAAGACTTGATATATTTCCTTCCTAATGGGGTTCTAACTCTCATTCTCACTTTACTAACTCTTATTCCTACTAGAATTCTAACTTTTATTCTTACAAGGATTCTAACTCCTTCCTTCTCCTCCTATAAATACCCTACAACCTCTAGACCTTACATACACATTCTCTTAGACTAAAAATCAGATTTAGATTTAGTTTTTACTTTCAATCATAGTTTTGGAGGCAGCTAGGAAGATCGAAGCGAAGGCGGGCGTGACAACCTCGACAAGTGGAGATCCTAATAGTTTGTCTAGTTTGTTTTTATGTTTTCTAGAGTAGATTTTTATTGTTTTTTTTAAAGGAAGCCAATACCTTGGATTTATTAATCTTGGGGAGATTTTTGTTTTTAATTATCAATTTTGATTGAATAACAATGTTTTTCTTGGTTTTATTGTTATGATTTGTGTTTGATTATTGGATCGACTATCTATTAACTTGCATGTAATTTATTGCTAATTAGATATCGAATAAGAGATTGTTTGAATAATCTAATTAAAGAAGCGACTAAGACTACATTTTCTGATGTTGAATTTATTAAGTTCTTAGGAAAAATAATTGACTAAATTAATATAAACATCTGGTGTTTGTATTATTTAGATTCACCACTTGTTAGTTTTGATCATTGAATTAATCTTAACTGCTATTGATTTGGTTAATAGTTTGATAAGTGTTGAACTGAGAACTGATTTCTATTCGACTAGGAATAAGGTGAGGGATGAATTGAAATTCCAATTGATTATTGTTCAAATAAATGAAATAGATTATAATATCCAATGCAGAGTCAACCGATACCAAGAATCGTTTTCAATAGACTAATAACTTTGCTTTTAATTCCTTTAGTTATAATTCAATCTTCACAACCCTATTTTTATTTTATTGTTTTGTTTTTTATTTTTGTTAACACAAAGATTCACACCTCCTCGTGGGATCGATCATTACTCACGCTACTACATTTTTGTTATCAATCTTGAGATTGAGTAGGGTTCATTTGGACGTACATGACAAACGCTGCCAAATTTTTACGCCATTGTCGGGGAGACGTTATATATTATTGTGTTAATTTTTATTATTATTTGTTACTTCTAGTGTTACTCTGGTTTGTGCATGCTTATAGGTAAACTTATGAAAACATCGAACACTAAGGAGCAACGAGATACCATGGCGAACTATGGGTGTCTAAATGAATTGGCCTTTCTTGTGCAACAATTTGGTGTAGGAAATGGACAAAGTACACAGATCTGTGGGATAAACACATATAATCCAAGTTGGAGTGATCATCCAAATCTCAGCTATGGCACTCAATGGATGAACCTGCCTCCACCTTACATGAAGTCCAAACTACCGTCATACATGTGCTATTACAGTCATGGCAACAACAACCTCAATTCCCTACCCCTGGTGAGTCTTTGGAGGATATCATTACAGATTTTACTAATAGCACTGTACAGTTTCAACAGAAATTCAGGGCTAGCATTCAGAATTTGGGTACTCAAGTGGAACAACTAACAAGATCAATCAATGGGGTAGCAGCACGAGCATCGAGCAATATACTCTCCCAAACGATGGAGAAACCAAGGGAGACCATGATTGCAGTCGCTTCAAGGAGTGATGAAGAGGTAGAATCCCGCAAGAAAGAGGTACTGACGCCACCAAAGCTAGAAGATGAGACAGATGTGCCACTAGAAGAAAAAGAGCTTGCACACCCTGCAACTCCGGAAGGTACGTTTCTAAATGATTACTATGTTAAATATCTAGAAGAATCATGTGTTGTGGAAGAAGGACCGGAGAAAGAATATTGTGATGAAATTGATCTATGGGGCGATTTTTTTGACGACAACCCAAAGAAAATCCCCACTACATGCAATGATCCATATATGTTTACTATCTCATGCACAATTGGAAACAATAAAATTGATAAGACCATGCTAGACTTAGGAGCATCAATTAATGTTATGCCTTATTCAATTTATACTTCTTTAGAACTAGGACCTTTGAAAAAAGTTGAAATTGTTATTCAATTAGCAAATAAATCTGTTGTGTGCCCCAGTGAATACTTGAGGATGTTCTAGTGAAAGTTGATAATTTGGTACTTCATGCTGACTTCTAGATAATTGACATGGAAAATAATTATAAGAGCAACCATATTCTGTTACGGAGACCATTTTTTAAAACTTCAAATTGCATGATAGATGTAAGTTGTGGTGCTTTCACTATGGAGTTTGATGGTGAGGTAGCTAAATTCAATATTCATGATCCGATTCATTCTACTGCTACTGCTTACACTGTTGGCATCACACATAGTTATCACTAGAACAATCTCTTGAGCCTTAAACACATTGTTGAGTTTAATGCTTAATTTATCTCCGAATTATTTATGAGTTTTGATGATCAACAAAACTTGCATTTGTTATACTAATGTGTCTACTTAGTGTACAGATTTAAATGGTTGAAAAATGGATTGTTTGAAGGGAATTAAATCTGCAAGGACTGGGCGGATCGCCCCAGGCGATGGTGATCATCGCCCCAGGCAATGGTGCTCATCGCGCAACCAAGGGAGACATCACCATGCTCATTGACTGAAGCGACGCCGAGGACCGCGCGCATGGAGAGATGGCCCGAGGCGATGGCTAGATCGCCTGAGGTGATGCATGGTTCGTTTGAGGCGATGGATAGTTCGTTTGAGGCGATGAAAAATTCTGATCATTGAAGGCTACGGCATTATTTTTGGTGAAATATCTCCTGAGGCGATCGGCACTTCGCCTAAGGCGATCTGCATAATTTCGTGACCGTTAGAGCGCGGCGATGGTGATCGCCCGAGGCGATGTCCGAGGCGATCTTGGAGTGATTCAAGCCTTAAGTATAGCAACGGCTAGTAGGAGCCTTGGGGGCCTTCTACACTACAAATATGGATGTTTTGGATCAATTTGTAGACAAGAAACAAGAGTATAAACTACAAGAAAGTTGTGTTCAATCAAAATCATTCTAGCATTGCAAACTTCATACATTTGTCTTGTATTGGAGTTTGTAATTTATTTCTTGTGTGAGAGCTTTTGATTCTTCGTGTTGTTACACCGTGAAGGTGTCATTTGATTTATTGTAAGGTCTTCCAACACCGTCGCAAGTTGGAAATTGTATAAGACATCAATAAGTGAAGTTGGTGCAAGGGTGTGGCTATCCTTGGAGCCCTTAAGGCCAAGAAGACTCATGGAGAGTGTGTGACTCGGGAAGAGTTTGTGTGTGGCTATCCTTGGAGCCCTTAAGGCCAAGAAGACTCGTGAAGAGTGTGTTACTCGGGAAGAGTGTGTTGTGGCTAACTTGGAGCCCTTAAGGTCAAGATCAAAGTTATTCTAGTGGAACCTCGGTTGGACGTTTTCTAGCCGGGAAGAGGAGACGTAGGCGATTTATTGCCGAACTTCTATAACAAATATTTGTGTCATTTATCGCTTTATTTACTTTACGCATTTATTTATTACTTCTTATTATTTATTGTTCGATTGATTTGAAGTCTTCCGCAGCGCAAACTCTACTATTTGCAAATTCATTTTAAAACGCTAAAGTAGCCGAGGAACCTCATTCACCCCCTCTTCGGTTCCAACAAGTGGTATCAGAGCCACTTGGTTTTTATTTTAAACCAAAATTTTTATAGCTAATCTAGCAAGTGAGTTTGCTCAAGGTCAATCGACCAATTGTCCTCCGCTCTTCACGGGAAATAATTACAGATATTGGAAGAATATAATTTCTTTATATATTCAATCCGTAGATTATGACCTATGGAAGATAATTGTGAAAGGTCCACATATTCCTTTGAAGGAAGTTGAGGGAAGGAATGTTCCTAAAGAAATGGACGATTTTACAAGGGCATATATGATTTTAATTTCTCAAAATGCTAAAGCTATTAATATTTTGCCTTGTGCTTTAGATATGAAGGAGTACAACCGGATTTCGATGTGCTCAACCGCCAAGGAGATTTGGGACAAACTTCAAATTTGTCATGAGGGAACCAATCAAGTAAAGGAGACAAAGATATATATTCTACAACTCAAGTATGAAACATTTGAGATGGAGTCTGGAGAAAATGTTGACTCAAAGAAAATATGGAGAAGAGCTCTTAGAGCTTTACCAAAAGAATGGGATGCCAAGAGGACGGCTAGCATTGAATCCAACAAAGGAGATAATATGATCTTGATGAACTCCATGGAACCTTAGTGACTCATGAGCTTGAAGTGTCAACCCGGAAGGGATTAAAGGAGGAAGATAGATCCATAAGAAATGGGATAGCCTTGGTCGGGAGGAAAGAACAATCCGATGATGAAGATGATGAAGAGATGATCTTGTTCACAAGAAAGTTCAAGAAATTCTACAACAAATACAACAAGCCAAAGGCCTCCGGTGCCACCAAACATGATTCCAAACAAGAGGTAACATGTTATAATTGTCAATATAAAGGTCATTATGCTAATGAATGTCCTAGGAAGAAGAATGAGGATAAAAGGAAGAAGAAAGCTCTAATGGCCACATGGAGTGATAGTGACTCCGATGATGAAGAAGAAGAAACAAATCTTTGCCTCATGGCCAAATATGATGCAAATGACAAGGATGAGGAAAGCGACGATGAGGTACAGTCTTTTGATGAATTATTAGGAACATATAATGAGCTTATTGATGTTCTTGGCAAAACCAAGATGAGTAACAAATTGCTCAAACTTGAGTTAGCCAAGAGAGATGAAGAAAATAATTCATTGAAAAATGAATTAAGCTATTTGAAGAAATCATTTTGCAAGTTTAGTGATAGTAGTTTACAATTGGAAGAATTGCTTGGCTTGCAACGACATAGCGTCGATAAAGCCGGACTCGGCTTTTCAGCAAATCTAAAACTTTTTCAAACTTGTTGGCTAAAGCTAAGCATAATTCCCCTACATGCACTTATTGTTGTAAGGTTGGTCATGTAAGAAACAAATGTAGATTTGTTAAAAATCAATACCAACCAAACAAGAGATGGAAATGGATTCCAAAGGCATCGATGAAAGCTAACCCGCAAGGACCCAAAAAAAATGGGTACCAAAGATCCTCCAATCATGAACTTGTTTTGTAGGAACAACAAAGGGGGAGATGATGAAAGAACTAGCACCTCAAGGGAGAAAATCATCTTATGCACCACAATAGAGGAAGCACGAGGTAAAGGACCGATGATATGAATTCATTCTTATCATCCAAGGTAAATTTATTTTGAGCATCATAATAGCATAATTAGCTCTTTTGCTTGGTTAATATTCCTTGAATTGTATATTATAATTATGTGGTGAAATTCAATTACTTTGAAGGTGATCTTTGGGAAATAGAATTTTAAGTACATTATTATAATTTCATATTTAGGGGGAGCTAATTATATTTCTCTTGTACATTAAAAAGAGCAATTATAAAATTTCATTGGCACAAATTAATTGTGACCAATAAATAATGAAGCTCAAATATTTATTGATAGTAAATTGCATTTTCCTTTAGCATATGCATATTTAAATTGTTTTAATGCATGATTTATGCTTATCTCACTGTGGTAAATATCTTGATGTGCCATGAGTCCACTTTGAATATGAAATGTGCAATATAATTAAATGTGATTAAGCATGCTTTAATTGTTTAGATGCTCAATCTTGGTTCATAGAAATATAGGTTAAGATTTTAATATAATTTTATTGTTTCTATGGCCTCAATGGTTTTACTCTCATTAACTTATCAATTGTTTATAATGATGCATTGAGCATTCTAATGTTTATTGGGCATGAGTGCATGAACTCTTAGTAGAACATATGCACACTTTGTACATTTAGAATTCATTGTTGTTTAAAGCCTTAAACACATGTTTTTCTTCCTTTAAATGATTTAACCTTATGCTTGTTATGGCTATTACATGCTTGATGAGGAACATGTGATAATTGTTAAAATATGGCTATGTGTCAACATATAATTGTGCTATGTTTATTTGAACATTGTGCTTTTTGATTATAACAAAAAGGGGGGGAATTTTGTGATAAACTTGAAGCTTAATACATGCACGATTTGAGGGGGAGAGTTTTTTTTTTTTTTTTTGTATTATGCTTTACTTGGTAAAACTTGTATGTTCTATGCATTTGTTAAGGGGGGAGTCTTGTTTACTCATATTTCATGCATATTTCATTTACAAGTTTATCAAGTTTTGTGATCATAAAAAAGGTTTAATGCTTAATTTATCTCAAAAAGGTTTAACGCATTGTTGGGTTTAATGCTTAATTTATCTCAAAATTATTTATGAGTTTTGATGATCAACAAAACTTGCATTTGTTATACTAATGTGTCTACTTAGTGTAGAGGTTTAGATGGTTGAAAAGTGGATTGTTTGAAGGGAATCAAATCTGCAAGGACTGGGCGGATCGCCCCAGGCGATGGTGATCATCGCCCCAGACGATGGCAGCCAAGGGAGACATTGTCACGCTCATCGACTGAAGCGACGCCGAGGACCGCGCGTATGGAGAGATTGCCCGAGACGATGGCTAGATCGCTTGAGGCGATGCATGATTCGTTTGAGGCGATGGAGAGTTTGTTTGAGGCGATGAAAAATTCTGATTATTGAAGGCTACATCATTATTTTTGGTGAACGATCGCCTGAGGCGATCGGCACTTCGCCTGAGGCGATCTGCGTAATTTCGTGACCGTTGGAGCTCGGCGATGGTGATCGCCCGAGGCGATCTTGGAGTGATTCAAGCCTTAAGTGTAGCAACGGCTAGTAGGAGCCTTGTGGGCCTTCTACACTATAAATATGGATGTTTTGGATCAATTTGTAGACAAGAAACAAGAGTATAAACTACAAGAAAGTTGTGTTCAATCAAAACCATTCTAGCATTGCAAACTTCATACATTTGTCTCGTATTGGAGTTTGTAATTTATTTCTTGTGTGGGAGCTTTTGATTCTTCGTGTTGTTACACCGTGAAGGTGTCATTTGATTTATTGTAAGGTCTTCCAACACCGTCGCAAGTTGGAAATTGTATAAGACATCAATAAGTGAAGTTGGTGCAAGGGTGTGGCTATTCTTGGAGCCCTTAAGGCCAAGAAGACTCGTGAAGAGTGTGTGACTCGGGAAGAGTTTGTGTGTGGCTCCTTGGATCCCTTAAGGCCAAGAAGACTCGTGATGAGTGTGTTACTCGGGAAGAGTGTAATGTGGCTAACTTGGAGCCCTTAAGGCCCAGATCAAAGTTGTTCTAGTGGAACCTCGGTTGGACGTTTTCTAGCCGGGAAGAGGAGACGTAGGTGATTTATCGCCGAACTTCTATAACAAATATTTGTGTCATTTATCGCTTTATTTACTTTACGCATTTAATTTATTACTTCTTATTATTTATTGTTCGATTGATTTGAAGTCTTCCGCAGAGCAAACTCGACTATTTACAAATTCATTTTAAAACGCTAAAGTAGCCAAATCACACTCTACCACTAAGCATGAATTAGGGGTAATTGATGATCGATCTGTTGACAAAGGAGGTACGAAGGTAATTCTGATTGATACTTCAAGGGCTACTACTACTTTACCAAATTCTCCTTCTAAAAATCTTAATTCTGAATTGCAGGCACCTAATATTGAGCTGAAATTTCCTCCCGAACAACCTTAGTATACATCAATAGAAAACGTGGAATGAGAAAAGGGTTGAGGACCTCCAAGAAGTACAAGGAAAATAGGCATCGCTTTCGAGTTGTCAAGTAACTACTAAGGTGGAAAAAGGTGGACATGGGGGCCATACATGAACCACCATGAGCACGAGGACTGGAGTCGGGCCGCCGACGTTAAACGAAGGCGCTGCTTGGGAGGAAACTCAAGGGGAGTTTTTCTTTCATCTTGTTATTGCTTTCTTGGTTTAAATTCTCTCTTCATACAATTTTGACTTACATTGGGGACAGTGTAAGATTTAAGTATGGGGGAATGAATATTAGATAGTTTATTGCTTTCTTATACAAAAATTCAAAAAACAATTCGATTTTTTTTTTAAAAATGAGCTTATAGTTAGATATGAACATAGACTTTTGAATCACTAGCTTATGATGAAATCTAATTGCTAGCATGCATGCTTTTGAAAATAGGTGAATTGCTACCTTGGAAAACTTTGAACCCCAATGCAAATTATGCTTTGGCATAGTAGTTGAATATTTTGAGCACGAATTGTCGTGACTTGGGATTGTGCATAGCTTAGTGAATATTGTGTGAACTTTGTAATAGTCTTAGGAAGCCTCTGATACATGCTAGAACTTAACTACTTATCTTTGAGGTGTATGTCTAGACTACTTGCGAATATGAAAATGATATAGGCGATCTTTGATACGTTTAAGCCTTTCAAGCTTACCATGTAAACAAAATCAACCTAGTGTCCCTTTTGAGTTTTAATGCAAAAAGAATGGTTGTAAGCATACATGTGATGCACAGATCAAATTGTCAGAATTACATATTATTTATAATCTGTAATTGATCATAATTGTGGTAATTATGAAATAAATACGGAATTGTGAGTCTTGGGGATTTTAGCTTGTTGTGGGGTTTTTTTGGATTTGAGGTTCGGGATTTTATGATTTATGGTGGGTTGAACCATATAATCGTGTTGGTAGTGGGATTTTGAGTCGAGGGTTTGAGATATATTTGAGCGAGAATGAGTAAATCATTGAACATATTTTTTTATTATAATTGCTTTGGTACGAGTAATTGATACTCGGGTTTTTGGAGCCTTGATACTATAAATAGCAAGTTGACTCGGTGTGCAATTATTTTCGCTCGCTTCCCTATCTCTCTCCTCACTCACGCCGTTTCTCCTACTTTTCTCCCCACCTCTTTGTTTCTTTTACCCTTTGAAGAAAAATCGACGGAGGGCTCGATTATGAATTGATTTTCGAACTAATTGTTGGGTAAACTCCTTCATCTCTCAATTGTGGTCGTTTTGATTGTGATTTTGTAGGATTTGGTTTTAGAATTTGAGTTGGGTAAATTTTGTGCATTTTGGAGAATCTTGGATTCTTGTTGTTTCTTGTTATAATTGTGTTATATCCCTTGTTGAGTGTCCAAGGGTATTTTTTTTTTGTTGAAAATGAGTTGGATGGAGTTATGGTGTGGTTGGTTGAGGTTTCGAAGTGTTTTTAAAAATGGCAATTTTCGGGTCTGTGCAGCGACCGACCGATCGGTAGCATAGTACCGATCGATCGGTGCAAGGTCGTGGCCAAAGACAGAAATCTGGGCTTTTACCGATCGATAGGTAGGGATGTCACCGATCAATCGGTAAGGTTAATTTTTGAAAATGAAAAGTTGGGTTCTCCTTTGAGTTTCGAGGAGCTTTTATCGGTCCACTATTGATTAGTTATTGGACATGAGATTTCTTTGTGAGCATAAATGTTATGCTACGAGTTGGGATTCTAAGAATTATTGGCTTTTTTGATGTGTTTTGGGATAGATAAAGTCATATAGAACCTTAGTAATGAATGTATTACTTGTTAGAGTTAATTGATAACTCAATGAATATAAGTTAGAATGTGATGGTTTGAGTAGTATATGAAATATGTTGAATTGTGATTGATTTTAATTTGAGGCATGGCAAGTCTATGTTTAAATGATTAATGAGTTAATTGTTATTGAATTGGTATTCAATATAGATATTGTCTGGGCCTCCAGTTTTGGAAGATGTCCAAATCATGTCGTCAATCTTAAGGTATGTGTGACTTAAGAACATATGTAAATGATTTATTGTTACGTGAATGAATGGTATATTCTCGTTATGTTGAATTAGTACGTAGGGACGTACATATATTGAATGTCATATTAATTGACTAATTGTTGAGTAATGTGTTGACGAGTATTGAAAGCATCAATGAATGATGCTATGAATCATTGGAATGCCGCTATTGAGCGTGCGATGGATTGTGAAGCCACTCTGGAGCGTGCGATGGGTTGTGACGCCATCGTTGTGGAGCATGCTAGGTGATACGATGAGTTAGGACTAATAAATTGATAACTAAGATGTACTTGATTTCATTAAATCATGGTTATCCTGGAATTGTTATTGTTGATTATGGAACTGGAGATTTTGAGTATGTGTATAGTAATCATTATGGCAATGATTTAAATTATTTAGTATAATAATTATTATGGTGATTATTTAAATAACTTTAGAATTGATAATTTTGTATAATGTGAGAACAGGAACATTGTGAGAGGTCTCGTATGATTGTGGTATACACACAGAGTATTTGCTTAAAATACAGCAATATATTCTGTAAATTATTTAGTGTTATATGTGATATTGTGATCATGTTGTTGGTATGCTCACCCCGCGTGGGCTGTTTCTGTTGGAAATAGGTGGAACAGATACGACTTGGGTTCTGGAAATAGGTGGAACAGATATGACTTGGGTTCTAGAACTATGTCCGAGTTGTTGATTGAGGAGACTCCCAAGTGCGAGGTACTAGTTATGGTATAGAGTAATATGCTTTATACAAACAAATACAACTTATTTGTTAAAGGCTCGTATGTGAGCATTTTGATACGTATATATAGTGTGTATAGATATCTCGGGTTTCTCTTTTCATTTTTGTGTTGCATGCAATTTAATTGAGAGGAAATTGCTTAATGAATTGAGAACATATTAGTGTGTTACGAAGTGTATACATATGTGATTTGTATTTCATGTTTGGGGACTTCTTTTGGAAATATTATAAAGAGGTCATGGTATAAGTGCGAGGCATATAGTGAGAATTCTCTAATGCTATAATTGTATACACAAATGACCATGTTAATGCACTAATGACATGATTAGAAGTTGGAGTCTTACAATACAAAAGACCCTCATTCAACATTCTTTGACTAGTATGATGGATTTCAATCACATGCACTTGTGTTATCGTTGATTCATATATTAAGTGAGCTTTATTGCCAAAAGAATGAAATGCATGAAAGAAAAATATATGCCCTGAAATTAGAAAAATATGACTTCAAATGGAGCCAAGGCATAAGAAGAAAAAAAATGAATTAAACCTTGCAAATGAACAAGTTTTGAAAAAAAAATCATGCGAGAAGATGAATTTTTAATTGTGCATATCATTATACTCTTGTTTGATACATCATACCGTTTCTTTCATAAGCCAATACCTAGGCCAAGCTACATGCTAATAAAAACCTACTTGATTTATGCTTTCAAGTGGCTAAGATAGTGTAAGGACCCTAGTTCCTTAAGTGCGGGTTAAGGGCATAAGTAGAGCTAATACGTAAAATCAGAGTCTAAAAATTCGTGTTGAAGCCTTGAGTTTTAAGGATTACATGCCAAATAAGTACTTCCAATGGATTAGTTACATTCCCATCAAATGAATGTTAATCATATAGATTTACACTACTCCTAGAGTAGAAACTATACAAAAGAATCACAGATTCTATGTCAAAAGCATTCCTCACTAGCTCACTGCATCAACCCGTTCTTAGCCCATTTATGCCAAAATGTACCTACAAGGACAACCCCCAAATCATGAGCATATAATAATCTGTATTCAACACAATATGATTATAAGGCGTAAATGCATAAACCATAATTATAAACACTTCCTGTTTTCCAATGCATTTTAAACGCTCCCTTTTGGTTGTCCCTGTACCATAACTCATGAGTATAATCAATAGATTATTTAATGGTTCCACAAATGTCATGACATATCACCATTCCATTATCACCAATCACCAATCACCAATCACTAGTCTGTTATAACAGTGTATTTAATGCACCTCGCTTGTCATGACAGCAGCACTAATACCCCTCGCTTCGACATATTAGCTGCATCGAATAACCTCGCTCAAATGCGACATGCGGCAATACCTTCGCTTCAAAATTTGGTGGCAAATATTCTTTCCTCTCTACAATCTGACAGTGGTAAGTATTCTATCATCGTTTCAAGTGACAGCGGCAAAGCATTAAAATCATCACTCTAATATAACCATGACTCATGGGATGTGCACCAGACAATCAACATACACATATGCAATCATAATGCATAGATTAACATGTATTTGCATCCACAATGCACAATTCAATATATACTTGCATCCACAATGCATATCCCAATGCGTATATAAATTATATGTTACCGTTGGGTGCCCGTACGTCTCTCTACGTATCTTTCCAAAGTAGGATTTGATAGGACTTCACTTCCTTGGCTGTGTTGCCACCTGTGATGGTTCTACACAATCACACAAACCAATATTAGAAGCCAATAATAGCCCAATGCCAAAAATCCCACAAAATAACCAAAATATCAACATTTGGTGACTCGCGATCGAGCGCCATATAGCCCCGATCGATCGCGAGATCACACTGCCCGAGCCATCATTTTTCTAGCAGGAGCACTTGGCGATCGATCGGTGGGCCTTGCGATCGATCGCCAAAAACGGGCAATCATTTCGCCGCATCCTGTAACTCGAATTTTCACCATTTTTACTCCTCAAACTTTTCCCAATCCATCCCAACTCAAATACCATTAAACCAACAATACAAAAACACCATAAACCTTCAATATACACCTTATTAACACCAAAAATCCAATACCCAACCAAACTCAACACAAACCCAAAATCACACCATTTTTAAATCCCAAAAATCAAACCCATTCAAAATAAAACCTCATGAAACAATAAGGAGGGATCCATACCTCTTATGGACTTCAAATCCCACCAAGATTTCACCAAATGAAGATTTTGCAAGGTTTTCCTCATCCTTTCCAAGGCAAGAACGAAAATGGGGTTTGGGGATAGGGTTGGGAAAGTGAAATTGATTGGTAAAGAGTGTTGGGGTGTGGGGTATAAGTGGGGGGTTAAATAAAAGATGTACCCCAATAATTAGCATGATGTATAAAATATCTCAACATGATATTTTAAAAGCATTTTACAAAATGCACCATATCCTCAATTAAAACATGCTTCACCAAAATAATCTTTATCCACCACAATTAAACCATGCCAACACCCAAATTCCCAACATGCATCACATGCACCCTGAATGCATTCCCAGGTCACGTCCCCAAGTGACTAAGCATTTCCCATATTAATTAATTCCCACACTAAATTAATTAACACCATAATTACCACATAAATATAATTAATGCCCAAATGCATATAATCATTTGGGGGATATCACAGATAGTGGAGAAGAGTGTGCAAGCGAGCTTATATTTGTGTTAGTATACAACTTGAGCTGTTGTTGGTTTACACTGATTGGATCTATAATATGTGCATGACACTTGTTTATGACCACACACACACATTCACTCATTTGTTGAGTATGAAATGTCTAGGGATTGAACTTGTTCCATTGTTAGCTTTTCAACGTCTTTAATTGCTGTGCATATTTATAAATGTTGAGGCATTAAAGTGAAGATGTGTTTGTTCATTAAAAAATTATGAGACACATAAAGATTTTAGTTTTGGGTCAAATATATTCGAGGATGAGTAAAGACTAAGCATGTGGCAGTTTGATGTAATTAGAAATAGACACATCTAGTGGGTTTAATTGCCTATGATTTGGTACATTTTGATAGATAATTTGATAAGTATGCTACCTAATTGCATTAATGCTTGAATATAGGTAGGAACAAAGAAAAGGAGTTAACAACAATGAATTAAGATCAAGGAATGTACTAAAGATCAAGAGGAGTTCGAGAGAAAATAAATGACATGATTTCTTTCCTTCCTAATGGGATTCTAACTCTCATTCTCACTATTCCACTAGAATTCTAACTCTTATTCCTACTAGGATTCTAACTCCTTCATTCTCCTCCTATAAATACCGCACAACCTCTAGACCTTACATACACCTTCTCTCAAACTAAATATCATATTTAGATTTAGTTTTTACATTCAATCATACTTTTGGAGGCAGCTAGGAAGATTGAAGCTAATGCGGGTGTGACAACCTCGACAAGTGGAGATCTCAATAGTTTGTCTAGTTTGTTTTTATGCTTTCTATAGTATATTTTTATTGTTTTGTATTTATTATGAGTAGCTAAATTTAATTCTTGGTTAACCTTGGATTTATTAATGTTGGGGAGATTCTTGTTTTTAATTATCAATTTTGATTGACTATCAAAGTTTTTCTCGGTTTTATTGATATGATTTGTGTTTGATTATTGGATTGACGACCTAATAACTTGCATGTAATATATTACTAATTAGATATCGAATAAGAGATTGTTTGAATAATCTAATTAAAGTAGCGACTAAGACTATGTTTTCTGTTGTTGAATTATTAAGTTCTTAGGGAAACAATTGACTAAAATATAAACCGCTGGTGTTTGTATTTTTTAGATTCATCACTTTGCTAGTTTTTGAAGCTATCATTGAGTTAATCTTAATTGATATTGTATTGGTTAATAATTTGATAATAGTTGAATTGAACGGTGGTTTCTATTCGTCTAGGAATAAGGTGAGGGACGAATTGAATTTTCAATGGACTATTGTTCAAATAAAATTGAGTCGTTTGAGAATTATTGAAATAGATTATACTATCTAAGCTAGAGTCAACTGATACCAAGAATCGCTTTCAATAGTTTAATAACTTTGCTTTTAATTCCTTTAGTTATAACTCAATTCTCACAACCCCATTTTTATGTTATTATTTTGTTTTTTGTTTTTTCGTTAACACAAAGATTCACACATCCATGTGGGATCGACCCCTACTTATGCTACTATTTTTTTTATCAATCTTGCGATTGAGTGGAGTTAATTTGGGCGTACACGACAAAGGCTATCAGATGTGCATGTCATATAATTAACCTAGCTGTAAAAGTTGGTTATGAAGCGTGATTGGAAACATACTTGTGCAAGTCAAGGTCTTAGGTATGTTTCTTTTCCCACCACCCGTAGAAACTCGATGGAATTCTTTGCATCGCATGTCAGAATCGATGTTACCTTATCAGGATGCTTTAACTTCTTTCTACAATAATTATCAAATGTCTGATAGTATCAAATGTCTGATAGTGATGATAGTTATTTATTGTGTCGTTCGGATTGGTATTTAGTTACTCAGTGTACTGCTTTATTATCTACTTTTAAAGAAGCAACCAACCGGTCTTCTGGTGTTTCTTATCCTAATTCTCATTATTTTCTTCTCATTGTATTTAACATGTTTTGTCAATTTATTGAATGTAAAGATGATGATGATTTGACACAAATTGTTAATCTTGTGGTGGCAAAAATTAAAAAATATTGGGAACAAATATCACATGTGCACTGCATATCTACGCTTTTAAATCCTAGTCAAGGCATCGGCTCATTTGATGCTTTTTGGAATATTACATCAAATTGTTTAGAAGGGTGTTGATGATCAGAAGATGTCAACCAGTCCCAGAAAGGAGATGAGGAATAAGACACTACCCAGTCAAGAAGTGGAGGGATTAATCTGCCGATGAGACTTGGCAGAAAGAAGCTGAGAGGAAGCGGAGTGGCATCTACCACGTTGAACGAGTTACAGCTCTTGGGTCAAATGTTCATAACAGATGAAATTTTTGACGTACTGGAGTGGTGGAAGGTAAACGCTAGACAATATCATATCTTAGCCAAAATGGCTATAGACGTTTTTACAGTTCAAACATCCAGTGTCGTATCGAAATTGCATTCTCAACTTGTGGCCGAATTATTGGAGACCTTAGAAGTTCTCTTAATGCAGATTCATTGTGTATGCTTACAGTGCTCAAAGATCGATTTGTTGCTGAGAAAAAATAAAAGACAAGGAAGAGTCGACGAGTTTGGCAACCAAAGTTCCGATGAAGAAGAAGAATATGCAAAGACCATACTAATCAATTATGATTAATAATGTAATGTTTTTTATTAATTTCAAATGATGTAGTTTTTACCCCATATTTTTCCTTTTCAATAAAGTATGTATTTTTTTCTATCACAATTCATGTATTAGTTGAACAAGATATTTCAAAATCTCAAAAAAAAAAACAAAAAAAATTCTAAATTTAAAAAAAGATTATAAAATTGTTTAAAAAAATAGCCGGACTGGTCCAATCCGGGGAGTGCGATCTGGTTCCATAACCGGATTGATCCGGTTCCAACCCGGGGTGTTTCGAAACCGGTGGGATCCGGTCCTAAATTGGTCTAATCTGGTCCGATGCACCCTAAGTTTGGGGGCTGATAAAGAGGTGGATTATACCAAAACTAGGGATGGAGAAATCGAGGATAAATATGATCTTGTTTGACACTGTAGGTAATTTTTTTCTTTTCTATTGGTAAATTAATCTTATTGACAACAAAAGTATATTTAAATACACTGAATATACCAGGAGAATCTATGAAGTCTACTCGACTATATCATCCAAAAAGGACTCAATGACATAAGGCATCATTTGTAATTATTGGAAATTTTGTGTCTCGTCTAACATAATAGAGGAAAACTTGAGATCATTGTGTACACATATTTTTTCAGGTGATTCGAAGAATTCGTATGTGGCGGGCAAGGAGGACGCCCCGATAATCGACATAACATGGCCTTCGCCAAACCCTAAAGCAATACATTCAGGTTTGACAGTGTCTGGAGAGATTTTGGAGAAACACAAACCATAAGTAGGGAGTGGGAAGGTGTAAGAAGTCATTGATTTCAATGGTCCATACCATATTGTGATGTTAATGCATTCGAATATTTAGAGACATGAAGATCCAAAGGAAAGGTTGTAATTTCTCCCTTTTACCCATGAAACCTCGCTTCTGCACTTGTAGTTTATTACTAGTTATAGAATAATTAAAGATTTGATAGAGATCGCATATATCTTCTATATTTATGATAAGATTCAGTTTATCAAATTTTATATATTGATATAGCAATAAAATTATGGATTTTATTAATATCTTGTATCCTATAAATATAGGAACACCTATTGTATATTGTATTAGAAAACAATTATTAAGAATTTTTTTTTCTCATGTTTTTGCCCTTTACTTTCATGGTACCAAAGCTATATGATTGTTCTCGATTCCCCGAATCCCACCACGCGGCACTGTTCATCGCATGACACTATTCATTACGATATAATATTCATCGCATAACTTTCCCATATTTTATTCGGGATTTTTTTCTATCCTTTTTAACTATCAGATGGCTTCGGGTTCATCACGCGATGAGAAGACGACGGATTCCCCACCCCATCCTCCATCTGGTTCTGTTAACAGAGTGGAGGTGTGGATAATACCCCTATCCACCTTACCGTTCACAAATTGAATGGTAAAAATTATTTGGAATGGACAATCCATCAAACTCATAATTGATGGTAAAGGCAAATATGGGTATCTGAGTGGTGAAACTGCTAAACCTTCTCAAAAGAATTCTGGTTGGAGGTTGTGGAAATCTGAAATTCTCTTGTTACGGCATGACTTATCAATTTCATGGATGTTGCGATTGGTAAACAATATTTATTTCTTCCCACATCCAAGGACGTTTGGAGGCTGTCAAGGAGACATATTCTGATTTGGCAAATTCTTCTCAAATTTTTGATTTAAAGACACGGCTTTAGCAGACTAAACAAGGGGAACATGACGTGATTGAATACTATAATGAGATTCAGACTTTGTGGCAGGAATTGGATATGTGATAATACTTGGGCTTGCACATCTGATAGCAACCGCTTCCTCCAGTGGCAGGAGAATGATCGAGTGTTTGAATTCCTGACAGGTTTAAATCTAATTCTAGATGAAGTCCAGGGTAGGATACTCGCTCGCAACCCACTTCCTTCAATTCACGCCATGTTCGCTGAAGTGGGATGCGAAGAAGGACGTAGAAAAGTAATATTTCATGCAAAGGATCCAATGATGGCTCTGCCTTCATCACAAAAAATCACCAGCCCTTCTCCCAAAACAAATCTTGATAGCAAAGGAAAAGAGAATGAGTCTGGTGTGATTATTGTAATGCCCCAGACACACAAGGGAAACATGTTGCGAAATTGCATGGAAAGCCCCTTTTGATTGGAAGCCACGGTCATTCCATCAATCCAACCGTGATTATAAGGTGTCTAAGGCCAATACTGGAGAGTTTAGCGCCCCTCCTTCTACTAGTGCAACCCCCTCTTTCACCAAGGAGCAATTAGACAAACTGTATGAGCTTTTTCAGTCCACACAATTTTCTATAGCTAATTCCTCATGTTCAGTAGCCCAAACAGGTAATTTCTCCAAATGCCACAACTCTTCACACTTCGTCCAGTCTTTCGTCCCCATGGATCATCGACTCCGGACCCACAGATCACATGATAGGTTGTTCTAATTTGTTTTCCTCATGTAACCCATGTGCATCATAAAATTAAAGTAGCCGATGGATCACTCTCAGCAGTGGCTGGGAAAGGACCCATCACTATTTCTGATGACCTCATTCTTCATAACATACTTCATGTCCTAAATCTATCTTGTAACTTATTGTCTGTTAGCAAACTCACCCGTGATTTACAGTGTTCTGCTAACTTTGTTTCCAACTACTGTGTTTTTCAGGATCTGGAGTCGGGGAGGATGATTGACAATGCTCAGGAGTGTGGAGGTCTCTATTATTTTGAAGATGGGCATTTATATGTGACATCAAAACCATTTAGTCTTATTCATAGCAATGTTTGGAGACCGACTAGCACGTGAACCAAAATTGGAAACCGATGGTTCATTACTTGCATCGATGATCACACTCGCTTTAGTTGAGTATATTTATTAAAAGATAAATCTGAGGTGGAACATTGTTTTAAAATATTTTACCAAATGATCAAAACACAATTTCAAGTAAAAATCCAAATGTTTCGCAGTGACAATGGTAGAGAATATTTTTATAAGTCTTAAAATCTTTTTTGACGAAAAAGGCATAATTCATCATAGCTCGTGTGTTGAGTCTTCTCAACGAAATGGAGTGGCATAACATAAGAATAGACATCTCATTGAAGTAGCTAGGTAACTAATGTCCACTATAGAGGTATCTAAATTTTTTTTGGGGGGAAGCTATTCTTACCGCCATTTATCTTATAAACCGCATGCCATCATGAGTTTTGAAATTTCAAACACCTTTAACAATTTTCAACACCACCTACCCATTGTCACGACTTACATCGGATTTACCTTTAATCGTGTTTGGATGTGTAGCTTTCATTCATGTTCATAATCATCATAGGGATAAATTGGATCCTCGCGCCATAAGATGTGTCTTTCTCGGTTACACTCCTACCTAGAAAGGATATAGATGCTTCGATCCTAAATCTGGAAAATTCTTTGTCACCATGGATGTCACATTTTTTGAATCTCAAATTTTTTTAAAACAATTCTTGAGGGAGGGATTGATCTCCAAGAGTCAAGGGATGAAAAGAACAATGATTTTTTGTTAACTTCCTACTTCCACCTAGCGATGGGGTGAAAATAATGACGATGAATTAGGGTCGAACAAAAACAGATTTGGACAAGTTTATATCAGGGAAAAAGACTCAAAATAATAGAGATAACTCCACGCTTCGCAAGACCAAGAGCATGTCCCCAATCCAGATACAGAAACCATGGAAGTGTTCAACCCTAATCCCCGCAACACTGAAACTACAGATCCAGGTAGAATTTCTGAACCCGAGTACCTTCCCATTGCACTTAGGAAAGGAATTAGGACATGTACACAACATCCATTTTCCAATTTTGTTTCGTATAATAGATTATCAACTTCATACTCCACATTCATATCACAATTGTCAAGTATGGACATACCAAAGATAATACATGATACTCTAAAAGTTCCTGAATGGAAGAGAGCTATTCTTGAGGAGATAGAGGCACTAGTGAAAAATGAAACTTGGGAGATTCCTCATTTACGGAAAGGAAAGTTCGTGGTAGGTTGTAAATGGGTGTTCACTGTAAAGTTTAACTCAGATAGATCTGTGGAACGCTATAAAGCAAGACTAGTAGCAAGAATTTTTACACTATATAAGCTAATATATGATACTCATATACTGATTTGTGGTACTCTAGTTTATGGTACCAAACATTAACTTGGTTATATTACACCAAAAACACACATGTTAAACTTCAAACAACATTCAACAAAACCATCTCACTTTCGAACTCGGTTATATTACACCAAAAACACAAAATAAATTGTGATAGAATCTAGTACCATATCACAACTTTGCAAACTCTTATCCACAAACTTATTAAAAAATCATATTTTCATTACTTTTTCATGCTTCAAGGAGCCTCCATAGGCTACAAACAGTTCCTGCTTCCGGTATTCATCTTCTCCACTCCCAAAAACAAAACAAAAGAAGTGATGATCTGTAGGGTCTTCCTACCTTAACGTCATTTTAATAGCGTATTATGAACTAAACATATATTAGAGACATCTTAGAGTTCTGGTTGTTATGTGAGCTCAAAGTAATTACAGGCCAAAATGAAACTTCAATAGTTATTTAATTACATTCCCCAAAATGATTGTTAAGGCTAACAAAATCCTGTATCTATCTTCTTATGCTCCTTTAGCTCACCATCTCAACCCGACCCTTAGTCTCGATCCAAAAGCGTACCTACAGGAACAACCCATCGTGAGCATGTACATCATTACTTAACATCATGAGTTAATGGCATATAAATAATGCATGGAAATAATTGATAACATATACTTCCTGTTTAATAGTACTATCCTTCCTTGGTTGTCCCTGTGTCATAATTACGCATATAATCATTAGTTCAAGACATGAATGGTTAACATCATATTTCGTATAAAAGCTCACAACAATCCATGTTAATTAGAAATGGGACTATCCGGGTGCTATTATGACAGCGGCACAATTGGTCCCCTCGCTCGACATAACTCATCTTATGATACCCATCGCTACGCCTTGATAGCGGATGTATCTCTTATTCAGCGGATGATACCCATCGCTACACCTTGATAGCGGATGTACCCCATCGCTCAGCAGATGATACCCATCGCTACACCTTGATAGCGGATGTACCCCATCGCTCAGTTATGTGAGCGGCAAGACCTTCCTCGCTTGCCCATAATAGTCACCGGACATTCAACCATTCTAAGTAGCATAGTCAACATGCGTCATCATCTCATAAGCATTATCATTTCAAAACATCATCATCATATCATAATTGTCATCGTAACATCATATCATCTTCGTTTATCACAACATCATCATCATAATCATCATAATCATCATCATAAATACTTATGCAAATTGATGCAAAGTCATAGTTTAGGGATATGTTACCGTTGATGCCCGTACGTTTCTTACGTACCTTTTCAAAATGTGGTGAAGTCGTAGTACTTTATCTTCTCGAAGTTGTGGGTCCTTGGGATGGTTCTACACAACCATACAATTCAATATTAGAAGCTAATCATAGTCCAATATACAAATTCCCACAAAAATGCCAAAAACACACTTTTGTGTGTCTCGCGATCGATCGCCAAGACGTCCCGATCGATCGCGAGATCACACTGCCCGCACCAACAAATTTATGCATTCGGCGATCGATCGCCACTTTTGGCGCGATCGATCGCCAAGCTCACCGATCGATCGCCCAAAAGTGGCGATCGATCGCCAAAGGCTTCTGGAGCCTACTGCCTGCTCGCGATCGATCGCCAAGAACGGGCGATCGATCGCCAGCCTCTGTATCACGAAAAAACTCCATTTTTGCACATTTAAACCTCACCAACCTCAACCATCATTTATACCAACAACTCATAAACATTAAAACACTCAAAACCTTCAACACACATCATAAAACCATTAAAAATCCAACATCCCACTAAGAATCACACTAACCCAAACAAACCCATTTCAAACCCTTTTTGAAACCCTTCCAAAACTCAATCAAACACTTCAAGAACATCAATGAGTGATATATGAACATCATAAGCACGAAATCTTACCAAGAAGTGCAAGAATAAAGCTTTTACAAGAATTTCTTCCCACCTTTAGGGCTAAAATCGAAAATGAGGGGAAAGTGGGTTGGGAAAGTGATTTTGGGGATTTGAGTGTAAAGAGTGAGGTGAGGTAGAAAGGGTGGGTAAAGTATTAAGTTTTTACATTTAACTTGTACCCAATAAATAACATGATGTATATAAAATGCATTAACATGGTAAGCATTTATAAAATGCAACCAACATTATTAAATCCATATCATCCTCATAATTAAAATCAATATCCTTAAATCATGTTACTTCTTCATTTCCCCCACGTATCTTAACATCGTAATAAATCATCATTTAAGCATAATTAATATTCAGATTGCCATCAATAAATTTCGGGGCATCACATTACTCCCCTACTTATAAGATTTCGTCCTCGAAATCACATGCACTTACCCAAAAAGAAATTTAAACATAAATCATACCAGAAAATAATTCCGGGTAGTGCTGCACCATATGCCGTTCCGTCTCCCACGTAGCCTCCTCGACACCCCGGCGATCCCACTGAACTTTGACCATCGGTATAATCTTACTTCGTAGCCTACGATCCTCACGATCCAGAATTCTAACCGGTCGTTCAACATAGGACACATCTGAACTCAACTGAACCTCTGAAGGCTGCAATACATGAGACGGATCGGGTTCATACTTCCTCAACATGGAAACGTGGAAGACATCATGAATACCGGATAAGGACGGTGGTAGAGCCAAACGGTAGGCCAAAGTACCGATGCGCTTCAATATCTCATACGGTCCCACATACCTCGGAGATAACTTTCCCCGCATACCAAAACGGACCACACCCCTGAAGGGTGAGATTTTCAAGAAAACCTTATCTCCGACTTGGAATTCTAGCGGTCGTCGCCGCTTATTGGCATAGGCCGCTTGCCTATCTTGGGCCGCTTTCATCTTTAAGCGTATCGTCTTTATCTTTTCTTCCATATCTCTAATCATATCCGGCCCTCCAACCGCCTTACTAGTCAAGTCCTCCCAATACAGCGGTGATCTACATCGTCGTCCGTACAGAGCTTCAAAAGGGGCCATTTGAATGCTGGCTTGATAGCTGTTATTGTAGGAGAACTCTACCAGTGGTATAGATTCTTGCCACGGAGTGTCAAACTCCAAGACACATGCCCTCAGCATATCTTCGAGCGTCTGTATGGTACGCTCTGTCTGACCGTCTGTCTGAGGGTGATAGGCTGTACTCAGTCTTACCTCTGTGCCCAACGCTGATTGGAGACCCTCCCAGAAATGTGAAGTGAACCTCGGGTCTCTGTCAGACACTATTGAAACTGGAATACCGTGCAACCTCACTACATCCCGTACATACAATTGGGCCATCTTTAGATACGTGAAAGTCATACTGTAAGGGATGAAATGAGCTACTTTCGTCAGCCTATCCACGATCACCCAGATCGCATCAAATCCAGAGGCCGACCTTGGCAAGTGAGTTACGAAGTCCATAGATATATGTTCCCACTTCCATTTAGGTACCTCTAAGCTCTTCAACTCACCACCAGGCCTCTGTCTTTCTGCTTTTACTTGCTGGCAGATCAGACACCTCTTGACAAAAGCAATTACTTCACGCTTCATGCGTCTCCACCAAAATTGACCACATAGGTCCTTGTACATCTTTCTTCCTCCTGGGTGGATACTGAACCGGCTACTGTGAGCCCGTTCTAAAATTCCTTTACGTAATCCCGGCGCATTTGGGACCACCCATCGGTTGCCCAATCTTAAAGAATCATCTTCAGCCACTCTAAACTTTGTTGGCTGACCTCGAAGTACTATCGATGTCCATCTCTGAACTTCATCATCCGACCTCTGGGCTTTCCTGATTGCCTCAAATACGTCCGGCTCAGCCAATAAGGTCGACACTCGCACCGGCGACGTGTCCACATCAAAATCATAGCCTAAATGGCAATAGGAAGCCATCATAGCTGATAAGCTCATAGTATCCTCTGCGGTGCTCTTCACTTTTCGACTTAAGGCATCTGCTATCATATTTGCTTTACCCGGATGGTACTCTATTTCACAATCATAATCTTTGAGTAAGTCCATCCATCTTCGTTGCCTCATATTCAGTTCTGCTTGGGTGAATAAGAATTTCAAGCTCTTATGGTCTGTAAAGATGGTAAACGTCGTACCATAAAGATAATGACGCCAAATCTTCAAGGCGAAGATGATGGCTGCCAGTTCCAGGTCATGGACTGGGTATCTGGTCTCATGAGGCTTCAGCTGCCTCGAAGCATAAGCCACCACATGCTTATCTTGCATCAACACACAACCCAAACCTTGCAATGATGCACCGTGTACAAAGCAAACTTCTTATCCTCAGAAGGGATTACCAATACTGGCGCTGTCGTCAAGCGACGTTTCAACTCTTGGAAGCTCTCCTCACAAGCTTCGGACCAATAGAACGGAACTCCCTTCTGAGTCAGCTGGGTCAACGGCTTAGCGATTTTAGAGAATCCCTCGACAAAACGTCGGTAGTAGCCCGCTAAACTGAGGAAACTCCGTATCTCGGGCACCGAAGTGGGTGCAGCCCACTCCATAACAGCTTCAATCTTACGGGGATCCACAGATATCCCACGGCTGGATATTACATGACCCAAGAACACCACACTGTCCAACCAAAACTCGCACTTGCTAAGCTTTGCATATAATTGATGATCCCTAAGGATCTGAAGTACTGTCCTCAAGTGCCCAACATGTTCTTCTTCAGTCCGAGAGTAGATGAGTATATCGTCAATGAAAACTATGATGAATTGGTCCAAAAATGGCTGGAACACCTTGTTCATCAAACTCATGAAAACAGCCGGGGCATTTGTCACCCCAAAAGGCATGACTAGGAATTCATAGTGCCCATACCTAGTCCTGAAGGCTGTCTTCTGAACATCCTCTTCCCTTACTCGAATCTGATGGTACCCCGACCTCAGATCGATCTTACTGTAGAGCCTCGTACCCTGCAACTGATCAAATAAATCATCGATCCTCGGAAGTGGATACTTGTTCTTTACTGTGGCTTTGTTCAGTTGTCTGTAATCGATGCACAAACGCATCGAGCCATCTTTCTTCTTGACAAACAAAACTGGTGCACCCCAGGGCGATACGCTAGGTTGTATATAGCCCTTGTCAAGGAGTTCTTGCAACTGGACCTTTAACTCCTTTAACTCTGTTGGTGCCATTCTGTACGGGGCACGAGAAATGGCTGACGTCCCCAGTAGTAATTCGATTCCAAACTCGACCTCTCTCGCCGGTGGGAATCCAGGAATCTCTTCAGGAAATACATCAGGAAATTCCGCCACTACGGGCACATCTTCAACCTTTAGTTCTTCCTTCTTTCCAGAAATATCAATAGCATAAATGAGATATCCTGTATGGCCTCGTTCCAATAATTGTGTCATCTTGACCGCGGATATTAACGGAATCTTTGAACGAGAACCATCTCCATAGAACGTCCACTGAACTCCTTCATCAGATCTGAATCGGACAGTCCTTTGCCTGCAGTTCACAACCGCTTGGTACCTATTCAGAACATCAATACCCAATATACAGTCGAAGTCTGACATTCCCAGAACGATCAAATCCGACCTTAACTTGTTATCCTCAAAATAAATGAGGCCATCATAGACAATCTGATCAGCAATCAAACTTCTTCCTGCGGGTGTCGAGACTACAAGAGGCGTGGGCGACGGAGCAGTGCATATGTGGTGTCTGTCACAAAACTCGTCGACACGAAGGAGTGTGACGCACCTGTGTCGATCAATATAAAGGCAGGGTACGTAAATAAAAGACACGTACCCGCTATGACCTCCTCCGGAGCCGCTGTAGCCTGCTCCCTCGTCAATGCATACACTTGCCCTTGAGGTGGCCCCGTAGGCTGACTTCCAAGCTGCCTCGGTACATATGGGGGCCTGTGTGGTGCTGCTCTGTCTGTCGACCTCCCAGTAGAATTCTGCTGCCTTCCCCTGTTGGGACATTGTCGAGCAAAGTGGCCTCTCTGGCCGCAAACATAACATCCGACACAATTCTTCGTCAAATGGGGCTGTCCACAAAGAGAGCATTGTACCTCTCCAACACTGCCTCCTCCCCGAGACTGTCCTCCTCTTGGTGGGGCGTCATTCCTGCGGTTTCCCTTCCATCGGTTATCGAGCCTCCTACCACTGAATCTGGACGCCGAAGTGTTCCCCCCAGACTTGAACCGATCACCCCTTGGCCTTAAGTTGTCGGGAGTAGATCTCTGAGGGGGCGCTGGAGGTGGCACAGCATCAGGGTATGCGCCAACCCCTAGTTCGGCCAACTCAGCCCGGGTAAGTGCATCGTCAAAGCAGGTAGGGCCATATGTAATCACCCTATCATAGAGTTCTGGCCTCAAGCCCTTCATGAAGTTCCTCATTTTAGCTTGAGTGTCGGCAGCGATATGAGGTACATATCTGAGTAGAGAACAGTAGTGGAGGGCATAGTCTGACACCGGCATGGTACCTTGCTTCAGCTTAGTAAACTCATCCTCTTTAGCTTGACGGGCAGCCGCTGAAAAGTATCGGGCCAGGAATCTAGTTCTGAACAGCTTCTAGTTTACTTCTTGACCCTGTGCCTCTTGTTCAATCACGGTGGTCCTCCACCACATCAGTGCTTTCTTGGCTAGTTGGAATTCTGCTAGCCTTATCCAGGCTGTCTTTGCACACGGGGCTGCCACACATATTTGTTCTATTCTTTCTAGCCATTCCTCGGCTCGCTCCCCTGTTTCAGTCCCTTCGAATGTTGGGGGCCGATACGCTAGAAACTGAGTCAGACTCAACTCTCCCGGTAATAGCTGTTGTTCGGACGGCTCCTCGCCTAGGGCTGGCGGGGGTAGGGGATTCGTGCGCCCCGCACTAGCTTTCACACTTACCGCATCACCAATGTCGATATTTGCTGACATACTGCAACACAAGGGTTAACAACAAGATCCAAAAGCAGTTCATATAAACATCGTTAGAAAACCATAAAATGATATCATAACACCCATATACTTCATGTACAACATAATATGTCAAAAGTAAGCGCCTAGCCAACCTACTGCTAAGGCTACCCTTCACTCATCCCCGGGTTATCTAACCACTGCTCTGATACCACTAATGTAGGGTCTTCCTACCTTAACGTCATTTTAATAGCGTATTATGAACTAAACATATATTAGAGACATCTTAGAGTTCTGGTTGTTATGTGAGCTCAAAGTAATTACAGGCCAAAATGAAACTTCAATAGTTATTTAATTACATTCCCCAAAATGAATGTTAAGGCTAACAAAATCCTGTATCTATCTTCTTATGCTCCTTTAGCTCACCATCTCAACCCGACCCTTAGTCTCGATCCAAAAGCGTACCTACAGGAACAACCCATCGTGAGCATGTACATCATTACTTAACATCATGAGTTAATGGCATATAAATAATGCATGGAAATAATTGATAACATATACTTCCTGTTTAATAGTACTATCCTTCCTTGGTTGTCCCTGTGTCATAATTACGCATATAATCATTAGTTCAAGACATGAATGGTTAACATCATATTTCGTATAAAAGCTCACAACAATCCATGTTAATTAGAAATGGGACTATCCGGGTACTATTATTACAGCGGCACAATTGGTCCCCTCGCTCGACATAACTCATCTTATGATACCCATCGCTACGCCTTGATAGCGGATGTATCTCTTATTCAGCGGATGATACCCATCGCTACACCTTGATAGCGGATGTACCCCATCGCTCAGCGGATGATACCCATCGCTACACCTTGATAGCGGATGTACCCCATCGCTCAGTTATGTGAGCGGCAAGACCTTCCTCGCTTGCCCATAATAGTCACCGGACATTCAACCATTCTAATTAGCATAGTCAACATGCGTCATCATCTCATAAGCATTATCATTTCAAAACATCATCATCATATCATAATTGTCATCGTAACATCATATCATCTTCGTTTATCACAACATCATCATCATAATCATCATAATCATCATCATAAATACTTATGCAAATTGATGCAAAGTCATAGTTTAGGGATATGTTATCGTTGATGCCCGTACGTTTCTTACGTACCTTTTCAAAATGTGGTGAAGTCGTAGTACTTTATCTTCTCGAAGTTGTGGGTCCTTGGGATGGTTCTACACAACCATACAATTCAATATTAGAAGCTAATCATAGTCCAATATACAAAATTCCCACAAAAATGCCAAAAACACACTTTTGTGTGTCTCGCGATCGATCGCCAAGACGTCCCGATCGATCGCGAGATCACACTGCCCGCACCAACAAATTTATGCATTCGGTGATCGATCGCCACTTTTGGCGCGATCGATCGCCAAGCTCACCGATCGATCGCCCAAAAGTGGCGATCGATCGCCAAAGGCTTCTGGAGCCTACTGCCTGCTCGCGATCGATCGCCAAGAACTGGCGATCGATCGCCAGCCTCTGTATCACGAAAAAACTCCATTTTTGCACATTTAAACCTCACCAACCTCAACCATCATTTATACCAACAACTCATAAACATTAAAACACTCAAAACCTTCAACACACATCATAAAACCATTAAAAATCCAACATCCCACTAAGAATCACACTAACCCAAACAAACCCATTTCAAACCCTTTTTAAAACCCTTCCAAAACTCAATCAAACACTTCAAGAACATCAATGAGTGATATATGAACATCATAAGCACTAAATCTTACCAAGAAGTGCAAGAATAAAGCTTTTACAAGAATTTCTTCCCACCTTTAGGGCTAAAATCGAAAATGAGGGGAAAGTGGGTTGGGAAAGTGATTTTGGGGATTTGAGTGTAAAGAGTGAGGTGAGGTAGAAAGGGTGGGTAAAGTATTAAGTTTTTACATTTAACTTGTACCCAATAAATAACATGATGTATATAAAATGCATTAACATGGTAAGCATTTATAAAATGCAACCAACATTATTAAATCCATATCATCCTCATAATTAAAATCAATATCCTTAAATCATGTTACTTCTTCATTTCCCCCACGTATCTTAATCATCGTAATAAATCATCATTTAAGCATAATTAATATTCAGATTGCCCTCAATAAATTTCGGGGCATCACATGATCTCTATCATTACCGCACCAATAAATACATTAATCACCCAAAGAAAACACAAGAATTAAATCCACTACTCCTTTAAGGCCATGGAAAAGAATGAATAAGAAACCTTCATAGGAATGAATTCATGGCAGCGGTCCCACGTAAAAATAGAAGCAGTGGCAAACTATGTACATAGTGAAATATTGTCGAGTGGATTGAAGTCCGCCTCAAAAAGCAATCTTAGAACTCAATGTTAATGTTTTTCTGGTTCATACTCCAATCTGTGTAAATTTCTTTATATGTTGACGTTTGGATGTCTTATTAACTTAATGGTTGCAATTTTGGCAGTTAATCTGCAGGAGCATTAGATTTAACTAAACAAAGAGAAACAAAACTTACTGGAAACAAGTCAATGGATCACGAACCATAGACTTAGATGGAAAGAATACAATCGTTCTCCGATTTTTTTCCCCATTTTCAAGAAGCGAGAACGTTCTAAACCAGGAAAGATACACGAAAACAAGGATGGTAAACTACAGGAAGAAAGTAATCCAGAGAGCAAAACAAAACAAATTGCAATAGCCTGAACATGGGTGAAAAATATTTGGGGAACAAGAAGGTCATATGCAAATCATGTGCAAAAATTAGGGGTATTGATGTCTTTTGATGGCATTAGGGAGTGAAAAATAAACTCAAGTTTACATATAAATATAGGACCACATATCGTATCTTATATCAACAAACAATTAATAATGTTTTTTGTTATTCTCATGCTTTTGCTCTTTACTTTCACTAGTATTTTAAATGAGTACTTGAAATATATTAAATGAAAATTACTCACAGCTCTACAAACTCAGATTAGATTAACAAATAAAATGTATAGTGATATACGTTGCTAACTACCAACTGCCAATTCGCCCAAGAAAATCGATTTCGTGTCAGGAAAGGAGCCACTAGGAATATTGCATGAAAATCAACATAACATCCACTCTAATCCACAGAAAAGAGAAGAATCAACCTCATCTTTAGCATCGGGATCAACTTGAAGTGGTGACAAGTGAAGGAAGTTGATGTCCAGCCTTTACGTTTTCGGTAGGCGCCGACTGCCTGTAAACGCAACCTTTCTTGCGAGGCAACCTGCTGTGTTTGTATAGACTGATTACAAAGAATCATTACTTTTTTTGCAATCGATATATTGTGGATATTTCAAATTTTCAAGTAAAATATAAGCTCATGTTACATTCTAATCAAACAATGACCCAAAACAAAAATGGACCCAGAAAAACGAAAAATGAAACTGAACAAAACAAGAACACAATACCTCATAATTACAACAAAAAACTAGAACTCGCTTTATATTACGTTAAGACACAAGGTACCCACCAGAGAAAGACATGATTTTACGAAGTTTGGAGGTATCACTAAATAATAAAGTGGATATTTCAAATTTAAAACAAATGAGACTTGCTTAAAAATCCATAAGCCATATGGTACTTTAAAGTTCAGAGTCTGCTGCACTCCCTATTTACAAAAAAAAAATGTTATTTTAAGGGCAAACTCATCTATGTACAAAGTTGGTATTAACTCATTTAAATTTGGTATCAACGTAGTACAAAGTTGGTATTAAAATATAATAATACATAAAAATATATAACTGTGCAAATTAAAACTATTTATTTTTTGGTTCGAAATTGGTATTTTTCAACACTTTTCCAGCATTAACTATGTACAAAGTTGATATTAAGTTCATATAAAATCGGTATTAAAGTAGTACAAAATTGTTATTAAAATATAATAATACATAAAAAAGGTAACTGTGCAAATTAAAACTATTTTATTTTTTTGTTCGAAATTGGTATTATTCAACAATTTTCCAGTATTAACTATGTACAAAGTTGGAATTAAGTCCATATGAAATCCGTATTAAAATAGTACAAAATTGGTATTAAAACATAATAATACATAAAAATATGTAACTATGCAAATTAAAACTATTTTATTTTTTGGTTTCAAATTGGTATTATTCAACATTTTTTCAGTATTAAGTATGTACAAAGTTGGTATTAAGTCCATATAAAATCGGTATTAAAGTAGTACAAAATTAGTATTAAAATATAATAATACATAAAAACATGTAATTGTACAAATTAAAACTATTTTATTTTTTGGTTTGAAATTGGTATTATTCAACACTTTGCAGTATTAACTATGTACCAAGTTGGTATTAAGTCCATTTAAAATCGGTATTAAAGTAGTACAACATTGGTATTAAATTTAATAATACATAAAAACATGTAATTGTACAAACTAAAACTATTTTATTTTTTGAAAATTGGTATTATTCAACACTTTTCCAATATGAACTATGTACAAAGTTGGTATTAAGTCCATTTAAAACTGGTTTACAAAATTGGTATTAAAATATGATAATACATAAAAACATGTAATTGTACAAATAAAAACTATTTTATTTTTTGGTTTGAAATTGATATTTTTCATAACTTTTCCAGTATTTTTATGCACGAAGTTGGTATTAAGTCCATATAAATCGGTGTAAAAGTAGTACAAAATTGGTATTAAAATATAATAATACATAAAAACATGTAATTGTACAAATTCAAACTATTTTATTTTTTGGTTTGAAATTGGTATTATTCAACATTTTTCCAGTATTAACCATGTACAAAGTTGGTATTAAATCCATTTAAAATCGATATTAACGCAGTACCAAATTGGTATTAAAATATAATAATACATAAAAAACATGTACTTGTGCAACTTACATTAAAATATAGTCATTGTATTAAAAGTACTATATGACATGTTCATTTATATATATATAATAATTATATATATGACATGATAATTTCCCAAAGTGGTTACGATGTAACAAAGATGATAAGTTTAACACCATTTCAAACTTAACGAACAGTATTTCTATAAAATCTTATATGTTGATGTTATTCTTCTATATCGAACAAATAAACAATACAATCTTCTATAGAATCATATTGTACTAAGTGCACTTGCAACGATAACAATATTTCTAAGTTGATGTTAATGTTCTATATTTCTATAAAATCTTCAATGTTGATATTTTTTAATTGTTCGATATATACATTAACAATAATTTTAACAATTTTCAAAAAATCAAGACGAAGCAGAATATTTCCATGATTTTATAGGGCGGTGCATGTAAATTACATGCGCCGTCGAGTTTATCAGTGCATGTAAATCACATGCATCGGTAGATTCATAATGTCTTTTTTCCAAAAATATAGTCATGGAACATCTAAATACACTGTAGTTTTGAGTTTCACATTCAAAATCTGTACCATTGAATGAAAAATTGCATATTGTTACGTAAAATTTTTTTTTTGTTATGTTCAGATTTTAGTCTGTGAAGCTTCATTCTTTTAGACACTCGCGATGTATGTAAAATACATCCACCGTATGAATAAAATTTTACATGTATTGTATGAGTAATTTACAAAGCTTTAAATATGAATTAGTCATATTTCGTTGGAAGCGGGTTTACGAGCTTTCTAATGCATATGCTTGATTTTGTTATTGTTGTATGGCTAATTAACTCAATTTTGTGTATTTGTATGCACTGTTTGAGTCTATCGGTGCATATATCTCATATGCACCGCTAGACTCAAGCGGTGCACTTGTTAAAATTAAATGCATCACCTTATTAAAATTAAAAAAATCAAAATTTTCATTCAAACAATTAATCAAACATGTTGAATGCATTATAGTCACAATTAATTCACTCGCTTCTTCCTTAAAGTAATGAACTTATGCCGTTAAAAAAACCCAACAGCATAGCAACGTCGTCACCGAAGAACCATCATCATAATCCATCAAATTCAGGGAAAAAAACTCATATAAGCAGAAACAGTGTCGTTGATTAATCGACGACATCCACATAATTAGGAACAACGCCTCCCAGGTTATAATCAAACTGATGGCATCTTGTTCGATAATTTCGAGAAGCGCAAAATGGTGGAAGCACAAGTAATGGTTGAGCGTTCGGAAAGAACTGGGGAAGCGATGATGATATGAGAATTGCCATTTGAACCTCAAAGACGTCAGAAGATCTGAGTTCCGTACACTACCCACACCAGCATCCTCACCGCCAATATCATTCCTACCAAATGTGGATGTACCACTGCGTTGAGTTCCTTTTAATAACAATTGGGTTAGTTTGGGATTCTCTCCAAAATTGTATCTGTTAGGATCGATTTCGGGGTCGGTTGCCATTCCACACCCGAATTCAACCAACTTGAGCTTCATTAGCTCGTGTTCTTGAAATAATTGCACCGAGAGATTATATCGAGTTCGGTTACAAAACCGAGCGGAAGACACTCGACATAACCCGCTCTAAAACCGATTACTCATTTGAAAAGCATTTTAAAGATATGCAAGAAAGTATGTAAAAACAGTAAGGTAAATAACACAAGCATTTGTTTCTGGAAGTTCGAAGCACAACGCTTCTACATCTCCCCTTCTTCCATCTCATGGAAGGATACACTAGAAGACTTTGATTTATACAACTCTTTGTACAAACCCGGTCTAGTTGGGCATTCCCCATCCAACTAGAACTCCTAGCAACTCAACTATGCATGTTCTTTAATGTCTCACATACAAAGACCTCTCAATCGGTTGTGATGAATCATCAACCGTTACAATGGTATTCACTCTTCTATTTTAGCTCACAAATACAATTAATATAGTGAATACAAAGGCACAAATGATTCCATAATGAATCTGATACAGCAAGGTAAGAGGTGCCAAAGGTTTGAGGAATGCTCTTCATTTAGCAGCTTTTGTCTTTGAAGTTCCTCAATTGAATCCCAAGTGGGTTTGCTTTGGAAGGCTTGGATTGATCTTCAATCAGCTGTAATTGAGCTTCCAAATCATGTATATATAGCCCCAAGTAATTATATATACGTTAGATACAAGAATATAACCGTTGGGACAATTTTGGTAAGCTTTCAAACATTGCAACGGTCATATTCTGCTTCTGGGCTATTTTTGGAAGTCTGCTGGTCTGGTCAGCTGGTATGGTCTGCTGGTATGGTCAGCTGGTCTGAGGTCTGCTGGTTCAGCATCAGCTGGCCTGGGGTCTGCTGGTACCAGTTGGTCTGAGGTCTGCTGGTACATCATTAGCTGGCCAAGGTCTGCTGGTACCAGTTGGTCTGTGGTCTGCTGGTACCAGTTGGTCTGGTCAGCTGGTCTGCACATCCAGTTGGTCTGGTCAGCTGGACTGGTCACCAGTTGGTCTGGTCAGCTGGTCTGCACATCCAGTTGGTCTGGTCAGCTGGTCTGGTCACCAGTTGGTCTGGTCAGCTGGTACAGCATCAGCTGGCCAAGGTCTGCTGGTACCCTTCTGCCCAACATCTGCTGTTCTATCTCTTGGTTATATCTCTTGATTCGTTGATTTCTGGGCAGAGCAATCTTCATGAAAGTTGTAGCCCTTTCTCTTAGCTTTCCACGGAATCAAGAATCGCTCGATTTCGAGTTCGTATGAGAGAGTTATGCTCAAAATACGAGGCAATGGTTCTGTTGTATGTTTGCTGGATGCAGCAGCACATGGCGTGAATTGCAGAAGCTTTTTGGCCATCTTAACGTCCGGTTCAGTCTTTCACTTCCACATATGACTTTTAGATCTTTGTCTTAGCTTTCCAACCTATACTGAATCATCTCGTTTCGATAAGCGATCTGAGAGTTATAGCCGATATACCACAGCTGCTACAATCTGTCCGCTGCTGTTTCAGCTTTGTACCAGCAAGCTTTTGCATACTTGATTTCGTCATGTAAAACTTAGAATATAGTCTGTTGCCCTGAAATACGACTTGTAGATAATTGAGTTTTCTATCCAACCCCTTTAGAATCAGGTCGTTTCGATATCCGAGCTATGAGATATGATCATTTTAGTCAGCAGCGCTCGGGGTCTAGTGGATGCTGAATTCTCATTTCAACAACCAAACTCAAGGCCATTTCTTAGCAGATCATCAAGCTGTAAAATATCATCTATGAACTGCACACTTGATGAAATATGTTAGCAATACAATAACATGTTTTGTTAACATCAAAACTAAGAATATTCGGTTTTCCAAAACCCAACAGTATCTAGTTGAAAGAATTTGTTTTGGTGGATTGGGCCGAAAAAAGTTTCTCCTATTGATACCGGCTCGAAATTTGCCCATTAATTAAACAAGATATGGGGTGTAAAGTAATGTTACCATATTATACCAATTTCGGAAGTATATAACCTAATCAAAAGCGGGTGAAAACGAAAAAAGACTGAACTAAATTGATCGGATTGTTGAGCGAATTGGAATGGATTAGGACTAGGTTGAGATGTGACTGGAATCAAAATTTTTTTTTTTTAATTTTCAACCAATATATACCAGACAACATATAAAAATTTAAATATGTTATTTATTAAGTTTAAAACTACAAATGACAAATACTTAGGCTATGTTTGATTGACTAAAAAAACGAATTTGGATTTGGATTTGAAATTGGATTTGGATTGAAATTTGATTTTAAAATTCATGGATTTAGAATTATATTTAATGTTTGGTAAAAATAATATTTAAGAATTGGATTTGACACTAAATAATATTATTTGTAATTAAAATTAATTATATTTTAAATATTTTCTTAATAATAATAATACATATTTATGAAAAAATTATTTTTAAACATAACAAGAGAAACCATTTTTTTATTAAATATTTTTTTTACGAAATGAAAAATCAAGTAATTGAAAATTAGAAAACAATTATCAAATTTTTATAAATTAGGTTTTGTAGTATTTAAAAAAATAGAGGTTTTCAAGAGAAAAAAAATATAGAATTTTAATATATAAAAATAGTGATATCCTAGCACTGGGGCCCAGTAGGTTTTTGGACCTGAACTTTATTTGGGTCTGATCAGTTAGGTCCTCCGAGCCGAGTTGACGACGTGCACTATCACCTCTGGCTATCAGTCGTGACCTTTCTCGCTCAAACAGAGCCCTATTACTCGCGCTCCATGGTCATGGGTCCTCGGGGCGCCCAATGAGCTGAGACCAAGGTGAACCTCAAGAGGCCGGGGTGGAGAGCAGCTGGCCAGGACAGCGGAGCTGAGGCCGAAGTGGTCCCGGACACACTTATGGTAGTCTCGTGTACTAGGACTGGAGCTACGGGAGTCGGACACCTATTAAAGCAAATGCTAGGCCCACTAACCAATCAAAAGATGGTCAAGTACCTTGAGTACGAAAAGCATATCCCTGGATGCAGACAAGAGTTGTAAAAGTAGGGAAAGTCGTACGAAGTAGGTAATAGTTGTAGGTGGTCCCCAGTCTGTGGTTCTCCCCCCAACATCAGACATTATCTCCAAAACCCCAGGCAAGGGGACCAAGTCTCCAAAACCCCAAGCAAGGCGGGACCACTGTCTCCCCCCTTCCCCTATAAAGATTAGGATTGCCAGCAAGAGGAGGCTCTCTCGAAAAAAAGGAAAAAAAACATATCTCTTCGCACCAGTTTGATCACCGGAGGGATTCTTGACCGGTAAGCCTTTCTCGGGCTCGGTATAACCTTTGGTTTTGCGAAATAGCTCATCCCTTTCCCCATATAAATTTATTGTTACAAAGTGAACCAAAAAACAAGGTAACAATTGGCGTCGTCTGTGGGAAAGGTGAGCAAAGGACATTGATATAATGGTGAGAACAAAGAGAACCGATGCGGAGGAAAACCGAGAACATCACGCCTCCACCAATGGAGAAGAGCAGCCACCATCCCGGGTCAACATGTGATGCCTGGGGATTAATGGTGTTAATCCCGGTGTGGTAATAATCCTTAATGGATTTTTAATTGTGGCAATTAGGAATTAATTGCGGTTTTGGGTCTCCCGAGGTTGTTAAATCGGGCATTTGGGATCGTTGGATCCAAAGGTTGAGATTGTATTCTCATTTTGGTGGAAAACCTATGAGTTGGGTTTTTGGTGGGACTTTAAGTCCGGGGTGCTTTGTGTTGGGGCTGGTATGGAGATTTGATGTTGAAGAGAGAGTTTTTGAAAACAGATGATTTTTAAATTTTTAATGAATCATGATGTATTTGTGAGAGTATTGTTATTTCGGAGCATTTTTGCTATATATACCAGATGGACTCGGTATTCCGTCATTTGGCCCGGAACCCTCCCCTCTCCTTCCTCTCTCTTCGCTCAAGCCCTCCCCCATTTCCCCTCTTCTTCCCTTGGAAGAAAGATTGTTGGTAGCTTGGCTCGGGAGCCGGATTTCTCGAAGATAATCAGGTATTCATCTTCCCCTCACCTTTGTCTTCGTTTTGGTTGTGGTATTGTTGAGTTTGGTAGAGCTTTGAGTTGGTTATGGGTTTTGGGGATTTTTTTGGTAAAAATCCAATGTTGAGTTTTTGGAGTTTTTATTGGTTATATATGGTGTATTTGAGGTGTTGGAGGTGTATGGGGTGTTGGTTTTGAGTTTGGGTATGAAAAACACCATTAAAGCTCGAGTTTTTCGAAAAATCACAGGTCGCGATCGATCGCCGAGGAGCGCCGATCGATCGCGACGAGCAGCTATAATTTGTTGAAGATATACAGTGCTGGCGATTGATCGCCAAGTCTCGGCGATCGATCGCGAGGCGATTGGCGGAAGGCTTCTGTTTGGCAGCTGGTGCGCGCGATCGATCGCGACGGATGCGGCGATCGATCGCGGCCCGAAGTGTTTTGTTTTTTTCAATTTTTGGAAAATGTCGGGATTTTGGAATCGAGGTTTAATTAGCCCATTCCCGGGGCAATGTTTACATTCCAATAGGAATGCAATACCTTTTAAATGGATTGGTTGGAGCTAAAGTTTTATAAAACGAAATTCTCGGTTGAGTTTTTGGCACTCTTTTAAGCATATAAAATGGAATATTTTGGGTAATATGCATGCTTAGCCGGGGGCTTTTATTTTGGTAATCGTCATGGATTGACGATGGGTGAGGTTGCGAACGTGCGTGGGCACGTGATTGCATGCTTATTTTTTATTGTGAGTTATTTATGGGTTTTAGCTCATATTTCTCGATGCATGGAACTCAAGCAAGGTTTGGCTTGGACTGCGGAAACTTAAGGTACGTGTAACGTACGAGCATGACCTTAATTCTTTTATTGCAATTATTGTGCATGAGATAGATGAATGATAAGGGTTATTAGTCGATGCTTAGTATATGGTGTCTTGCAATAATTGGTTAATGGAAATGGGACTGGTTGTGTTATGTCGATTTGTCTTATGTAATGTATGGTGCCGCTTTGGAGCGAGCAATTGTCGTGTTGTGGTCGCTATGGAGCGAACATCGGTAAGTGATGCCGCTACTTTTGAGTGAGCGATGAAATGTGGCTTTTGACTAGATATCTAGGATATCTGTATTTATTTCCCTATTGATATTGAATTGGATCAATGATATAGTTAATCAGTGTAATGATTAACTTGATATTTGGAATTTGATGATTTTGGTTGTTTTGAGAACATGGACAATACAGTGGGATCCCGGATGAGGATGATGCCATCCAGGGAGTATCATTTAAATTCTTAGCAATTACTATATTGTAATTTACGAATTATATAATTGTGATTATTGGTTTGGTAGTATTGGTATGCTCACCCCGTGTGGGGGCTGTCTCTGTTGAGGCAGGTGAAACAGGTACAATGATAGCTCTGGAGATGTGATCGAGCTATGAATTGGAGGTGATTCCAGGATCGAGACAGCGGAGCTCATGCGGAGCTGGATATTGTGTATGCCCCTTTTTATATATTACATACACATAGGTTTATTCGATGCTCGTGTGTGAACAATAATTATGTGTATATGTGTTGTATAAAGAGGCATGGGCCTTTCTCTTTTGATTATGTGTGTGAGCAATCAACTAGGGAATTGCTAGATGAATTGAGATTGTGATTAGTGTATTACATAGGTGCATGATGTGTTAAATGATCTTAATTTGGGAAATTGGATATTGCATGGAATGGAATGGAATAGATGAAGTAAGAAAATTTTATAGGTGGTATTGTGTGCCACGTTTACATGCAGTTTCCCTTTACACGTTACTGAATGCACCAAATGCATGGCTTAATGCACTAATTGTGGGTTAAGGGCACGGGGGTCCTTACATTAGTGGTATCAGAGCAGTGGTTGCTCTTTGGGGCTGTTAAGGGCATAGGAACTTGTTGATAGGATTTGGTGGCACATATTTATACATGATGGTATTAGTGTTGTGTGACATAACTAATTACTTATGTGCTTTTACGATATGGAAAGTGGTATTATTGATCATTGTGGTTGCAGGAATCATGTAGAATAAGATGGGATGGCATTAATGGTAATGTCTGGCACTCCATGTATTATGTGCTAAGGGATCTAATTTTGTAGGAAAATCAGGAAATGAGAAATGTGATATGCTGTCTAAGGACAGGGATGGTTGACAACAGACAGTGGGATATTGTGGTATGATTTCAATTGTTATTGAACATACAATGTGTTACTTTTAACGTCCTACTATGGTATATCATCAGCGATGGATCATAATATTTGCCGCTGTCATGTCGAAGCGATGTACATGCCGCTGTCATTGTCAAAGCGAGGGATATTATTGAGCCGTCGTTATGACGTAGTAGGATTTGTGAACTGTTGTATTAACCTGGATGCAGGTATATGGAGCTAGTGGAAGGTTCCGGTGGTTGTTATATTCGAGCGAGGGAGGTACTTGCCGCTGTCATATGAAGCGATGGTAATATGATATTTGCCGCTGTCATGTCGAAGCGATGTACATGCTGCTATCATTGTCGAAGCGAGGGATATCATATGATGCCGCTATATGTCGAAGCGAGGGGTCCTAAAATTCCGTTGTTATAACAAGACCGAAACAGCCACATTATCGATATTTGAGCGACGCGATCGGGAACAAAGTGCTGCATGTAATGTGAGCCACCTCTTGGGTCCGAAAGGAACAAAGTGCTACATGCATGTGAGTACCTCTTGAGTCCTTGATCTGTTCCGCTGACTCAGTTGGCGATGGTTCATGCCGCCAGGTATATTGATAGCGATGTCTCATTCCGCTATATTGATTGGCGATGGTTCATGCCGCCAGGTATATCGAGCGATGGTTCATGCCGCCAGGTATATCGAGCGATGGTTCATGCCGCTATGTTATTGGCGATGGTTATTCCGCAGGTGCGTGTATAGCGATGCCTCGTTTCGCTATATTGATTGGCGATGGTTCATGCCGCCAGGTATATCGAGCGATTGTTCATGCATCTATATTATTGGCGATGGTTATTCCGCCAGATGCATGTATAGCGATGCCTCTTTCCGCTATGTCATTGGCGATGGTTCATGCCGCCAGGTATATCGAGCGATGGTTCATGCCGCTGTATTATTGGCGATGGTTCATGCCGCCAGGTATATCGAGCGATGGTACATGCCGCTGCATTATTGGCAACGATTATTCCGCCAGGTGCGTGTATAGCGATGTCTTTCCGCTATGTTATTAGCGATGATTCATGCCACCGGACATGTGTTTAGCAATGGTACATTCTGTTGATTCCATGGCAATGGTTCTTGCCGCCGATTATATATATATCGACGTCTCATTCCGCTATTCTGTTGATGATGGTTCGTACCCGGATGTGCATAGCAAGGCTCATGCTGCTAACTGTGTGACGAGGGATCATGCCGTCAATGTGGTAGCGATGGATTATGCCGCTAGGTACACAGCACGGGATTATGCCGCCTACGAGCGATGGGTGTTACTTGTGTACCCCTGGTGGACGATGGATACAGGTATTCCGCTATCTTGATAGCGATGAGGTATGGCATATTACTTTTGTTATCATTATTGTGAATACTATGTGTTGTTCTATACCGTCATGTGTTTGATGATGAGATTATGGATGTCGTGTATCGACATGTACCGTCATATGTTTGACGATGTTATTTGGATGTCATATGTTGACAGGTGCCGTCACGGGATGACGATGATATAGTGGATGTCTATGTGGACGCGTGGTGTCGTTTTGATGATTAATACTTTCATGTTTACGTTTTGGTTGTATGGTTTGAGTGCCTTTGGTGAGCACATGATAGTGTCCGGGTCACTAGTTGACGAGACCATTATGCCGAGCAGGTTGCTCGAAGAATTATTGGGTGCGCCGTACAGGAATTATACTGCAACACATATTCGAAGTATATATTGTTCGAGTAATGATATCCTTTAGGTGTACTCATCTGGATGGTCTTAGGCCAAGTGATTGGGTGGTAAGGGTTATTAGTCGATGCTTAGTATATGGTGTCTTGCAATAATTGGTTAATGGAAATGGGACTGGTTGTGTTATGTCGATTTGTCTTATGTAATGTATGGTGCCGCTTTGGAGCGATCAATTGTCGTGTTGTGGTCGCTATGGAGCGAACATCGGTAAGTGATGCCGCTACTTTTGAGTGAGCGATGAAATGTGGCTTTTGACTAGATATCTAGGATATCTGTATTTATTTCCCTATTGATATTGAATTGGATCAATGATATAGTTAATCAGTGTAATGATTAACTTGATATTTGGAATTTGATGATTTTGGTTGTTTTGAGAACATGGACAATACAGTGGGATCCCGGATGAGGATGATGCCATACAGGGAGTATCATTTAAATTCTTAGCAATTACTATATTGTAATTTACGAATTATATAATTGTGATTATTGGTTTGGTAGTATTGGTATGCTCACCCCGTGTGGGGGCTGTCTCTGTTGAGGCAGGTGAAACAGGTACAATGATAGCTCTGGAGATGTGATCGAGCTATGAATTGGAGGTGATTCCAGGATCGAGACAGCGGAGCTCATGCGGAGCTGGATATTGTGTATGCCCCTTTTTATATATTACATACACATAGGTTTATTCGATGCTCGTGTGTGAACAATAATTATGTGTATATGTGTTGTATAAAGAGGCATGGGCCTTTCTCTTTTCATTATATGTGTGAGCAATCAACTAGGGAATTGCTAGATGAATTGAGATTGTGATTAGTGTATTACATAGGTGCATGATGTGTTAAATGATCTTAATTTGGGAATTTGGATATTGCATGGAAATGAATAGATTAAGCAAAAAAAATTTATAGGTGGTATTGTGTGCCACGTTTACATGCAGTTTCCATTTACACGTGATTGAATGCACCAAATGCATGGCTTAATGCACTAATTGTGGATTAAGGGCACGGGGGTCCTTGCACAACATGACAGTGGGAGCTTTAACATTGGAACAACTCACCCGACTATTTGCAGTTACGGTGGAACAGACCATGAGGAGAAAGGAAGGTCCGTCCGAGGGCGTGCTTGGGGAAAGCTCCCAGCAGGTGAAGGAGCCCGAACAGGGGGCAACTTCTCGTCGTAAAGTGGCTGCCGTCCCGGATCTAGAGGGTCAGGTGGAGGAGCTGATGGACGAGGTCCAGAGAATGAAGAAGGGAATGGGGGGTGCATGTGTCTGGAGGGGAACCCCTTTCTCGGGTGAGATAGTAAATAAGGAACTCCCAAGTAATTTCCGACCTCCTAATGCTGGGGAGTATGATGGGAGTACGGACTCGGAAGAACATCTCGGCAGGTTTGAAACGCAGCCAAGCTACATTGTTACTCAGACCGCTTAAAGTGCAAAGTGTTCCTGACCACCTTGGTGAGGTCGGCCAAGAAGTGGTTCAACCAGCTGGAGCCAGGGTCCATTACTTCCTTCGAGGGATTTAGCTCCGCGTTCTTACACCAATATGCCAGCAGCAAGCGATATAAGAAGACATCTCTGAGCCTATTCGAAATGAGGCAAGCTGAGGATGAGCCGCTTCGGGAATATATCAAAAACTTCAACACCGCGATACTCGAAATACCGACCTGCCCGACGGAAATTCTGATCAGCGCCTTCACCCAAGGCCTGCGAGGAGGAGACTTCTTCCGATCCTTGGTAAAAAAAACCTCCTGTTACATAGATGATCTACTCACCCGAGCAGAAAAGTACATTAATGTGGAAGAAGCCCAGCAACTGAGGAGGAAGGAAGTCCGGAAGATTGGGGAGAGACGACCCAGCCAGGTCGAAAAGCGGCCCGTGGAAGTGGCGCAACTCGACCGATTTTCCCAGTACACGCCGTTGAAAATCTCCAAGGAAGAGGCCGCCCGCATATGTGAAGACAAACAGATCTTGCAAAAGCCAGCACAAACTAGTGTGGAGCCCAGAAGGGAAGTCTCGGAGAAATACTGCATCATCCACCAAGCGACCGGGCACACTACTCAGGAATGCCATCGTCTGGATGAAGAACTTGAGAAGGCGATACAGAGCAGTTCCCAGTTCAAGCAGTTGTTGTCCCGACCTAGTCCACCAGGGGATAATCTCCCTCGTGGGAGAGGTCGAGGTCCGTCATGGATAAGAGTCTGTGGTTCTCCCCCCGACATCAAACATTGTCTCCAAAACCCCAGGCAAGACGAGACCACTGTCTCCCCCTTCCCCTATAAAGATTAGGATTGCCAGCAAGAGGGGGCTCTCTCGAAAAAAAGGAAAAAAAATTAGATCTCTTCGCACCAGTTTGATCACCGGAGGAATTCTTGACCGATAAGCCTTTCTCGCGCTCCGGTATAACCTTTGGTTTTGCGAAATAGCTCATCCCCTTCCCCGTATAAATTTATTGCTACAAAAGCGAACCAAAAAACAAGGTAACAAATAGTTTTAATTGGTTTTAAATAAATTTTCTAAAAATATATGATAAAGTGACTTTTTGTAATTTCCAAATCCAAATCTCACCAAATCCAAGCATTTTTGATAGGATTTGTATAAGTGTAATCAAATCCACAAAATCATGAAATCCAAATCCTCTTTCAAAATTATATCTCGCCAAACTCTAAAATGATATTTACAAATCCAAATACTCCCCGGATCTTCCAAATCCAGCTGCCAAACACACTGTTAAGAACAAAAAAGATTTCATCGGTTTTTACATCATTAATTATTACTTTACCATATTTATAAAAAAAAGTAATATGTTAAAAAAATATTTGTCATTAAAAAATAAAAATATTGTATGACAATAAATTATTTTCTCATCAAATTATAGTATGATAATTAATGGTGAATTACATAAATTCCCTTTAGTTTGAACAATTACGAATTCTATCAATCTATAGTTTAAACAATAATGTTTATCTTCCTGCTATACATTTTTATATCAAATCATAGAGGAGTCAGCTGTAATTTTTCATCTATCCGTTATAAATTAGAGTGATTGAATTCGTAATATGACTAGTCATTCTCTAGGGTGTCAACTCAATATTGTTTAAATTAGAGATCAAAAATTGTAATAAATTTATTACATTGGGAGACAACTTTATTTTTTAATTTTTTTCTAATTATAAATTAACAATACAACCAGATTGGATTTGGTTCATAATGAAGTTTTTAAAATAAAACTAATTCAATAAAAATATCGCATTTTGTTCAAAGCAAAAACCAATAGAGTACACTAGATTATTAATGTATACTCTGTTATTATCAAAATATTTTATGTTGATATCAGAATAATTTTAATGTGACAGTAGCATACAATACTTTGTCAATATCGTGACATAGTATATATGGCTAATGCATTTATTTTAAAGATGAAAATAATAAATATATCAAAATCAAAATTGATAAAAACAGACACGGGCCATTTCCAAGCCCTAAAAGCCCTGAGCTCAAGCTTCTCTCTCGTGTTCGCCGGCAACTAAAATGGGGGACAAAAAGAGGCTGATAGCGCTAGGATTTGAGGGCTCAGCTAATAAAATTGCGGTGGGAGCGGTGACGCTGGACGGCAGCATTCTGTCAAATTCACGCCACACTTACATCACTCCGCCGGGGCAAGGTTTTCTCCCAAGAGAAACCGCCCAGCACCATCTTCAGCACGTGCTTCCGCTTGTTAAATTGGCTTTGAAGGAGGCGCAGATTACGCCCGATGACATTGACTGCCTCTGCTACACCAAAGGCCCTGGCATGGGAGCCCCACTCCAGGTACTGAAATAGTGGAATCAGTAAATTTTGGTTGGCTTGAACTTGTAGATTTGTTTTTTGTGAAGATACAGCTATGTTCATGGTTTGAATTTGGATGAAAATTTTATGGTTTGTGACTTGTGACCTAAAGCTGTGGTCTTGGGGTTGTGTCTTGCCGTGGTGAAATGCCACCGAAATGGTTTCACCAGTTTCCATTAAGTTATTTTCTATTACTGTAAACGAACCTACGGGTGGCTTATTGAAATGTGTGTAGCTATCTTTTGAATTTTCAAGTGTTCGTGAAGAGGGAAAATTGTTAGTTAAATGCTGAAATACCCTTTTTTTAATCTTGGCTGTACATTGTGCTATTGAAGTTGCACCATATCGCGGTGCAAAAATGGAACCTTTTTCTATGCATATCATCGTCCAGTGTGAAACAAAGAAAGCAACGGGGAAATGGCATACGATGCATAGTTTTACTGTTTACGTTTGATTTCGCAGAAGTTAAGATGTGCTTTGACCAGATAAAAAGGAAAAAGATTCTGACATGTGATTTTCTTTTATCCTTCTTGAGAAACATCATTTGATATTTTTCATACAGAAAAGTGTAACTGTAATTCGAATTTCTGATGTACATTTAACTTTTGTTAAAAGTCAGCCTTTTTTTAAAGGGGATTTGGAATGTTGTGAGCTCCTGAAAGAGATTAATAAAGTTAATTAAATTGAATTTCCTGTCTACGATCAAATAGTTGATAATATGCTGTACATTTTTAGTGATAATTTTTTAAGATATGTTTTGTTTAGAGTTTTGCAGTAGCAATACATCTTGTGTATGTATGCTTAGGGGTTTATATGATGACAAAAAAGGATATGTGCCTTGCTGAAAAGCTTTGTATCCTGCCCGATAGTAACTGTAATATGATATGGAAATATGAAATTTATGATTTCAGGTGTAACTGGTTGTACTCATGTTCGTTAAACTTCTATATGTCGATAGTATTGGCCAGTTTTTGAGTTTATGATGAGTATGAAGAGAAAATACTAAGTGTTGCATTGCAGGTCTCGGCCGTGGTGGTTCGCATCCTATCACAGATTTGGAAGAAACCAATTGTTGGAGTTAATCACTGTGTAGCACATATTGAAATGGGGAGGATAGTAACCGGGGCTGACGACCCAGTTGTGTTATATGTGAGTGGGGGAAACACTCAGGTTATTGCATATAGTGAGGGAAGGTACCGAATTTTTGGAGAGACAATAGATATTGCTGTTGGAAATTGCTTGGACAGATTTGCTAGGGTTCTCAAGCTCTCAAATGATCCTAGTCCTGGGTACAACATAGAGCAGGTGTATCTTTATTTACAATTAAAAGTTGGTTATTGCAGCAAATGGGCGTTGCGGTGTTTACTTTTTTGAAATTTCTTGGTTTATAGATTGCAGTCATACTTTTGCTTAATTGGTATAGATGTTTCTGCATTTGGATTGACATTGTTAGAAGAAATAGGTTGCTCAATATCACTAACCAGAAATGTCACAACAATGATTGATTACGATAAGATGATGAGCTGTACGATCTGACTTGATTGACTTCAGCACTGTGCCTCTCAATGATCAAATATTGCATAAAAAGATGTATTTCTTCCTGCTGATGCTGACAAGATGATGGTGAATTTGTTATGCATGCAAGTATCTTGTAGAAGATAAGTCTCTAGATTAATGGAAGCTACTGATTACGGTGAATGTGCCATGGGGTAATATGAGGAAGATTATTTGTTAGTTTCCACAATTAAACACAATTTTTCGATGAATGCACTTATGTATGATATGTCGAACAATGTTTATCGATACTGTACTAGGTTCATTATACTGGATTGTGTAACGTATGGTCTTCAATAAGATAATTGTGATTAAATGCACCATATTGAATTCAGAGGAGCTGGGCTTTCTTATTAGAATAGCCTGGCCTCCTATCATGGTTAAGCATGTTTTGAATTTTTGTGTGGCAGAGAATTAATTAAGTTTCCTGTCCATGTATTCTGAATAACGATTTTTTTTTGTTTTTCTAAAGGGTCAATCTTGCATATGATTTAATTAAGTGAACACTAGCCTCTTTTGAGAAATTTTGATATTCCCTACGCCTTGTAGATAATCGGCTCATGATTAAGCTGAAATCTTAATATAAGAATGATTCCCAAAGAGAAATTGGATAGTTAATATATTTGTTCCGATTGTCTAGACAGTCTCAGTACTATGAGTTTCATAGTATAGTTGTCTACGCTTTTATTATTGCATGTGACAAGAAATTACTTGTGGGTTTACGTGACATCTTGTCAGCTTGCAAAGAAAGGAGAAAAGTTTATAGATCTTCCATATGTTGTAAAAGGAATGGATGTTTCTTTTAGTGGGATATTGAGTTATATTGAAGCCACCGCTGAAGAGAAGCTTAAAGATAACGAATGCACCCCTGCAGATTTGTGTTATTCCCTGCAGGTAGTTATTGGGATTTACTTTTTCTGGTTCCTATACCTATGTTTTCTCATGTCAAAAAAGGTGGAGGCTGACAGTTTTGTAATATCTTGAAATTCTAGGAAGTTTTGTTTGCTATGCTTGTGGAGATTACAGAGCGAGCAATGGCACATTGTGACAAGAAGGATGTACTAATTGTTGGTGGAGTGGGATGTAACGAGCGATTACAAGATATGATGAGAATTATGTGCTCGGAGAGAGGTGGGAAGTTATATGCAACTGACGACCGGTATTGTATTGACAATGGGGCAATGATTGCTTACACTGGTCTCCTTGAATATGCTCATGGCGTAACGACTCCACTAGAAGAATCAACGTTTACGCAGAGGTTCAGAACTGATGATGTATTGGCAATCTGGAGAGGGAGGGAATGTTCCAAGGTAAATGGCCATGAAGTCGGAAGCATCTGAAAAGGTAATGTTCATATTCATTGTGGTCATCCGTTTACTTATATGACTCTCATCTTCAAAGGCATCCCCCCAGTATCCTGGGTCATAATACCGATTATCTTAAGCACTCGCACTCAGTCTGAACTTCCAATCCATACTCAAAGAAAGCTCATATATTATATTTTGTATTGAAATTATTTCGATACATCCTTTGTTTTTGCTTTTCAGGACAATTTTGGAGATGCTTTTATGTATGAATCACAGAAAACAATCGGCATTCTTCGACATCATCCCCGTGAAGGTGCTGATTGTCATGTATTACTATGTATTTGCAGAACATCCCTTATTTTATTTTTATTTAATTAAGATGGGAATATACAAACCACTTATTTATATTTATTTATATGATGTGAAATGGTACCTATTTATTTTCCTGCCATTGGAGTGCATCAAACACTTTAGACGTATCTTTTTGGTTGTTGATTATGATAAGGGAGTATAATTCCAATGTGACACATGGGTTGTTCTACCCTGCAGTCCAACTGCCACAATCTACCTTTAGGCATTGCCCTAAGGGTAGGATCGAACAAGCCTTGATATATTAAACCTGATTGCAGTCCAACGGCCTAATTCTATCCTTAGGCATTGCCTTAAGGGTAGGTCGAACAACCCGTGATATATTAACACTGACTACAGTCCAATGGCTCCAATCTACCCTTAGGCATTGCCCTAAGGGTAGGTTCGAACAACTCGTGATACATTTACCATATTTTCTTGAGCTCCTATACACAACGCTTGACGCAAATAAAGTAACTTACAAGTATACTTCATTATAGCAAATACAACTTCAAAATCTAACAAAAGTGCCCACAATTGGGGAAGCAAATGATGCATTTTGTGATGCGAGAATATCAAGTGAGTAAGAAAGATAGTTGAAAGGGGAAGTACGGGAGTAATCATAGAAGGGGGCTAGTTTATCTTTACGTACAAGTATATCAAAAATCTAAATTTATATATTTTTTAACAAAGCTAAATTCAATTGGCGGTGTGCCCTAAGTCACATAAGTCTGATGCGGGAGCGGATGCCGATGCGTGAGTGCGTCAATTTACAAAAAATTTGAGTGCGGGTGCGCCATAATGCGCCTATTAAAAATTAATAAATAAATAAATATATAACTAAACATACATAATATACATCATATTTAACAAACTCACATCATTATTATATTATTTACAAATTTACAATATGAAGTTCTTAACAACTTTGGTGTTTGCAGCTTTACCATTCTTAAAAAAATATTAAAATTAGATTTTATTGAAGAATCTAACATTTGCAACTTTGCAAAAATGTTATAGCCAGTGACACAACTTAATTTGAATCTTGTATTTGATCGTTCGTCTAGTAAGAATTCTCCGAAAAATATATTGTAGAAATATAGATGAAGTATTAAAGTTTTGTTTTATTTTAAGATATAAAATAACGAATTTGAAAAATGAAATCAAATTGTTCATATTTATTTCAACATGTTTGGTAATAGTATGAATTTATTAAAATTGACTCATATTATTTCCGGAGACTTATATTATTACTTTATGAAATGACTAATATAAACATTTAAATTAACTCAATAAAAATAAAAGTTTTATTTATAAAGTTCATTCTATTAGTTTTCATGCAAAAAACTAAGATATCAAATTTATTATTATTACTCCGCGAAAATGTTACAAAATCACAGATTTATCATACTTTCTTTTATCACATATTTTAATCTTCAATATGTTATTATGTCTTTTCATGATTCATTATCTATCTATTTACTATATAATATAATTTTCTTACCAACCCGAAATACCTAGAAACCATAAAAATTCATCTAAACCTAAAATCGAATTTTTTTTTATAACTACAAAAAAAAAAAAAAAAATCGGAGAATTAAGGAGGATTAACAAGACTTAGTAACTTAGTGCGCGACTTAGTAAATCTTAATGCGCGAATTAGGAAATCTTAGTGCGCGAATTAGGAAATCTTAGTGCGCGGACTAGAAATTCTTAAAGCGCGAACTAGAAATTCTTAAGTCGCCTTAAAGCGCCGCACGCGCACCGAGTTCGCCAGTTCGCGGCCGGAGCGCCAATGCATGGAGGGGGTAGGAGGATTATGTGACTTAGGGTGTGCCAGCTTGAATAACCTTTAAAATTATAATGATCTTTCCTACCAAATAAAATGATTATGAGTAAAGTACTCATAAATTAACGTACTCGATACTTACAAAAGAGCTATAACATATTGGACTCGAGTTAGGTTTATTTGTGCTTAAATCTTCAACAAATAAAGGGCAGATAACATTTTACATTCTCGTTACAATCCAAAAAATACGAAAGTCACTTTGTTTAAAACCATTTGTTTTTAAAAGTCAGGTATATTTATGGGAAAATTTCAGGCTGCTACCTTTTAGTCAAACATAATCCATCTTAGTCTAGCAATAAAACATTAGTTCATCTAGGTCCATTCCTAGTTGAAATGACATTTATAACCATATGTAGTCCAAATGGTCAACACGGTCCAACCAACTTTTAATTTAATTGCATCATTATCCCTGGAAACTTATTTTAAGAAAAATATACATCTGTATACTATTCATTATCTTCTTCATCATATTATTTTTAAACAGTAGTATTTTATGAACATGAGACCCTCCAGTTTCTGTCATCTCGAGAAGAACTCAAGAGCATACTTTTGCAAATGACTCATGGTTCATATTTAGACTCTTCTACTCACAATTCAAACCCTTATTCGAAGAACATGTTAAAAATAAATAACAGGCACACCATGCTTCCGCATTACAATAAAAATTTGACAAAACAGTATATACATTTTTTACCATAACGGCACCGGGTGAAGTGGGTTGCAAACCCATTAGTCGTAAAATTACTGCCTCCAGACTGTTTTACGGATGGCTCCTCACCATCCAACCTCAGTCCCTAAGGTGAGGTTAGTCTGCAAGTTATCTGACTCCTTCAGAAACCGCACAACTCGGCCTTAATTCATTTCCTACTTTAAGGCGTAAGGTATAACTGGATATAAAAAGATTTTAAAGAAATCTGAGAGATAGATGGCAACAGCCTTTATTTTTTTCTGGAAATACTTATAATATCTATTACATTAAAACATCTCCTTTTGGGAGGAGACGGACTTGTTTAGCCTATCATATAGATGAGGCTTGACTTAAGAATACATAAATTGAAATACAAAACAATATTACAAATGCTTACAAAAGAAAGAAAGAAAGAAAGAAATTATTACCAAATTATGAAAGTTGAAAGATTAGAAAACCTGGAGCCTACAATTTTTATTCTTAGAAAACTATGGAGAAGTTTCGATGTCCTTAGCTTTCTGAATGAGTGTCTTTATATAGGCATGAATCCGGACTTCAACTTCGGATTCCAAATCTTGATGATTGTTGAGTGCGCCCGTGAGTACACCTTAACTTTCACGTGATCCGCCATCTTTGTCTGAGTGTGCCTCTCGTGAGTTGTAAGGCCCTCACCGTCTTTAAACTAATTTCATGATAATATAAACATATGTATATTATGATATATAGAGTTTAGTCGGTTAATTACACAAACAATTGTATTATCTCATTACATGACCATTTAACAAGAATTTAAGCAATAATGGTTTAACTGGAGTCATTCTTGCTGAGTTTGGTAACTTGAAAAGCGTAATGGAGATGTATGGAAACTAATTTCATGATCTAGAAGCTTGATTTAGTTTTCTTTCTTGATGAATATACAACTAGAGTAATGCTCAAAACATTCATTTCTTTTCAGTTTCTCTAATCGACTACTCTATCCTCATTGCAGCATAATGGACCCACAATCCTGGCTTTCCTTGCCCAAAAGAGTCCCTACATAACAACCCACAAAATACCATGAACACCATTGTAATACATCACATATCAACAAAATATACTAAACAAATATATAAATACATTAGTTACAAAACTCCATGTATTTCAATCCTATCTTGTGTTCTTCGGGTTGTTCATGTAGCATGCTCAATCATAATATAGTTTCTATAAATTATATGCAATGCATATGGCATGACATGTCAAAACTTCCTCTCAATCATATCTTGATCAACATCTCAAACCCATTTCAATCTCAATCCAGTGATTACAATTTCCTCATCACTTTCCATAGGCTACGTATAATATCATTACTCCTTAAATGAGTAGCACATATATCATTGCTATTACGCTCAACATGATCCCATAGCCAATGTATATTGCATTTTAACTCCATATAAGAGTCTCTGATATTATATTACTGCACGCCTCTCATCAATACACAATCACGCCTCAATGTGTTGGTATTCAGCGAATCAACTTCATACATAATCACAATAATGTATGAATGAAAAAGAGTGTCGTACGTCCCACGTACCTGATAATATCCAAAATAGATAGAGCTATCATCAGCAATAACTCTTTACCCTGCTCGATGTCATGTGTTATGTGACGACTCTACAGACATATAAGATATTAGTGTCATATCATCAACAATCATAATCACATTTCTTATGAAAATGTATCATATAATACATCTAGGCATGCCATAAATCGAAAATAGCAAAATGTAACAAAAATCCAATTTTTTTACACTGCCCGATCGATCGATGATAACGGCCGATCGACCTACAACCTTCCTTGATCGATCGCCCATCTCGCTCGGTTGATTGCCCATGACATAAATTTTTATACACTTCGCTCGATCGATCGACGCAACTTACCGATCGATCGCTCGGGCCTGTAACTCGCATTTCACCATTATTTAACAATCTTCCATCTTCACTAACAAGTATATCATCACATACCTCAAATCATTCAAACATACAACATCAAAACATCATAATCTACCTTTTTCCTTCATATCACAAATTATTTCATCCTTACTCAACTCCAACCAGAATTCACCAAGAACATACACAACATCAAAACAAATAAATTCTCCTCCTTAAACATGTTTTAAGGTATAAATTACTTACCCAAAGCTTTCTTGTAATTTTCTATTAGAATTGATGAAGAATTGGTCCAGAATTTCAGAAATTGAAGAGAAAAGAAGTTTGGGGTTTTGGTTTGATCGTTATCTCATTGAGAAATCAGATTTTGGGAATTTAAAGAATATTATTTGCCATTTAGTCCTTCAGGTCTAATCCCATCCCCCACTTGCAAGTTAATCCTTTTTATATTTGGTTCGAAATTGAGTCCTTTCTCTTTTCTTCTTAATAGTTCATCCCCCACATCAATCACTATTATACACCTTCCACATCAAACATCACTTAATATGATGATTAACCATTTCGTATGATAATTAAATATCAGATTCAAATGAGATATCACATGAGTGGTCCATTATTTTTGTCCGAGTGCGTTGAACATCTACCATACTATCTTTTAATGGTCAACGCCTTTTCCTTTGTCTGGGAATCTTACATTATTTTTGTGGTCCCCGAGCTTTAGGAAAACGGGCTCTCTTGTCAGCAGGTATTTTGTCTTTTCCTGCCTCTGATCTGTCAAGTTTGGATCGGAATCCTTTCCCGAACTCTGGTTCTTTATGCTCCGGGCATGCTTGGCAAATTCGATCTATCCATCGGCCATTGTGTGTCATGTTGCAGAATTGTTGGTAAGTTTCTCTTCCCGTCGGAATCTTATTTTCCCAAAGAATTCTCCTCTTTGTTTCAAAGAATTCTTTGGCAAATCTCGTTGATGTTCCTGTCATGGAATTCAGCATTAAAGTACCGTTGGCTAAATTCCCGAAAGAACTTAAATGAGTATTTGACTTTGTCCCGTTAGACAAACCCAAAGACCCCATGCACGTCTGGTTGAAAGTTGAAACTTCATCTTCTGTGATAGTGTGATGCCCTGAATAATTTATAATTAATTTTGATCTAATTGTTGTATTGAAATAATATTTCAGGACTTAAATTATTGGGCATTATATTTAGACCCGGGTTGGATAAATATTTCTTGGGTATCGTACTTTGGACCGGAGTTGGGATAAATGATTCCGGGATTGAAGTTACAATTTTAATTAAATTCAAAGAGATTCTTAAATTCTTGGGAATATCATTTTTTATCCGGGATTGGAATAAATAATTCTGAGTTACACTTGTAGTGTAAATTAAATTCAAAAAGGGGTTCTTGCAATAATAATTGGTGAAATATAAATTAAGGGAAACTAATTTATTGAAGATAAGATGATAACTGAAATGTGTAGATTTATTTGAAGGGTTGTCATTTAAATTAGGGCTAAACTAAGACACACACACCAACACCTTCCCACTCCTATACAAAATCGACTCTTTCTCCCCTTTTCCCCATCTCATACGCCGTCGCCTTTCATCCATTCTTGAACCGTGAAATCCACGCGAAGAGCTCAAAGATTTCAACGAATTGTTTAACTCAATTTTAACAGGTTGGTGGATGATTTCATCTTGCTTGTGCAATGGTCGATTTCCCCTTGTATTTTGGTTAGGGCTCGACTTTTTCCTGCTGTTTTTGGGGAGATATCCCTGTCGATTTTTCTTTGTGGTTTAGTGCTGAAGTTTTCGATTCATGTTTAAGCACTTAATACCTTTATTGGGTTGTGTATTCGATGTGTTATTCATTAATTGAATGGTTGTAAAAATCCCTCCACCTGTAACTCGTTTCTTCCCCTGTTGCTGGACGTTAAAATCGACTTCCATGTCTTGACCAAGCTGTGCATTTGGTTCTGTTTATTGCTTTTGTGTTGAATGAATTGCTAATTCATTTGGTTCTGTATCCCACTGCCGTGTCGATAGAATCACCATTGCTTTTGTTCTTCTTGCTGCTGTATCGATCGGTTTCCCTATGGAATTGTTCTTTCAGGTTATGTGTTGTATTTATGCTAGGGGCAGCTGGTTCGACCTATTTTCCTTCTTGCATTGAAATTCCAACATCGTTTCCCTTTCGTATTCTTGCTAATTCTGGACCTTGTCTAGCGGTTCTTTGTTTTCCATGGCCTTAGTCCACTTCATATTTTTAATTCTATGGCTGCGAGTTTCGGTAATTTTGGTGCGGAAATGGTGTATTAATTGTTTAAATGATAGTTATATGAACTAGCTTTATGATTACACAAAGAGGTTGTATTGATTTCTTTGATTAGGTAGGAGGCTCATTTTATTGAGTTGTGAATTGAGGATATTGAATTGAAGTTGAGAAAAACATATATGATATTAATTGTGTTGTAAATGAGTTAATATTGAGTGGTGATTTTGATATAGATTCTACATGATTCTCCCGATGTCGGGATAGCCTATCATATTGTCGACCATAACGTACGTAGTGACATACGAGCAGGTATACATATTGTAAGTAATTACATATTCGTATATTCATGTATTGTTGAATGTAATGTTGAAACGTAAGAAATGAATGTGTGTTGGGTATGCCATATTTGGTTTGGGGGATACGTAGTCGTACGTGATCCGAATATACGAGAAAAGAAATGAATAGGTGTATATATATATGTGGTATGAGATATACGTAGTTGTACGTGATCCGAGCATACGAGTTGAGTATCGATGCCTTGGGCATGATCAATATGAGAAAGTGTTGAGAATGAGATAGATTGAAAGAAAGGATTGCATTGATATGAAATTATTTATGATTTAAGCATAAATAATAGATTTTGGTTGTATTGAATTTAGCGTGTTGATGCTATCATATTTTTAATAACGATACTAAACTTGATGTTATGGAAGCATGTGAGTTTGAAACAGGAACAATGTGTGGAAGCTATACAGATTCAGAACTGTATAGTGAGTCCATTCTTATACATTTTCAATAATCTTAAATTGTGATATTATCAAGATCTTTATGCATTGTTATGATTATGCGTATTGTGATATTGGATGCTCACCCTGTGTGGGGGCAGTTTCTGTTGAAACAGGTACAACTGGTACTAAGCGATTTTGGGATATTAAGCTCGAGCTTTGTTGGATCATGCTGCTTCCAGAAACGTAGTATGAGAGTGGGTAGATTTATGCATTTATTGGTATTCATTTATTTATTGCTCGTATGTGAGCATCTGGATGCATGTATATGGACTGTATAAGGGTGCTGAAGCCCACTTTTGATGTCTTCTTAGTATGGTGTTTTCCCTGGCTGGGAACTTACTTAGGGTTTTGGTTTCTTTTGAGTATTGTGTTTTTCCCTGGCTGGGAGCTATTTGTGATGTGTTTTATTTTCGGATAGCTCAATTTATGGGGAGGCTCTGCCCAAATTTTTATAAAAACCCACAAAGTAAAAGTGGTGCAATGGTGATGATAATGGGTGAACCTTGAGTCTTATTGCTGTAGAAGTAATCATACCATGTTGAGTATTATTTATGTCATGGAGAATATGTGAAGCATGCAATGATTCTTTTAAAGAATGAAAATTTTTATACTCATACGACGTCATAAATGCACTAATGGCGAGTTAAGGGGTCGGGGCCTTACAGATAGTCACAATCAAAACTGGTACGTCCTCTAGTAACACCGTTTTTATATTTTTTAAGGTGTTCCCGTTTGGTCGTCTGAGTTTGATAAAATGAAAAGCTTCAATGAAGCCCTTCTTTGATGCTTCTAGAGCATCACTGAAAAAAAAAAAACAACTCCAAAATATCTCCTCTTGCCAAATGTGGATTATTGGCCCATGTATCGTGAACAATTTCTGATCCACTTTGATAATTTTGAGATTTCAGAGAATGCTGGTGCAACGGTATAACCGAAGCAAGAGCTTCGAAATTATACCATTCCTGAACTTCGTTTGAATAGCTGCATGGGTTCATCCAAACTCTCGGATATTTTTCAAAAATATCAACAATAGTTTTGTCTGGGTTGATACCCCGTCTGGTCATTAGTTTCTCCCAAGTGTTTTGGTAATCCTGCATAGGCGAAGAAACTAAATCATAATTAATTTGAACCCTAGAATTATCAGTCATTGGCATAAGGTTCAACTCTCCCTCTTTCACCCCAGAGGTGCTGGGTTGACTTGAAGGTTCAGATCGTGATGGCACCTGACCCTCAGTACTCGCTACAACTTGTACATCATTAAGGAATGCATCATCTGTAGCACTCGTGACAGGGGTACTTGAATCCTTGCCTCTAGGTTAGATGAGCCTCGTTCTCTAAACACTCCTTTTTGCACCGTTGAAGATGCAGCCTTAAGGATGGGCCCCTTCAAGATCTCAAACAAACGTTCTTGGTACCGAAAGCATGCTCGTATGTGATCAGTAACAATGTTCTGATCCGCTCGTTGAAGTCATCCTACGACCTCTGCATTGAGACAAAGAGTCCCAAAATCTCGATCAAGGATCTCCAGATTTTCCCTGAGATGCCTTAGCCTCTTGAGGGTATCATCAGCAATGTGTCCCTCCATCTTGTGTTAAATCTGCAAGAACATTTTTCACAATGACAACATCATAATCATAACATTGGCATTCGGCTTGCCATCTTAAAAGTCTAGCCTTCTCTGATTGATTCAATTTTATTTTTCAGAAAAGACTTAACACTTGTATTATCTATTTTCAAGATAAATTTCTTTGCTAGTAAAATAATGACCAATTTTTAAAGGCTTTTTTTGTACTGCAAAGAATTCTCGTTGATATGCCATTGGATAACTTCGCTGTCTGTGAAGAGACCGCTACCGTAATCTGCATGACATTTCTCCATCTGGTGTGGCCTTCATGAGAACCGCTGCCCACCAATGATCACTGGCATCCGTGTATAACACCAGTTCATCCTCGTCGTTTGGGATTGCAAGCTTTGGTAGTTGTCTGCAAACTTCTTTTAGCTGTTTGACAGCTTGTCGATGGTTTTCATCCACTCAAATATAACATCCTTTTTGAGTAATTGACTGAACATCTTTCCGTGGTTTATCAGGCTGTTAATGAACATTCCAATTAACAACTCCCAGAAAACTCTGAAGTTGCTTTAAATCCTTAAGATCATCCGGATATCTTTTCACCTTCTCAACAATATGTTTTGAAGGATAATTCCAGATTCATCAATCTCGATCCCGAGAAATTCAATTTGTCTAGTAGCAATTATTGTCTTCTTTTCGGACATCACTAATCCTTCCTTATAGTAAACATCTGAAAAGATTTTCAAATGTGTAAGATGCTCATTCAAGTTTCTTGACGCGATGAGGATGCCGTCAATATACAAGAACATGAAGCTGAAGTAATCATTGAAAAGATTATCCATCTTCCTTTGGAATAACTGGGGAGCGTTTGCCAATTTCATTGGCATGGCATTCCATATATAATGTCCTTGTGGTGTGGAGAATGCTGTAAACTTTATGCTTGGTTCCTCCATCTTAATCTGATAAATCCAGACTTACAGTCGAACTTGGAAAACACTTTGGCAGTTTTGATGTTGTTTACCAAATGTTCTCTGCTTGGGATAAAGTATCCATCAAAATCCAAGATGTTGTTGTTTCCTTTGTAGTTGATTACTAATCTTGGCTTTCCTCTTTTGATTTCTTCATGATTCCGAACAAGGAATCCTGGACTGTTATATGGAAAAACACTTGCTGAGATTAACTTAAGGTCAATATGTTCCTTAAGTATTATCTGTATATCCATCTGATCTTCCGTATTCATGGGATTGGTCTGGACGAACTCATTTTCTTTTCCGGCTTTCACTTCAAAGTAGCTTTGAGCTCATTCTTATTCCACCATGCTAGTGGATCCTCGTTGTAGCTCTTCTGAATCTTCCTTTTCACATCCTCTAGAGTAATTTGCTCTTCGATGATAGCTTCAGGTTGTGGAGTGACTTCTTCCTTATCATGTTCTCTGAAAGACATAGTATTAATCCAGTCAAAAGTTTGGGAATCCTTTTCACAAGGACCTTGTTGTCAAAACTGAATGATTGCTTCACCAAATTTCTGATGATCCTTAATCTTTGGGTGTCGAAGTTTCCTTAATCACGACGCTTACTGCGAAAACTAATGGGGAATTTTCTGTGAAACGCCTCCCATAGTCTCTGCACAATAATCTTATAAACTCAAATGGTTGTGAAAATAAGTCTCATTGTCTCGTTCTCATGAGTGAATCGCTTGAATTGTCTATAGGAAATTGTTTCCTAGCAACATATCGGCTCCTGTATCATGGAAATAAATAGGTGGAGTCTTGACTCTGTACCACGCGGTACCGCGTGCTCCTCCGATAATTATTTCCGCTCCTGGACTCCTTCATTAAGAATAAGGATCGGAAGTCTCTTCCTGCAATGGCTGATATTTTTTCACCAACATCTTTCGCGAGGATATCGCTCCTGGCAGTATATATTCCAGATCCTGAATCAATGTAGGATGCAAAATATTCTGCCTGATACTTTCATATATAATCCCGACGGATATGTATATGGTGAATGGACAGGTGGTCATCTGATTTTATATTTCTTTTCTTCCACCGTGAATTCCATTCCGTCTTGTAATCTTTCCCAAAGTTTATGTTCCTCAAGAAACTCAATCCAAAGAATGAGCTGTTATGGATTCATACCTGCAGTTTCTTCAATTGTTAGACCAATTTCAATAATATGAAGGTTTCCTTGGTACCTGCCAAATGTAGGTTGTTGCAAATAATATATGACATCACAAGGGAAGATATTATTCTTCTCATTAGTGTCGAAGATTATCAACACGTCTCTCCAACCTTCTGAACTTTCAGCATTTTTTGAATATATCAGGGATTTTATGAATCCTGCTTGAGACGACATTTTGTTTTCCCCCAGGATAGTTACTGATCAACATATCCTGTTGGAAAGACATTCTTCTTAGCTCGATCATAAGGCTACTGCTTCTGTTCAAAACAGGCTGGTCTTGTATTCCTCATGTCGATCTCTCCTATTGTCTGAGTATCAATAATGTCGGCAATACTGTTTTGGCAAAATATTCGAAGATTCTGGGACTTCGATGAATTTCTTTCTCAAGAATACCTATGAATGATGAGTATTTGAGAGCGGGTATGACACCTTGTAGGTGATCGAGTAAGGCATGTTCCTTCTTTCATCAAATCATTTCTTTTAAAATCATGATGAAGAGTAAGAACCTTGTTGAAGTCTCGATCTCCTAAATTGTATGTAATTCTCGGATAGATGTTACATCTTTCCTGCATTCAGATTTCCTGCAGCTGCTCCCAAACAAGAATCTTTGAGGTCGTGATTCTTTTGTCAAAGATCGCCAGGTTGAGGGACGAATCAATTCATTCTTTGAAAGTTGCCTTGATTATAACTCTAATGGCCCCAATATGAATCTATGAAAGCATGTTAGCAACTTCTCTTTTAACCTTGTTCTTAATCTCCCGAATTTCTCTGTAGGAGATTAATTGCATCTCAATTTGGTTTCCCGTGAATTCCACCGGGATCGCAAATTCACATGTTGTCACCCTATGTATAATCTGGTGCTTCCTGCTTCAAAGACCATTCATATCCATGGTTTTTTTCCATTACTCCAATTGTAAATCCATCATACATCTAAAGCTTTGGCTCTTCTTTCATGATCCTCATAAGAGTTTTATGAGAAACAGTGGTATGTGAGAAAAATGAACGACGGCTCTTCTCTGATCAAGTGTTGAAGGAACTCTCCTTCACTCTGATTCAGAACTGGATTCACCTCCATTATTAGAATACATCTCTTCTTTGTAGATGCTTTCCTCTGAGGGGATATCCTCAAATTGATATACCTGCACCAAGTCTTGGAAGTAAACAGCATCCTCGAACTCCTTGGTATGCTCGAACTATCTTACTCCTTGGTTTTTGCTCTCTGCACAATCTGAAGAGATATGTCCTCTTGCGCCGCACGTCCAGCGGTTACAATCTTTGAAACTCTCATTCGCATGTTTCGACCAGAACTTTCTAGGCCTCTATTAGTACTTGCTTGATTAGAACCCATTGACGAGGTTCTACTCCTCTTTGGTCTTGATCTTTACCCAGATCTACAACTTTGGGCTTTCTGTTTCGACCAGAACTTTCTAGGCCTCTATGAAGACCTATTTCCTATGTTATTACTTCCTCAGGCACATGGATGAGCTCTGTACTTTTTCATCTTCCGCCTCTGGCGGTAGTTTTCGATGATTGTAGGGATATCATTCCTCGTACAACAAAGATGAGCTGTTTTGTTGATTCCTCTATGCTTTTCTAATTCTTTTGGAGTTTCGCTTGATAGCACCACTCCGCAAGCTTCATTTTAAGAAATGACATTCTCCTGGACACCGTCTCTATTGCTTCTGGTGTATATTTATGGATAAGCATTTCTCTCCATGGATTCGGTATTTTGGCAAAGAACAGTTCTGCTGCATCTTTTCTTCTCATCTTTGCCTTCCATCTATACTCTGTGAAGAGTTTGATGTACTCGTCTACAAAACAAATATCATGTAGTTCCAGGCTATATAGAGCTGTCTATATTTTTTCTCCTTCTCTTCATCCATTCGTTCGAAGTAACCCACTCCAATGAAACAGATTTAAAGAATTTTTCCATCTTGTCCACGATTTCTTTCAGGGACTCTCCGACTAAAACTTCTTCCTTGATACATGGGTCTCCGAGTTCCCAGGCAATTCTGGTTGATCCTTCTAGACTCGTATTAAGGAGTAATATGAATCCTTCTTTGTGAGATCAAGCGTTCCTGCTGTTATTCTCATTGCTGAAGCCCATTCATCAATACAAACTTCTCTATTTTTTAAAATCCAAGATATCCATGTTGAGCATACGTCCATATGGATGTATCGGAACTAACTGAGATTTTCCGTAAGCCGTTTGATGTAGGTCTGGTCTACGGGAACGACTCATTGTTCCAACTGGGGATCTAAAGTTGCTCCAGCAGTAAATCGTCTTGGCGGGGCATTCTCTCCTTCGGGTGGTGGATTGTTTGACCCGAAACTCTCTTGTAGTGGAAGTCGAGGAATTCCACCAACTTGATTTGTTTTAAAGTCTACGAGATTCAATCCCGCAAACGAATCAGAAAGATCCCATAGATCTTTTAGGTTGATTATTTCCATTACTTTGTATGAAGTATTTGATCTCATCGTAGGACTGCAATCATTTTTTTAATCTCCATCAAAGGTCTTCAGACCTCCCACGGTTTCCATTTTTGATGTAAAATGGGTTTTGTTCCATATGAGGGTGGTAACTACCCTCATTTCCTTCTCCCTCAAGAACTTGGCCTAGACTCCAACTTCTTAGCTCTGATTTGAAAATCATGATCACCATCTGACTTTGAATCTGATGGATCTGTATAGGGACATGATATTGTAAGTATCCATATCTCTGCACTGTCTTCTGAATCTCTCTAAGATCTTGAGATATCTTAGAAGTATCCGGCTCGATTTCTCAAAAGGTGGGTTGACCCATCCTATTTGTCTGGTCCAGATCCGATTAAGGGGTTGGGATCTGGAATCATATGGTTATGCTCCGGATGACCTCTCTACTGGGCCTCATTTATCTCGAATTGTAGCTTGAGGTTCATCTTGTAAAGGTTCTTCGCTACCTTCTCCTGTTCTTGATACTGATATATGCTAGTAGGGCTATCACCAATTTTCAGTAGAATATTTCATTTCTGGTTGAAGTGTTTAGCTTCGGCCAGATATCTTTGATTTAGTTCTTCCAATCTCTGGAAGTACCACCTGTATGAGTTGCACCTTGACATACGTTCGGATCCATAATTTTTCTTGAGTCGTCTAATCCTTATAGGTTACAATTATCAAGATATTACTATAGTATTTCCAGAATAAACATAGGCTCTGATACCATTTTGTGCCAAAGATCCAAGAAATAAAGGGGCTCGTAAAAGAAGGGGTTAAAATACATCTTTTTTATAAATATAATTATGTAACAGATAATATAATATTACACAGGGGCATATTTGTTATCAAAATAAAATTCAAGGGAGTATATTGCAACCTATTAAACCATTGAGGGGTATAAGAGTCAAAACAAAACACATAATTGATTCGAAACTTTGAAATTGAACCTATTTGAATAAAGTTTTGAAAATTGGATTTTTCTGCACTATTATTTTTTCCCCAGACGTAAGTGAATTATGTTTTCCGAAAAAGTGTATCCTTGCAATTTCCCCTATATTTATCCCATTTGTAAGGGGTGTTATATACCTAATTTTTAAAGGGTAAATAATATCGGTCCGGTACCATAAGGTACAACTTTTTCGGCCCAATCGAACAAAAAAATTCTTTTAGCTAGGTCCAATCTCAATTAAAATGACCAAAATAGTCATCTCAGTTTCCTCTTCATGGATTTTGCTTCATGCCAAATCGCAAGCGTCCACCGACTTCCATGGCAACTCCACCGCCATCGAAAGATAAAATCTCTCTGTAAAACCGAAGCCAATGGGAGAAGAAGCTTGGGCTTGAGCAGAGAATGAACATGAGAAAACTTGTCCAATAGATCCCTTTATTGCTATGTTTCTTCTGAGAAAACTCGTCCAAGAAGACCTCATTCTCTTTATCATCATCAGTTTTGTGCTTCTCATGGTATCCAAACCAGTCCAGCAATCCCCATCAAATTTCTTGCGTTTCTTGTCAAATACGTAAGAATATTCCTTTCAACTTTCTTGAGCTTTTCCTCTTTATTGTCATATTTCTCGTGATAATGAACACGAGAAAACTTGTCCAACAGATCCCCTTTATTCCATGTTTCTTCGGAGAAACTCGTCCAAGAATACCTCATAACTAGATGCGATGGCTCTATCAAAAGTGAGCCGATACCGGAAGAAATTCAAAGAAGAATGACCAAAATATTTGGTGCATGTAATTTATGTGCACCATCACATGACTCTAGCAGTGCATGTAATTTTTACGTGGACCACATGTATATTATATTTACATGTATTGTATGAGTCTAGTGTTGGGTTTCCGTACCCCGTCGCCAGATCTAAACACAGCAAAAATAATATAGTAAACATATCTGACCCAGTGATGGATCGATCGCGCCTGATTCATGTATTAGCATGCAAATATCGAATATTAATGCACGAAAAGAGATTACCGTTAACAACGAAATCATCTGATGGTGGTGATCCTCGAGTCCAATCAACCTGACCAGATCAACAAGTCCGACACCAGTGCTAGTGTGATGACGGCTATTCTCAGAGAGTGGGTATTGGAATGATTTAACCCTAGACTAGATGTTATATTTATAGTGGCAATTAGTTAGCTAATTGGGCTAGGGTCCATAAAGCCCATCGGGCCAACATTTGGTATGCTGGACATTTATGCTAATAATCTCCCACTTGCCCAAAAGCCAACACAAAACTACAACTCATAATCCAAGTAACTTAATCTAATTGAACAACTTGATGTACTACCAATGTACATAATTATGAGATATAAATATATCAAACGATTTAATTTTAGAACTTTCTATAAATGAAACAATTTCAAATATAGAAACTCCACTAAATTGAGGAGCTTTCAAAAATTAAATTCATCTCTTCTAAATCACTCAGTTTGAGCACTTAACATTTAAATCTCAATTCTCATTGATAGATCGGCGGCCGATTGATTGTGACCCAGCGAGGCTCAAGTGTATCATAGCAGTATGATCACAACCTTTGTGATTTTAGAAGTCAAACAACTTCTTTGGTCTTATCATGAATGCCCCATTGTCAATTAAACTCCTTTAATAGACAATTATAGAAATATAATTCCAGCATCAACCTACCGATCGTGGGTAGCGCCTAGCATCTGCGCTTCACGAAGACCTAGATACAAATGACTAGCAACGTACGAGAACCTGTCAGCCATAGTTAGCGTGCAGTACATTCCTTTCACTCAATATGTCCCGATTGAATATAGGGCATTGGTCGGTCGAGGCCCCTTATGATTTCAATAACTATGTATTTGTTTCACGTTATATGATCCATTGTGTGCGTATATGAAAACTCATTTTTCACAAGCACTACCCACTCTGGCCAGAGATTCCTCGAATCATATATAGAAAAACACATAGGACATCCTGGTTCATCAAGACCAGTGGTGAATCCCCAACGACAATCATAGGCCTCCGACAGCATCACTGAATACCCAAAATAATGACTTTATGACCCACATGTGATCAGTCATTAAATCAAAGTACACAGCTATCTATCAAGACCTCAATGACGCATCGGGTCATGAGGAGTAATGGTGCACAACTATGACTAGGAATTCTATACTCGACAAATGGTAACCACTTATAGAATTCCGAGTAGGGTCTTTCAGTGAACTCATTCCTAATGAGCACCTATTCATGTGTGCTGGCTTCTCCAAGCCAACGCCGATGAAACGCGGCGCACTACACTAGACACATCATGAATACCAGTCTCTAACGAGCATATATCGATATCCCATTCCCGAAGGCTCATCGACCAGGAACATTTAGAAATCGCAGTCGAGAATGTATTTCATGGTCACTATCATATGCGTAACCACATTCTATGGACTATAGCAACTTCAAGGACTTCATCAATACATCAAGATGCATGGGTAGACAGATGAAGAAGTGCCATATATAATATTCAAACAAAGATTTGTCATAATAAGATTATAAGTACAATCAATCAACTATTGATTTACTTATTCATGTACGACAACAATATCTTTCACTTTCCCAAAGCCAACTACTCATGTGTCTTAAGACCATCTTCCCAAGATGTCTAACAGACATCAATCATTGTAAATGCTTTGTCAGTGGATTCACTATATTTTCCTGTTGAAGCGATTCTCTCGATAATAATGTCGTGTCTACCATCTCTCTCATTAGATAGTATTTTCTCAATATATGTTTGTTTCCTGATGAGATCTTGGCTATTCATAATAGCTCACATGTTGTCACAGTACACAGAGATTGTGTCAACTGCACTAGAAATTACACCCAACTCTTGAATGAAATTTCTTATCCAAATTGCCTCTTTGTTGCATCGTATGCTACAATGTATTCAGCTTCAGTGGTGGAATCCAATGTGGCGTCTTGCTTGGAACGTTTCCAAGAGACATCACCATCATTGAGCTTAAATACAAATCCGAACATCGATTATGTATCATCTACATCCGACTGAAAAACCAGTATCAACTTAGCCTTCAACTTTTATTTCTCCACTTACAGATCCAAAAACCACGAACATATCATAAGTTCTTCATAAGAACTTGAGAATTATTTTAACAGTTTTCCAGTAACCTTCACCGGTATCTGTCTGATGTCTGCCCATTACTCTAAGAACATACATCAGGCCAAGTACATACCATAGCATACAATATGCTATTAAAAGTAGAAATATAAGGTACCAATGTCATTTTTCTCTCTCCTCATCAATTTTAAGACCCATTGACTCGAGAGATGAATACTATGACATATTATGAAGTAACTCATTTTTCGACTATTCTATGCTAAACCATTTTAGCACAGTGTTTATGTACGTAGATTGAGAAATCTCAAGCATCCTTTAGATCTATCCCTATAGATCATAATGCTAAGCACATATGACGCTTCTCCCAATTTTACATGGAGAAATTAGTAGATAATCATGCTTTAATTGATTAATCCAATACCATTCACAATGCGCATGATATAATCGACTCAAAGCATCACAATGCATGCTCCCACTAACCCTTTTGCATACACATGTCACTTCCGGATTTTTAACAAAACCAAACACTTTGATGATGTTATCAAAACGGAAGTTCAAACTTCGGGATGCCTTCTTAGGCCCATAAATGGACCTCTGGAGTTTGAAAATATTTTTCTCACTCCAAGAAGTTGTAAACGCATTTGGCTGCTAAATTTCTACCTCAATGTCACCACTGAGAAATGTTGTGTTCACATCCATTACTCATATCTCATATTCATAATATAAAGATATAACTAATAAAATCTAAATATACTATAGCATCATAACCGATGAAAATTTTCTCATAAACAACTCTTTGCCTATGAGAATAACCGTTTCTCACCAGTCAAGCTTTGAAGGTCTCCCATCCACCAAGCTTTCACTTGTAAATCCATGCAGCTAATGGGAACAATTCCCAAAGATGATCTACTAAGGCCATACCTTATTGGAGTACATGGAGTCCATTTCAGATTTCATGGCATCTTGCCAATATCCCGAATCAATATCTGACATCGCCTCCTTGAAAGTCCAAGGATCATATCCATGGTCTATTTCTTGACTACTTTCAAGGAGTATATTCATTCTATCAGGAGCTCTTGAAATATTTTCAAATCTCCTTGGTGTGTGTAAATCAAAGGTTGTGATTAACTAAATTAATTTCACCGTTTTCACTTTTCTAGTGGTTTGTGGTTCTTGAACCCTTTCAAGTTATATTATTTTGTCATCCTTTCTAATAGAAACATTTTCTCTAGAAAGATTGCACTTGCGAAACAAACTCTTTGCCTGCAATTGATAATATAATTTCCACAAAATAACATAAGATGGATCAACTATCCAACTCATCTCCCACTGGCTGCTTCACATAAGCAGAACAATCTCAAAATAAAAATTGAGATCAGTTTTCAGTCCATATCGTATATGGAGTTTTGGTCACTGCATTGGTATGAATTATATTCAACAAATATGTACCTTTAGAGAGTTACTCAGAGAGAATCACATTATCTTTAAGATAACTCAACATCATCTTGCACTAACATTTAGTGCTCCGCATACGTCCATATGAATCAAATTCATTGGACATTCAGCACATGCTAAATATATGTTGGATTTAAGTTATCATTCTTTCTATATGCTCCAACCAGAAGGTTTTGATGAAATAGGCAAAGAGAACTTGGTAGGCTGAAAAAAATCTATATACAATCTCAAACAGGCGCCGAGTTGTTCGTACAAGATATTTGATTCATATATCATGAGCCTTGGGTACAACAGACTTAATGAAGATCCTTGTGCATATTTCAAGAGATCTGGGAATGATGATTATATCATTTTGTTGTTGTACGAGGACGACATGTTGGTCGTATGCCCCAACAAAGACCGAGTCCAAGAATTGAAGGCACAATTGGCTACGAATTTTATATGAAGGACTTGGGACCGGCGAACAAGATTCTAGGGATGCAAGTTCACCGAGACAGAAGTAACAGAAAGATTTGGCTTTCCCAAAGAACTTGAAGAAAAATCTTGCAACGCTTCAATATGCAAGATTGTAAGCCAATTTCTACCCCTATTATTGTTAACTTCAAGTTATCCACCGAGATGTGTCCTAGCAGTGAAGCAAAGAGGAGAGATATATCTCGAGTACCGAATGCATCAGCGATGGGAAGTTTATTGTTCGTTATGATCTGTACAAGACCAGACATTGCACAAGCAGTGGGAGCAGTCAGTCGATACATTGTGAATCCTGGACGAGAGCGGAGTACAATTAAGAGGATCCACCTTGAATGTTGCATTATGTTATGGAGGATCAAATTTTACACTCAGTAGCTATGTGGATTCAGATTATGCAGGTGATCCTGATAAAAGAAAATCTACTACTGGCTATATGTTTATAGTTGGAGGGGGAGCAGTAAGCTGGGATTCAAAATTACAAACAATTGTGGTTTATTCACAACGGAGGCAGAATATATGGCATCAACTCAGACTTGTAATGAGGCAATATGGAATCAAAGGTTACTGGAGTAGCTCGGGTGCAAACAAGAGAACATTCCTTTGTTTTGTGACAGTCGGAGTGCCTTGCACATTGTACGGGAAGTGGTAGAAGAATGAAGTGTGTATATGTAGAAGCTTCATATGAAGGAGAACCTAGCTGATGTTCTGACAAAGCCGGTTAATAGTGATAAATTCGAGTGGTGCAGATTCTCAAGTGGCCTAGCAGAAACTTAAGCAGCAGGGTTATGGCAAGGTTGAAAGGATGTGTGGAGATGCACTTGATTCTCAATCAAATCTCCAAGTGGGAGAAATGTTGAAAAGTAAAAGTTGGCAATTTGATAAAAACAAAAACGTGGAATGTGTTGGATCGTGGAGCAGGCAAATGAATAGTATGCACATCAAATGTTCATACGAGAGATTTGCACCTATAAATAAATGCATCAATTCTCATTTCCTATTATCTCAAATCCAAGTTTATTCTCTCTTGTGCTCTATAATAGCTTTGTTAGGTATTATTCTCCTATATTAAGAATATTACTATTCTTTGAAAGATAGCGAGAGGTTGTAACGTACAAAATATTATAGTGGAATCTTTTCATCTTACCCGTGATTTTTACCCTAATAATTTTTAGGAGTTTCCCACGTAAATTGTGGTGTCCATTTTATTCTTCATTTTTGGTATTTTCTATTTCATGTCGCCACACTTCCGATTTGTGGATCACAATCAAGACTAGAAAGTTCAGAGATATGTCAAAGCTTACATGGTTGACACCCTATTATGACAACGAACATATTGTACTTGCTTCTTCGATAAGCCAATCAATTATAACAATTATGGTATACCATATATCCAGGTTGAACACGAGAAGGCTCACTAAGAAGCCATTTTAACTTTTTTCACACATTAGCATTATAACTCTGAACAACTGAGAACTCATTTGTGCTACAATTTGGTAATGGAGACAAAAACTAGTGGCTCGGGCCTAAGTAACAAACATCCCAACTTTTTTTCTTGGAGAGCTGGTATTTCTTCTCTAAATCTTGTAGTATGCATGTAAATCTTCGACATAGTTGATAACATCAAGTTGGTCCTTTGCAACACAAACGTCGATGGTCAACATAGCTCCTCAAATATGTCCTCCATTTCAACCACCTAGAAGGTGTTCACTATGGAACCTTGACCAATATTTTTCGATAAACAAAACAGAAATGAGGGGTAAAAGGACACATACAGTTCGCCAAAGAAGGCATAGGCTGGTCTTTAGCAGATTTTAATAGATTCTCCGAGTTCGAGTCGAGTCTATTAGAGAGATAGCCCCCACCCCCACCGCCTACTTGAACTCACTTGTTGATATCTTTTTGTTTCTTTGTTTCCAATTGAATATCAGTGTATCAAGAACCTATGAATTCTACAATATTGGGAGATGGTGGTGTAGAAATTCATCGATGCTGCAATTAAGCAACGAAATTTGAACTAGAAATCCACAAGAAAGTTGTTGCTTATACACAATGTTGCTGCGAGAATGAAATTTGTGAAGCATATTTCCTATAAAAACCAAGAAATTCAGCATCAGCAAAATGTGGAGGATGGGGCCTAAGGAAAAATTCAAACCAAAAGAAAACTCTATTCATCAAAACTGAGAAATGAGAATGAGCAGTGAAGCTTTTGAATTTCCAAAACGTTTTATTCCCTGATTTATATTCCCTTGTATATTTCACTCAGTGTTTTGAAGTCATCCGAATTTTATGTACAATTTGATCTGCAAATCTGATAAACAATTACAATATATTCTCTTAAAATGTGACGCTTTCGAAGACTTGTTTCAGAATATCAAAGGAAAGAAAGGTCCAACCAAACAAGTTTCTATTTTTCATTAACTAGGAAACACAAAAGCATGACTCAAATCGCTCAGACAGACAGGCCCTAACATTCTAGTTAGTATGCCATTTCTGCAGCCTCGATAAGCACTATATCACTCTACGAAGGATTTGAATTGTGCCGATGATTAGCCGTTGCCAACCTCAGAAGCCATTGATCCTTTTCTCCAGAGCCAGCCAGTGGAGGAAGAAAACAAAGGAAGTCACTGATACCAAATGAGAAAATTCAAACCTCAACTAAAAATGGAAGTTTCTACCCTTCAAAACGCATGTCTTGCCCCTGTGCTTTCTCCATGAATCACAGTTGATTTTATAAGATATTGAAGGAAACAAAGAAACCGAAACAAGGAGAAAGCAACCTGAACACCGATCAGAATCGTTTACTTTTCTCTCTTGCAAATCGAACAACCTCTTTTCAATGAAATTAAGGAATCAAGAGCTTTTCATTGTTCTCACAGATCAATAATGTGTTTTCTTCATGTAAATGCCAACAGTTGCTTCAGCACAGAACAAAAGATATTAAAATCGGCAAAACTCAGGCAAAGAATTTGCATCAAGCAAGTCTTTTCATTCAGGAATCTGTTTTGAGCTGGTGGATTAACAATCAACCTTCATAGAAAAATGGGAATAAACACTCGCAACCATTTTGATAAACTCTCACCACTCACTTCCCTCTCAAGCTTATGCTTTTCCGCTTCTGATTCAAGGAAACTCTACGTGCCATTGCAGGGTTATAGAATCTTCTCATGTGCTCTGATAGTCTATGAATCGAACCGAGATCACCAACTTTAGAGAGCTGCGTCAGAAAGGCATCAAATTTCACATATGGCAACTTCATCCCCCTGTTTATAACTTGGTTCAAAAGGAAACTTGCATCTTTAGCATTACTACATCCAAAAAGCCCTTCAATCATCACACAATAAGTATTACTATCGCGTGAACAACCCCTCTTATCCATATCATCCCAAGCCTCAAAGGCACCATCAGGATCACCAATCCTAAAAAACATTGCCAACAGCATATTGTAAGTTTGTACACTTGGCATACAGCCTTCCTCGATCATTTTCGTAAAAAGTGTAAAAGCCTCATCACGGTTCTTATTATCGCAGAGAACTTTGAGAAAACAATTGTACGTGACAATATCAGGAGGGTAGCCTGTCCTTCCCATCTCTTCCAAAATTTTATAAGCTGCTTCATTCTTTCCAGCTGAACACATGCCTTCTACGAGTTCTTTGTATGTTGACACATCGGGAAGATATCCACTCTTTTTCATATCATCTAACATTTTAAAACATTCCTCCATTCTATCATTTTCGGCAAGTGCTATCATCATAATCACATAAGATTTCGCTGTGGGGGAAGATACAGATGAGCCCTTGGATTTCATGAACTCCAAAAGCTTGGCAGCCTCAGTTATCATCCCTGCTTTGCAGAATGTGTTGATGGCTGTGTTATATGTGAAATTTTCAGGTGAATGACCCTTATCAATCATTTCTTTAAGTATACTCATTCCTCTAGTAGGGTTCCTAACCCTGCACCACCCAAAAAACAAAATATTGTAAGTATCGGCATTTGGCTGGACCTTGATCTTAACTCTCTTAAACATCGCCTCCGCATCCTCAACAAGACAACACTTGCACAAAGCATCCAGCAGTAGATTAAATGCATTAATCTCTGGTTGTGTTTTCACTCTTATCTTCTTCTTCTTTGCAAACTTTTGAAGATGTGTCAAATGCTTCTCAGTATAGCGCCTCAAAATGGTCAACAACTCCTCAATGGGAACAGAAGTCTTTTTGCTTCGTTTCATGTAATATAGAAGATCACAGATGATACGAAACTGTTTGACCTTGTATTTAGTACTAGACAGAATGTCAATCATCTTATTATATGCTTCAGGCTCATGATTATAATGTTCTTGATGCGCCACCCAATTAAAGAACCTTAATGCTAATTTCTCCTCGAAACGACTCCTGTGCAAGACCTCTACTACCAAAGGGGTTGTCAGTTCCACAGCTAGCTTATCAAGAGCCTCCTCCATTTTATATTCCGGATTCGAGTAATCCAAAACTGTTCTATACACCTTATCAGCACAATCAACACTATGGATATTAGACATTTCCTCCGAAACAACTCCCTCCAATGTACAAAATTTCCGAAGAATCCGACCCAAAACCAATGAACTCGAACAAATCGAATACTTGGAAGCATTACTTAAAAACCTACCGTGCAGAAAATATTGGCTGATGAACAAAGTTTGATCCAATGCAGAAAATGGGCATGCGCGCATAATGGTGTTTTTGTTCGAACAATTGAATGAAGCCATCCGAGGTGGTTGGTAAAGATGGTATGTGAATGGTAGCGAGCCTACAATGCTCAAGAATCTCTGAGTTGTATACAAAGCATGAGAAACAGAAAGTTGACGCAACATTTCAAGAAACTAACAAGCAGTAACCAATCTTAACGCTTTAAAGTTGAACATAGAATGAAAAGGATGCGGTTTTATAATGTATACAATCCAAGCACAGTCACTTATTGAAGCAATTCGTCGAACAGGTACTTGGCAGAATAAAATATCCGCCCATAGAACAAAAGATGGATACTACAACTAGTTGAATTGTGAATATCGTCATTCCCAGAAATGTAATCGAAATTCCGGCAGCAGTAATCACATTTTTATTGCAGACTCATGGTGATAAAGAGTGAATCTTTCACAGCAGAAAACATGTCGGCCTCCATAAACCAGGTGATGTTTCCGTTGGATCTTGATCCAACTAACTACATGGTCATCCCGTTTGGAAAAACTGTGATCTTTAATTAAAATAAACAAAACCTTTTAAAATAATTAATAGGATGTAGTCTCAGGGGCATAACCTAACTAGGAGTTTGTGTTTAGGGGCTATTTTTTATTCAAAAAATTCATTCATAAAAAGTAATGAGTCAACATATCCCAATGGCTAGGTTTGGTTGGAGTGATCCTGATCAAGCGTTTCGTTGTCTTTTTAATTTTCAAGTCTTTTCCCAGAGTCGCGATATTAGGCATAGTTTTCCATTGTAGAAGTTTGAAAATGCATTCCTCCCACCATTAAATGTTTGGCATATGCACGCTCGGTGTACCAAAGACAAAACATACCATTAGGTATTGTGAATCAATTTTTGTATAGTAGACATTGGTTAAATTACAAAATGACATTTTTGACCATCATCTTCCCACCATTCTTCGGGAAAAGATGAAAAGATGGGGATGTGTGTATCTCTTTGGAGGAGTTCTACGCGATTGGCTCGGCTTTGCGAAGCCGGCATGCAATTGGGAGCTGGGAAGATATCGGCGGATGAGCTTTACAAAAGTTTTCAAAATAATCGGCGGAGGATAAATTTACAAAGTTTATAATATGTGGGTTTTGCGGAATGGGTTACTTCGGTGGTCCTAAAAGAGCTGTGGTTTTGGGTTTTTTAACTAATTAACCCAAAAAAAAAATATTTAACAAAATAACCTAAAAAAAATTTTCTTTATCAAAGTAACCGAAGTCGCCATCTCAGATGGCGACTTCAGCATAAATTTTTTTTATTTTATTGAAGTCGCCATCTGAGATGGCGACTTCAATATAAAATAATTTTTTTTTTGAAGTCGCCATCTGAGATGGCGACTTCAATATAATTTTTTTTTTATATGGAAGTCGCCATCTGAGATGGCGACTTCCATATATATACGCTTTTCATAAATATAATAATATTAATTATTGTAAATAATTTATAATATAAGGTTTCCATAAATATAATCATATTAAATATAGTAATTAATTTATAATATACGATTTTCATAAATACGGTTTCCATAAATATAATCATATTAATTATAGTAATTTCATATATGACAGCTTCCATCCTCGTACAAAATATGCCTTCCAAATTACTCCAATTTTGACCAAAAAATTGAATTTTCGAAAATTCAAAATTTTGACTCATCAATTTTTTAAATATTCAAATATGAAAGAGAAAATCATTATCTATCACTCAGATTGTGTCAATCACGATTTTTTCCTAACCTAAATCTTCAAATTTAATTGTCACTCATTATCGGCTAATTTAAAAAATTAATGCCAATTAAAAAATTAATTTCAAAATATTGTTAAATAATTGTTTTTACATTTTATGGTGAAACGCACACTTAGGGTGCGTTTCTTCTTATTCTTTTTTTCTTATTTTTTTTAAATGTGAATTTGGTTTTGTAAAAAAAAAAATTATAATATTATATTATATAGCCTAGAAAATCTTTTGAGCGACTCCATACACCAAATATATCTACTAATATATCTACCAAATTATATTAATTTATCTACTAATTTATTATATTAATTTATCTACTAATATATCTACCAAATTATACACCAAATAAATATTCAAAAACAAATTATACATCAATTTCACCAAATAACAATAATATTATTGTTCTACAAAACAAATCATAATAATGTGTAAAGTAACAAAATAAAAATAAAGAAAGTTAACTTTGTAAACTAATAAAATAAATAAGAAAGGGTCAAGTAATATTCAAACTTGTGATGCTGGGTTAGGGGTGCAAAGCCCCCACCAGTAGAGCACATGACCGTACTTGACATAATTATTACTAACAAATATATAATAACTTATTTAACCGATATCGGTTTTGATTTTTAAAATATCGGTTAACCGACTTAACTTATTTAACTGGATGATCACCCCTAGATAATATTATTGTTACTAACAAATATATAATAACCTATTTAACCGATATCGGTTTTGGATTGCCAAAAATATTTTTCAAACAAAATATTTTTTTGAAAAAGATTATTATAATTTTTTTTTTTTTACAAAACCAAATTCACATTTAAAAAAAATAAGAAGAAAAGAATAAGAAGAAACGCACCCTAAGCGTGCGTTTCACCATAAAATGTAAAAAAAAATTATTTAACAATATATTTGAAATTATTTTTTTAATTGGCATTAATTTTTTAAATTAGCCGATAATGAGTGGCAATTAAATTTGAAGATTTAGGTTAGGAAAAAATCGTGATTGACACAATCTGAGTGATAGATAATGATTTTCTCTTTCATAATTGAATATTTAAAAATTGATGAGTCAAAATTTTGAATTTTCGAAAATTCAATTTTTTGGTCAAAATTGAAGTAATTTGGAAGGCATATTTTGTACGAGGATGGAAGCTGTCATATATGAAATTACTATAATTAATATGATTATATTTATGAAAACCGTATTTATGAAAATCGTATATTATAAATTAATTACTATATTTAATATGATTATATTTATGAAAACCTTATATTATAAATTATTTACAATAATTAATATTATTATATTTATGGAAAGCGTATATATGGAAGTCGCCATCTCAGATGGCGACTTCCATATAAAAAAAAATTATATTGAAGTCGCCATCTCAGATGGCGACTTCAAAAAAAAAATTATTTTATATTGAAGTCGCCATCTCAGATGGCGACTTCAATAAAATAAAAAAAATTTATGCTGAAGTCGCCATCTGAGATGGCGACTTCGGTTACTTTGATAAAGAAAATTTTTTTTAGGTTATTTTGTTAAATATTTTTTTTTTTGGGTTAATTAGTTAAAAAACCCTGTGGTTTTCGTCTGTCCTTTTGAAGGGAATGATGGGGAATTTAGAGTGATTCTCACGAAAAGATCGTCGGCTGTCCTTTCACTCTGGTAAATTTGATTATAATATTTAGGTATATTTATGATATTTGTAGTAGCCTTGGTCTACCAAAGAAGCTTGGAATGTCGACGTTCAAGGTGTGTTCCTTTGTGTGCAATTAGGTTTCATTGTTGCTGCTCTTAAGGACACTGCCCTCAGGGCTATCATCCACCATCCATTTAGAATCTTTTTTTTTAAAAAAAAAGATTCCAAATGAATGGTGATGATGCCTCTAAAGGCACTACCCTTAAGGGCATCATCAAGCAAACCGTGCAATTACCCAGTAGTTCTATATCATCAAAATTAAAGGATTTAACATTGTTCAAATAGTAAAGACACAAATCTATATCTTCAAGTCATTTGATTGGACTTTAAATACAATCATAGGAGAATAATTAATTTATTTGCTCTCTCAATTCAAGAAAATAAGTGTAAAATTCAACTACAATAGTTATGTATAATTTAACTTTCTTAGTTTATCTCATGGGTTTAATTTGCTGTCAAGTTTATTGTTGTTACATTAAAACTTCGGCAATGGAAAACGATCAAACCGAGGCGAATTTCTCTCGATTTTTTACTATAAATTTTGAATTTTTAAGCGATATTTAGCATTTGATCTGAACAATGACACAAACTTATAAAATATTTATGTACACATCACACACGTTAAAAAGACTATATAATATACACAGGGGCGGAACCACAAAAAAAAATTGGGGGGCAAAAATAACATTTTCAAATAATTAATTATCAAAATATATATGAACATTTAATTGACATATATGCAAAAAAATAATAACCAATATTTTATTTATACGTATATTTTAATAAATAATATTATAAAATAATATTAATTTAGTAGATAAAAAATATATTATAAAGTAAATTATCTAAAAATAAGGGCAATAAATATAAAACAAAAGTATTCAATACTTCATCTCTCATATATTTTATAGCAATCAAATTTTCACAAAGGATTAAAAAAAATAATCATGATAATCCAATTATTGATATCTAAAATTTGAACAAATATATATAATTTATTTTTTTAATTATTTAATTATGTAACTTGTATATTGATAATTATGTATGTTAAGGTTCTAATTTATTTTATTTTATTTGGACTTCATTTCTTGACTGTCAAAAAGACATTCAAGTGTGCATATTATGAATTGCCCAAAAAAAAATTTTCAACCAATTTTTTAAAAATAAAAGGTGGATATTTATATTTAAAAAAAAAAAACAGCTAAGTAGTGCATGTCTTAAAGTAAGAAACGTGCACACACCACTAAGTTTTTGCTTTTTTATTAATTATTAATATATATAAGTTAGCCAACAATTTTCTTTGTAGTGAAGAGGGGAAAAAAGTTGCAACAGATTTGTAGTGGCAAGGACTCGCAACTTAGCCACTCGAGGAGTTGAGAAATGTGCCAACCAATATTCCACAACGCATTTTTGTTGATGATCAGCATCAAACATATATAAAAACATTGGGTGCGGATGCCCCCTTACGCACCCCTGATTCTGCCCCTGAATATACAACCATTACATCAAAAATAAATTCATGCCAATATAATTGTCACAATGCCATAATACATAATAAATTCCATCGAACATATATCCTCATATAGTAAACTAAACTAGGACCTCGCCAAACGATCATAGAAGTACAATTATTGGCACTCTGATGCCCTCCTCCACCTGTAATCATCCACGCATAAAGAATTTGAGATTAATTAGGCAAATACAGTTAGATTGCATTTGGATCGATGAATTTGAATTTGAGATAATAGACCTCGGGAAAAAAAAAATCAATTGTATTTGATAGTCCACTGTAACAGCTTAAAATAGCTTAAAATGATAGATAAGAATTTCAATTCGTTTATCAAATCAGTTTATCCGAACAAAATCAATGGATTATTATTATGCCATTTCAAATATTTAACTCGAAATCCGTCAATTCAAATGTACCCTTATTTCTTTAATTGACAATAGTAGGAATGTTATTAAACTATAAACGAAGTTGAAGCCTATATCAGGTTGTGTGGTTGCTATTTCCAAAGTCAGTGCTTTGAATGTAACTACCCTTGAAAGATTTTTTTCTTTTCGGAATTGACTCGAACCTAAAACCCATGCGGCATGAACCTCACCCCTATGTGACTACCCTTTAAACATGGCTGCTCTTAAGGATAGTGATTGTATCACTTTAATTTCTCTAATGTCTGTTACAACTACTATCCGTAAGACATTATCCTTCAAGGTAGTATCAAAAAAATCCGGGTTATTCATCAGTTTGTGGGTGATCCATGCCCCAAGAATAGTCAAACCAGTAAGACTTGACACGGATATTTGTATGTCCGAGATCATATGGACTTGACACAGATTTGTGATGTAGCATAAACGCTTACCGTTTTACCAAAAGTTATAGTTGGTGCTAACTGAGCAACTCTAATCTTTATATTGTATAGCAGCCAAAGACTCATGTTTCGATCGCTCTTCAAACAATGATAATTATTTCACTCCAACAATCTCTCCCCTCCAATAATTGTACTACCTTACAGCTCATGATAATCGAACACGTGACATTGGCTCTGATATCAATTGTAGGATCAAGTCATTGTCGTTTTACCAAAATCTATAGCTGGTGGTATCTTATCTTTAAACTGTATAGCAGCCCAAGCAGCACTCTCCAAACAATGACAATTATTGCAATCAAACATGTGCTGCTAAGATCCTTGGACATCCAAAATTTCATTTTTATAATATTTTAAAAATGGAATGATTGTGGAGCACTTACACCAATTCATCGATCGCACAGCAATTTGATAATCAAATAAACTCTCCAGACAAAGCACAAATTAAATCAAGAAGAATAGATTAGATTTAACCTTAATCAACACTGTAATTTTGAATTTTTTTCATGCTTTCTCAGGGCCTTTAATTTGCTTATTGAGGTATGCGTCCAACTTGTCGTCAATTTGTTCCACCTGAATGCACAACACCAGAAACTTAATCTCATTTCATTAAATTGTTAAAATAATTATTGTACAAAAGAAATAATTTTTATTATATATTTGATTTTTCTTAAGATTTTTTAGATAAAGTTTATTAAAAGATTATTATATAATCAAATTGAGGGGAGATGTGACAGACGACCGACCACGTGCAAAATGAATGCCCAAACCATACAATAATTGATCTAAATAATTGAAGTTTTTACGGTCCCACTTGTTTATTATCACAATAATGATCGCCACCAAACCTCCATCTAACGCATTGGCATTTAATCTTCCCCCCGCAAGACATCTATATTTAGGTTTTGTTTTTTTAGGTGATATGATATTATCAAAGTAATTATTATTATTGTCGTAACTATTTTACATTAAATTCATTGAAATTGTTTTTTTTTTTAGGGAATAATAAAGGACTTGAACCCGAGACCACTTACATCGAGATATAGATGACAATCACTATGAAAAACCATTATTGTCTAAAAACAATAATTATTTAAAAACAAGTGTTAAAAATCGGACAGACTCTAACGTTTATCACATTGGTCACTTCACCTCTTAACCTTTCAAAACATGCATTTAACTCATTAACAATTTTAAGTAATACACTTAACCCTCTAAACAATATTCAGGGACAATCTTCACGAATATAATGTCCATACATTTTTAAATATTATGATATTGTCAAAATAATTATTGTTGATATCATAGTGTCATAGTAATTTTCATATTAAATTCATGAAAATTATTCTGACAATAATATTTTATTTTTTTTAAAATATCGTAAAAAAACCCTAGGTTTTACTAAAATATGAAAAATTGGAAAAACTAGCAGGTTTACCAATATATGGTTTCCAGCCGATCCCATTGGCAGAACATGTCAAAGTATTAACATCAATATATATATTATGGATACTTATCGGGTCGGGTCAATTTTGACCCGGTTCGGAATCGAAACCGGGCTAATCGGTTCCAATCCGCTCTGGAACCGGTAAAAATCAGTTCGGAGCAATTTCGTGTCTTGAAACCGGTAGCACCACCGATTTCGGTGCTACCATACTAGTTCCGGTTCAGGAATCGGGACCCGTAATTTTTGAAAAAAAAAATTAAGCAATTGAAATGACTAAAAAGGTTAGAAAATAAAAAAATTCAAAAATAATAAATAATAAATCATAACGAACCGGATCGGGTCGATCCGGAACCGGTTGGAACCGAATTCGATCCGATTTCTTAACGGACTGGACCGGTTCCGTGCTTAACGGATCCAAAATCGGCCGGTTCCGGACCAGACCAGACCGATCCGATCTTTTAAGCACCCCTAATATATACGAACCTTGTGCATTAATTCTTCGACCATTTGAGCATCCTTAACGGTTTCTTCAGCCAATTCTTCAACAAAATTAACCATTTTTTTGAGTCCACCGTCTGGGAGGGCTGACTCTAGTTCCTCCGCTGCCTTGTCCACGGACGCTGCTATTTTCTCGATAGTGTGCGCCGTCATATCTACCTCCTCTGCTCGAATTCATATTATTTTAAATAATATTTTAAATGTGTATATTTATATATTTAACATGGGTATTTCTATTAAAAAAAAATATAATATATGAATCTATTAAAAAAAATATAATATATGAATTTATAATTATTGAGATTTAGGATGTAAATTTATTCTTGATGCACACTTACTAGTTAATGTCATTACTCTTTGTATCACGAAAGGAACTGTTACCACCAATCCAGCAATTCCAGTCATCCTGTAAACATCATTTAGATTATATTTATAATTGATTATTCAAAGAATTTCTATATTGTTTTACTTAAAATTATAAAAAATTATTTTTAAACAAAAATATTAAATGTTTTTTATTAAAATAAAAAAACAGTATAATAAACTTATATTAATTACAAAATACCATCAAAAAATTTATGACATGCTTCTATTTTTTCTGCTTATTTTTTAGATAAGAAATAGCATAATCAATAAAATAAAACAATTAAAATCTATTTTTGTATCTGAAAAACTTATAAGTAGTTTGCAAAATCATTTATAAACACCCACTTATTCGTTGAATAAGAAATCATATATGCAACCCGATAAATTATAGTAAAGTATGCCAAATATAATGTTTTTGGAGATTATATTTTTATCTCTAATAATAGCCGGTTACCTTTATTAACTTTTTAAAAGAAAAAACATTTTAGAAATTTTGAAAATTAAAAAAAATAAAAAGTTTCCAAAAAATAATTATATAAGTTGGCTAGGATTTTGATCTTAGATCGTAAATTACCATAAGAAACGTTAGCACTTTTATTTTACATTATTTCATTATTTTTTTTTTAATTTTTATAATATTTTATTAATTTTGCCTATATTTATTTTATAGAAAATATAATTAAGCATTATTTTTTGAATAGATGATTAGCATTTCAAGACATTTTATCTTCTTTTTTTTAAAAAATATTATAAGCTAACTCACCATGGATTGTCAGCAGAAAGCGTGAACCCTGGAATAGTGGGAAGCGAGAAAGTAGACATCAGATCTGTCGCAGCCGCCACTGTTTCCGGCGCGGCGCTGCTAATTACAAGATCCCTGCAGCCAAAAACAAAAAAAAATTAACCATAATACAAACTCATGATTAAGTTTCATCTGATCATAAAACCCTTAACTTATTTTTATCAAATTTACAGCCAAGAAAAGTTGTTGGATCCAAATACCTCTTTGACCCATGGTTTCTTCTTCTGCTTATAGAAGTTCCGGCTTGCTTGTAATGCGAAACATGAGTGGATGCTGCTGTTAATTGCGGCGGAGGTGGGCTGTTAACGGAGAGGAAACTCTGAAATTTGTCAACAGAGACGGCGGAGCTGATGCAGCTGCAAGAAAAAGCGGCGGCCATGGATTTATCTTGAGTTTTGTTTTTGCTTGGTTTGTTGAATACAGTGTGGGATCTGCGAAGTTGACTCGATTTTAGTAAGTTTTTGCAATATAATTGTGTGTGAATGAATACTCGATTCTAGTAAGGTTTTTGCAATATGAAGGGTTGGTATTTAAAGAATTCATTATTTTTTTTTACAAAAAGGAAAATTTAAAAAAAATTATCATAGAAGATTATATTTTCAATACGAATCCCAAACTTTAAAAACCAATCAAAATAATCCTATGAAAATTGTTTTAAATTAAAATTAGTTCCAATTTTTTGTTTTTAATCAGTACTATATATTATTAGTCCCAAACTTTTGTTTTAATTAAAAGTGATCTTAGAGCCCTCTATTCAATTATGAGACTAGTTAAAAAATAACTTTTGTAACTAGATTTGTTAAAAACATTAATGTTAAACTACTTTTGATTAAAGATATTTTTTGTTGGAATTGTAGTCCTACAAATTTGGAACTATATTAGAAAAATTAATTATTTATATGACCATTTTTTTTAAATTTACTCTGACAAAGATATCTTAGTCAAGTGGTAATTAAATTAAAAAATACAAAATAAAATTTATTTTAAAATATAAAAACTATCTGTTGGGTGCAACATAGTGTTTGGATTGTTGTAAGGTTAAAAATATTTGAGTTGCATCGTTACCACAAAATATAGTTTTTGATAAAGTGGCAAATATTTGATCTTATAATTGGTATCATGGCTATTACGGAGCCAAAATTCAAAATTGTCTCGGGTTGACAAAACTACATATGGCTAAAAGATTATCATGATTTAGAGAGTTGGGCTAAAAAACTAAAATGTAACACTAAAATATTGAAAAATTGCATAGGGACACCCTAGCCCGTAGACTGGCTCCGCCCATGATCATAGCCAAGGTCATATGTCATGACTTACAAGGTAGTTCAATTATTAGGAAGAGAATTGTTTGGCTGCAACAATTATATTTGTTGTGATAGCGAGTGAAACGTGATGTTTGGCTGCTGTATAATTTAAAGATTTGACTTGAACCATTTTAACCTGCAATAATTTTTGATAAAGGGATAATCTCTTGATCTTACACAGTTTCATCAAAAATAATATAAATAAAAAATATTTAAAAAAATTAGAAGAAGAAAAAATGTACTCTAGAAGAAGATAAAAAACATGTGTTTTAAATGTATGCTCCAATCTCCAGTCTAGCTTCTAGTTCACATTTATGACATGAAAACACATTAATATCATGTTCAAATAGTATTTAGATACATCATAATTTAATTTGGACTTTTTTATCATACGCAAATAATTTCACAAACAGGCTTCAATGATTTCTCTTTTTTTATTGACAATAATATTCCAGAACAGTTCGTTTATATTCAAACGTTTCTACATAATTTACATAATAAATTAATAATTGGGTATGTGTCGTTTTTCAATCGCTCTCAATCTATGTTGCACCGATACTCCAAAAAATTTCATAGTCAAGTATCAGATACTTCTGGGATACGAATACGCACGGATACGGCACCGATACGTATCGGATACGCCACGTGGCGTATCCGAGGACAAAAATAATTTTTTATTTCGGATACGGTCAAGATACACCGTTGACGGTATCCGACACGCGTAAGATACGGGAATTTTCGAATTTTTTAAAAAAATAGGGTTGAAATTGTAATTAAAATTAAATTATTTAATTAAAATCCTTATTTCCTAACCACTTTAATGTGTTTATGTAGATTATATGCTTGAAATTTTTAGATGTCCTGGATTAATATTTTACCATTTGTCGTGAAGTTGGTGAGTTTGCAACTTTATTCTGATTTCTAATGTGTTTAATGTTGATTATATGCTTGAAACTTGATTTATTACAAATATTATTAATTATATATTTATATATATATAAATAAATTAATAAAATTTGCCGTATCCGGACGTATCGTATCCTACAAATTTTAAAATCCCGTGCAGTCGTACCCGTATCTGCGTATCCACGTATCCGCGTATTCGTATCCGTGCAACATAGCTCTCAACGTTTTATATACACGCACACACATTCGGTTACTCGACCCAATAGTCAGGATAACTCTATAATCTAATTGTCTCAAATCATTTGAGGTCATGTGATGCACATATCAAATATGGTTCCCATAGCCCCAAATAATTTTGGATCGTTAGATCTGCCCTATTGTTGTGATCAAACAACCCCTTTATATTCTATTAACAACAAGAGATGTTAATGAATCAATAAATTAATAACATGTTATTTTATAGAGATTTAATAGTATATATAATCGCTAGATTTTTTGAGTTTAATGAAATTATGTATAGAGTAATATGCTAAAATACATATATTTATTTATTTATTTATTTAAGTGAATAGTTTGGACAACTTTGAAGCAAGTGACATGCAAGAAAGGGTTATTTTAATACAGTGTCATTCACTAAAATTATATTGTAGTATAAGTGTTTACTTAAATATTTTTTGTTGTTGGTACGAGAAATTCAATATTGGATCCTTTCAAGTATATATATGTTTGGAGTTTAATAACTGTCCCTACTTGCATAGCATTCGAATTATGTTGACTGAGCTTTTGTACGATTTAAAAAAATTGAAGTTTTATTGTTACCATCAGCTACAACTTTTGGATACTTAGGTTCTGTATCAAAAAGGGTTGAGAGATTGATAGCGACGTTAACCACAGGATCCAGGTTGGTTGGTTGAAATGCTGGGATCTAATATCCTGTTGAAATTGAAGGGAAACTTTTATAGAATCACATCCAAAATATGAGTGTGACGGAGATGTATATACTTCGTTGGGTGTACAGTAAGACCAGAAGAGATAAAATAAGGAACGAAAATACTCGAGCTAAAGTAGGTGTAGCTTGTATAGAAGAGAAGATGTTTGGTTTGGTCACGTTCGACGTACCCAGTGGTGCACATGTGCGTCCAGTGAGTCCATGGATTTCGACCAGTAACGAGAGCGATAGGACGATCGAAGAAGACATTGCTCCAAGTTATACCCAAAGACTTGGAGTGCAAGGGGATTACAGAAGATATTTTGACCATAGAAGCGTTTGAAGGAGATTAATACATGTGTCTGATCCGACTTGATTATCTCTACCGTTCATGTAGCATACCCTAATTCGTTGAGATTAAATGCTTAGATGTTGTTGTATGAGCTACAACTTTTGGTAAAACAGTAAATATTTAATCATATAGTTGATATCAGAGTGCATGTATTATATTCTCATGGATTGCAATAAGTGCAATTACTGAGATGTAAGTGGTTGAGGTACGATTGGAATGTTTTGATGGTGCTAATATATAGTTTAAAAGGTTTAAATTATATTATTAATATTAGCTATAATTTTAATAAAATGATCCGCGCATAATCCTATCATATGTATCACATTCCAAATAATTGAAAATTGTTTGAATTTAATATAAGTTCTTTTGGAAGTGATAATATAAAATAATATCCAATTATTTGACTAGTAATATAATTTAATGCCCCATACAGACTTGTGGCATGTTGCATCACCATTTTAATGCAGCCAACTAAATTTGACACTGGATATTTATATTAATCCTTGTACATATTGCTTATGCTAACATAGTAATGTTTCTATTAAAAAAATATGAAAAATTCAAGAATATTTATTTCTCCTGTTATCTTTTTCATTAATTGCAAAAATCATCATCATTGGAATGTTGTAAAATCTCCAAATAAAGTCGTAGGCCTTGTGGCTCAGTTATGCACCACTTTCATTAACGAAGCTCAAGATCTAGGGTTCTAGTATCATGGCCCTTTTGAAATTTATGGATATGTATCTTAGAAAAGTAGCAAGCAAAAATAATAAATGACTTTGTATTAGAAATGTCGAGGCGAGATTTATAATCTCTATCCTTAAGACAATATTGTCTCACTACGGTGCTAATGGTTTGTTATGACAATTTGTCTCCCAATATACAACGACTATGACTTGTGATAGGAGCACTCCAAATCACAAGTTTTCAAACCACAAAGGTTCAAAGCACTCAACAAGAAGAAATTTGATGAACAAACTAATTGCTCACAATTTGGTCTTTTGTATGATGTAGATTTCGAAAATCATCTCTGTAACAAGTGGGAATGTCCTATATAAAGTAAATGAAAGAATGAAGTCCAAAAGACACCATTTGGATGACCCTATCAAGGAAAAAAACACACCCAACGTGAATGGACACATCATTTCATGCAAGGGATGAAAATTTCTGACCACGATCGAGCACAAAAAATTTATTTATTTCATTTCGTTTTCCAACAACCCCCCACATGAATTTAATTAATACATGTATGCAATTCAGTGCTTTGACGAACTATTATGGCACCTGTAGAGATAGCTTGCGGCTTTAAATCTTCCGTAGTAGTATTCAATCGAATTACTTGACTTAATAGCGAACTTATAGTCTTGAACTATTTAGTCGTTGGTGTAAACCAAGACAATTGAACCCTCGTCATAACAATTCTAACCTTCGTATTGATTTCTTACGGTTGTGTCCGTTTCGACCATGGACCACGCTAGGTTTCATAAGTGCTTTCGTTCTTTGAAGCGGCCACACTTCGCACTTACGTAGGTGACCTCCTAAAAGAGTATACCGAAATACTCCAACATATTCTAATATGTCTTAGGGGTCATTAAAGGCCATTTTCCTATCATCGTACCCTTTTGCAGGCTACACCACTTATCATAGGAATGGGTTGGAGAGTGATCTCTAAGGTCTTTATACAATCTCATAATTTAGTTGTCCATTTTGAACCTAGATCTTGGGATCTCCAGTCAACAAGGTTGGGTATCCACTGTGAGATTTTGATTATTTAACCCCATTCCGATCGATAAACTTCCACATGATCTCTTGGTTAACCAATTTATATGCGGATCCGCGGTTTCACATAATCACTCATGATTATGCCACTAGATATCATTTTGTCAGGTAGTATTAACGCAACATCTTTTAGTTGCATGCACAGGATTTTTCTCTAACGACTTATAACCACTCGCCCGAAGAAGCTTTATATATTTTTTTCATAGAGAAGTTTCCACAACAGTATATTTTCAGTTTTTGGTAATCGCATTACCTCGTTTGCATCATTTTATCATTTTAGGATACCCCGCAACTTCGCGGTAGTAACGAAGTACACCAGCGTTCAAACTTTCGTGTTTCAAGTTCTAAGTGTTATCGTCTTACAAATCCAAATTCGAGTTTTTCTTGAAAATTTTTGATTTAAGCGTACTTGCTTACAAAAGTTGAAACTTGGATAATATTATCAAACTCGGTTCACAATTTGTAATTTAAGCACGCTAACTTAGAAAACTTGAATTCAAGATTTTAAATCTTGCAAATTCATGCTATAAGCGTACTAGCTTAGAAATTCAAAATGAACGAATTTGTGATATTACAACGCCTAGTCAAAATTTGTGACTTCGATTTATCACTTATGTTTTAAGCGTAGAAAGCTTAGAAACTCGAATTTAAGATTTTATAGTCTTGCAAATTCAAGCTGTGATGCCCGGGAATTAATGATGTAAATCCCAGTGTGGTAATGATCCTTAATGGATTTTAATTGTGGCAATTGTAAATTAATTGCGGTATTGGGATTCCCGAGGATTTTAAATCCGGTATTTGGGGTCGTGGGATCCAAGGTTGAGATTGTATTCTCATCGTGGTGTTAAACCTTGGAATTGGGATTTTGGTGGGATCTGGGGTCTGGGGTGTTTTGTGTTGGGGCTGGAAATGGAAATTCGAGTTTTAAAGGTAATTATTGAACACATATAATTTTTAATGAGTCATGGTGTATTTGTGGAGGACTCAGGATTTTTGAGCCTTGGTACTATATATACCAAGTGGACTCGGTGTTCAATCATTTTTTTGGATGTCGCTTCTCTCTCTCTCACCAGCGTTACCCTCCCCAAACCTATTTCCCCTTCCATTTTCTTCTTGATGCAAAATCGTTGGAGGGTCGATTTCGGAGCGGGATTTCTCGAAGAAAGTTGATAATCTTCTTCCTCTCATCTTTATCTTCGTTTTGATTATGGTTTTATGGCATTTGGTTAACTATGTGTTTGCATTTGTGTGATATTCCTGAAATAATTATGTGCATTTTGGCCATTAATTATGTTTATGTGATTAATATGGTGTAAATTAATTATGGTGGTAAAATGTATAGTTATGCGGTGGGCATGACCTGGTAGTACATTTCAGGGTGCATGTGATGCATGTTGAGAAATTAGGTTTTGGCATGGTTTATTTGAGGTAGATATTAATTATTTTGGTAAAGCATGTTTAATTGGAGTTTTGGTGCATTCTTGGAGCAATGCTTTTAAAATATCATGTTGGGATATTTTATACATCGTGTTAAATGCCATAACACATTTTAATTAAACCCCCCCATTAACCCACCACTCTTTAACCAAATCACTCCCAACCCTTTTCTCCCAAACCCAAAAATGTTTCTTCAAGGAGGAGAAAAGAGGAAGAACTTTGGAAGCTTGCTTTTGCTGGATTCTTGGTAGAAATTGAAGCTTCAAGAGGTATAGTTACCTCCTTGTATGGTTTTGTTAAGATTTGTATTGAAATGGGTTTGTATTTTTGGGATTTAAAAAGGGGTATGATTTTCAAATGTGGTGTTTTTGGTTGGGTTTTGGATTATGTTGCTATTGATGGTCGTTATAGTGTAATATTGATGTTTTGGTATGGATAGAGTTCGATTTTTATGTCTTGTGTGGGTTGAAGAAGGTAAAGTGCGCTGAAATGGCGATTTTCGCGTTTACAAGGCGCGGCGATCGATCGCCGAAAACCGGCGACCGATCGCGCGAAGTCAGTATCGGGCAAAAGCTATTGGCGATCGATCGCCAAGTTTGGGGCGATCGATCGGCGAGTCTCGTGATCGATCACTCCGAACGCGGCGATCGATCGCCCCGAACTTGGCGATCGATCGCTGAGTACAGAATTTTGGAGATTCGAACAGTGGGATCTCGCGATCGATCGGGGCATGATGGAGATCACGAGATGCCAAATTTTGAGATTTTGGTTATTTTATTAGGATTTTGGTATTGTACCATTATTTGGCTTCTAATATTGGATTGTGTGATTGTGTAGAGCCTTCCTAGGTGGCAACACAACCAAGGAGATAAAGTCCTACAACATTTCCACTCTTTGGAACAAAGGTACGTAGTGAGACGTACGGGTATCGAATGGTGAAATGTATTTTTATGTATTGGATTATGCATTACGGTTGCATACTCATATTGGTTGATGAATTATGGTCTCATACACATATTGGATGCATTGGTGCATGTGATTGTAAGTCGAGGTTATATTCCAGTGATGAAGAATACTCCCGCCTTCATGTCGAGGCGATGATAGAATACTTGCCGCTGTCATATTATAGTGATGAAGAATATTTGCCTCAAATATGTCGAAGAGAAGGATAATGCAATTGTCATATTATTGCGAGGGATATGATGCAGTTAATATGTCGAAGCGATGGGTATTAATGCCGCTGTCATGTCAACGCGAGGGGTATTATGCCACTGATATAATAAGACTTGGAAAACTGTTATTGATATTGATGGAACGGATGCATGTCATGACATACATTATTGGTGTTATAATCTGTTGATTATGAATGTGACACATGGACAACCAAAGGGAGCTTTTAAGTGCATATATTACAAGAAGTGGTTTGTAGTTACGGTTATGCATTTTTAATATCATAATCTTGTTGATGTGGTTATGGTTTATTATATGCTCATGGTTTTGGGGTTGGTCCTGTAGGTATGTTTTGGCATGGAGGGCAAAGGACCGGGTTGATGCGGTGAGCTTGTGAGGAGTGCTTTTGGCATAGAATGACAGGATTACTTTTGTGTAGTCTCTACTCTAGGAGTAGTGTAAAGCAATAGCCTTAACATTCATTTTGCTGGGAATGTAATTAATTCTTTTTGGAATTTTATTTTTGGCACTGTAATCCTTAAAGCTCAAGGCATCAACATTAACCTTATACTTTGATTTATGCATGTTTAGCTCTTCTTATGCCTTTAATCCTCAAGGTAGTGAGGCCTTACATTAGTGGTATCAGAGTAGTGGTTAGAGAACCCGGGAATGAGTGAAGGGTAGACTTAGCAAACATGTTGGCTAGGTGTTCACTAATGAGCATGTTTATGCATGTGGTTCATATCTGTATATATATATATATATGCTTATTGTTATTCATATTATCTAACGGTGTAACACATAAATTGTTCTGGTATTGTTGTTAACCCTTGTATTACAGCATGGCAGCAAGAAATCTGGAACACCTGAATGAGGAGGTGGATGATGTGGGGGAGTGTAAATGCTAGTATTGCACATTAATCCCCTACCACCACCGGCTGTGGGCATAGAACCCATTGCACAGCTATTATTACCTGGAGAACTGAGTCTGACACAGTTTCTGACTTTTCATCCACCGCGCTTTGAATGAACTGAGACAGGGGAGGAAGCAGAGGAATGGTTGGAAAGGATTGAGCAGATCTTTGTGTCTGCACCCTGTGCTAGGATTGCTTGGTTGTTAGCAGAATTTCAGTTGGCCAAGAAATCTTCCATGTGGTGGAAGACGACTGTTATGGAGTTAAGGGCTCAAGGGATTTTGGTGGACTGTACTTTGTTTAGGACCCGGTACTTTTCTACGGCTACTATGCAGATGAAGGAGGACGAGTTCACCAGTAGCTTGACTGTTTCGGACTATGCTATGCAGTCACTGTTGAGGTACGTCCCTAACATTGCTACTAATGGGCATGCCAAGATGCGTCATTTTCTAAAAGGATTGAGGCCGGAATTGTTTGATCGGGTTATCTCCAACAACCCCAGCTATTTTGAAGATGCTCTTATCAGAGCAGAGCTAGCAGAGATTTGAGTCAGTGCTTACACAGATACTGTACCCCCGCAAGTTCCACCACAGAGGCCAGTATCTGATAATCTGAGGCCTCGTGGAGGATCATTTAAGCTCGTGGAACTTCATTCTCTTCCCGATTTAGTGGGAAGCGGACGGATAGCTGAAAATAAGGGGGCCGGAGGGGCAATGCATCCACCATTGGAGGACAAACTCAAGCAAGTAGAGTTGGAGAAGTGAAATGTCATTTTTGTGGAGGATCGCATTTGATGCATGACTGTTCGGCATGTTACAGATGTGGTAAGAAGGGCCACATTGCTCGGTATTTTCCTAACCGTGAAGGACAAACAGACCTCAGGGGAAGGCAGGGGGAGATTTATTGGTGGAAAGTACAGTAGAGACAACCAATGATGCCTTGACAGTCGGGAGGTCAGGCGATGGGGCCACCTCAAGGGAAGGTTTATGCTTTGATTAGGAAGCAGGCCGAGGCAGCTCCAGAGGAGGTGATTGCTGGTACGTGTCATTTATTTACATATTCCGCTTTTATTTTGCTAGACACAGATGCCTCGCACTCCTTTGTGTCTGCGGATTTTGTGAAAGGCATCTTATGTGCACGTCTCCGTTACCCACGTCTCTTATGGTCTCGACACCCACTGGAAAGATTGTGATTGCTGACCGGTTTCTTTCTGAATGCCTCATTTATTTTGAGGGCAATGAGTTGAAGACGGATTTGATTGTTCTGGGTATGTCAGATTTCGATTGCATTGTGGGCATCGATATACTGAACAGATATCAGGCAGTGGTTGATTGCCGGCAGAGAACGGTTCGTTTCCAATCTGATCAGGGGATTCAATGGACTTTCTATGGGAATGGTTCGCGTCCGTAGATTCCGTTGATATCGGTTGTTAAAATGTCACGGTTATGGGAACGTGAGCATACGGGTTATTTTATTTATGCGGTTGATATGGCAGAAAAGAAGAAAGAGTTAAGGATCGAGAAGATACTCATAGTCGTGGAGTTTGCTGATGTATTTCCGGAGAAAATTCCAGGGTTTTCGCCGACTAGAGAGGTCGAGTTTGGGATTGAGTTGTTACCGGGAACGTTCGCTATTTCTCGTGCCCCTTATAGGATGGCACCGACGGAGTTAAGGGAACTGAAGGTTCAGTTGCAGGAACTTCTCGACAAAGGATACATACGCCCTAGCGTATCGCCTTGGGGTACACCGGTTCTTTTCGTAAAGAAGAAAGATGGTTCAATGCGTTTGCGCATCGATTACCGACAATTGAATAAGGCGACGATAAAGAACAAGTATCCTCTTCCACGGATTGACTATCTGTTTGATCAGTTACAGGGTACGAAACTTTATTCCAAGATTGATTTGAGGTCTGGTTACCATCAGATCCGGGTTAGAGAGGAGGATGTTCAGAGACAGCATTTCGAACTCGGTATGGGCACTACGAGTTCTTGGTTATGCCGTTCGGAGTGACGAACGCCCCGGCTGTCTTTATGAGTCTGATGAATCGGGTGTTCCAACTGTATCTTGATCAGTACGTCATTGTGTTCATTGACGACATACTTATCTATTCTCGGAGTGAGGAGGAGCACGTGAAATATTTGCGGACAGTGCTCCAGGTTCTCAGGGATAATCAATTGTTTGCCAAGCTCAGTAAGTGTGAATTTTGGTTAGACAGTGTGGTGTTTCTAGGGCATGTCATCTATAGCGATGGGATATCAGGAAAGTAGAGGCAGTGATGGAATGGTCAGCACCTACTTCTGTGCCCGAGATTCGGAGTTTCCTTGGTTTAGCTGGGTATTATCGACGTTTTGTCGAGGGATTCTCAAAGATTGCTAAGTCGTTGACACAGTTGACTCAGAATGGAGTACCATTCTATTGGTCTGAGGCTTGTGAGCAGAGCTTCCAAGAGTTGAAGCATCGGTTGACGACGGCACACGTATTGGTGATTCCTACGGAGAACAAGAGGTTTTGTTATGTATACTGATGCATCGCTACAGGGCTTGGGTTGTGTGTTGATGAAAGATAAGCATGTGGTAGCTTATGATTTGAGACAATTGAAGCCGCATGAGACCAGATATCCAGTTAATGACTTGGAATTGGCGGCTATCATTTTTGCTTTAAAGATTTGGCGGCATTACTTGTATGGTACGTCGTTTACCTTCTATACGGACCACAAGAGCCTGAAGTTTCTATTCACTCATGTGAAACTGAATATGAGGCAGATGATATGGATGGTGATGGCTTTGCTCAAGGACTATGATTGCGAGATAGAGTACCAGTTACCCTATGATTATGGATGCAGGTATGTGCTGTTTACACATGAGAAATTGTGCTTGCAAAGGTATTGCAATTTTGGTACTACTACGGGTATATCGACTAGCGATGTATCATGATATTTACCGTTGTCATATCCTAGCGAGGGTCACTGATATGTCAAAGCGAGGGATATCATTAAGCCGCTGATATAACATAGTAGAATTTGTGAACTGTGATAATAACTACGCATATTGATATCTTTGTATTGATACAGGTATGATGAGATATCAAGAAGAATACATTCATGACAAGGCGATGATAGAATACATGCCGCTACCATATCATAGCGATGAAGAATATTTGCCACAAATATGTAGAAGTGCATGTCGCTGTCATATTATCGCGATGGATATTATGTCGCTAATATGTCTAAGCGAGTGGTACTGAAGCTGCGGTCATGTCACAGAGAGGGGTATTGTATGATAGAATACTTGCCACTGTCATATTATAGTGATGAAGAATATTTGCCGCTAATATGTCGAAGCGATGAGCATTCCGCTGTCATATTCTAGCGAGGGATATTATGCCGCTAATATTTCGAAGCGAGGGGTATTAATGCCGCTGTCATACCATAGCGATGAAGAATATGTGCCGCTTATAGCGAGGGATATTATGCCGCTAATATCTCGAAGCGATGAGCATTATGCTGTCATATTATAGCGATGAAGAATATTTACCTGTTGTAGCGAGAGATATTATGCCGCTGGTATGTCGAAGCGAGGTAGCGATGAAGGATATTTGCCGCTATATAGCGATGGATATCATGCCACTAGTTCTATGGCGATGGTTCATGCCGCCAGGTATATATAGCGATGGTTCATTCCGCTAGTTCTATGGCGATGGTCATGCCGTCGGGTATATATATCCATGGTTCATTCCACTAGTTCTATGGCGATAGTTCATGCTGTCGGGTATATATATCGATGGTTCATGCCGCTAGTTCTATGGCGATGGTTCATGCCACCGGGTATGTATATCGATGGTTCATGCCACTAGTTCTATGGCGATGGTTCATGCCGCTGGGTATATATAGCGATGGTTCATTCCCCTAGTTCTATGGCGATGGTTCATGCCGTCGGGTATATACAACGATAGTTCATTCCGCTAGTTCTATGGCAATGGTTCGTGCCGCTGATTCTATAGCGATGATTTATGCCGCTGATTCTATAGCGAGGGTTTATGCCGCTGATTCTATATTTGTTGCTGATTGTGTACCGCTATTGGGCAATGGGTACAAGTATGCCGATATCTTATTAGCGATGTGTTATGGTACTATATTGTTGGCATTATTGTAGATGTCATGTAATGACATATAACGTCATGGGTTGACGATGATATTGTGGATGTCATATGTTGACATATATCGTCACAGGATGACGATGACATATGTTCTATGTGGACGGATGTCGTCGTTCGATGAAAAATATAGTTAGGTATATATACTTAGTCGTATGGTTTGAGTGCCGATGGTGGGCACAAGGTGGTGTCTGCGTCACCGGTTGACGAGGCCACTATGCCGAGCAGGTTTGCTTGATGAATAAAAGGATGTGTCGTACATGAAGTGTACCGCAGCACATATTTGAGGTAAATATTTTACGAGTAGTGGTACCTTTGGGTATAATCGTTGGGATGGCTATGGCCAAGTGACTTGTGGTAGGAGTAGTTATTGAGGAAACTACTTGCCTGTACTGATGTGACATATGGTGGACATAGTCACACCCAAACATGAAGGTGTGGAATAAATCCTAATGGGTTAGGATTGCATTGTGGTTGAGCATGGACACCAGAATGTCCGTTGTGCTTTGGTGTTAGAGAAATATTGGGTGATGACCCACTACTCTAATTGTTGGTAATGGTTTAGTATATCGGGGTGGAACATATGATACGTTGGTAGGTTTGGTATAAACCTAAGGAAGCATCGATCTGCTATCCAGGTATTATTACAGTGATATAGTGAGCTTGTTGTAGCCATTATACTGATCGTTGGAACCGAGTTTGGTGAATCGTATGATGATACGATGAGGGTTTATAGTAGACTCTTGTAGTCACTATGTGGCATGAGGTTTGAGGCAGAAAATACCTCACGATGACATTTATACGTTAAATGTTTTGAGGGACTTGTACTTGGACATGTCAATTTTGTTGTGATTACCAACGTGGGTGTCAACAAGTCGTTGTTAGCGTCGATTGAGACTCCTTTCATATGGAATGCAATGGGGGATGCAATCAGAATTGTGGGATATAGTTAGTGGGGTGACACTATTATATTGATTGTATCTCTTGGAGAGATTTGATACATACTGTCATGGAGACAGCTGGTATTGGTCGAGGTTGATTGTGAATCAGCCATGGTAAGCATTATTGGCGTTAGACTGGGTAATGGCTTTATATTTCCGGTGAGACGTACAATGAGACGTATCTGGGGAGATGCTCGAGAACGTGGAGTACTGTGGTATAGTACATAGCATCGTTATACATTGTGTATAAGGATTTCAAATTGGTAATAGTAGCAAGGACACACTATTATGAACCAATTGTGTATTTATTGGTTCCGAGATATATTTTGGTACAAATATATCCAGGTTTTTCCGAACGATGGTTCGAGGTTGGAGGGTCATGGGTTCATGACACTTTTTTTATTAGGAATGTGGTATGGATATACCTATATATTGGGAATCTTTGGGAGATTCGCTGAGTCGGTTTTTTGTGGTGTTGATGTTGGGATCACACTATTAGCCGTTGGTTAGTCAATCAATATTCTCTGCGGGGTGAGAATAACTGAGGATTGACAGTTGTGTTGGGGCTTATGGGTATGATTGGTGATACCCCGAGCAAGTGCATTGAGTATGTATGTGGTGTTGGTGCTTAAGCATGTATACCAGTGTGTGTATGTGAATGCCAGCATTTGGGTACTTGTCGAGCATCGGATTAGTACTCTTGGATGGATGAATCTCTGGTGAGAGATTGGTAATCTCAACGACACGATGTATTCTGAAGAATGATCGTGAGGTCCGGTTGACTTCCTCTGAAGAATGATTGTCGTATTTTGGGGTCATGGTAATTCATTACTGGGTAATTCGATAACATCCCTGTGTTATGATTGATGAATCCTAGGGTAAACGAGGGATGGCCAAGATTAGATTGTTGGGTGTCGTTGTCGATACAGGTGGCGAGAATGCAATCGATTTTTTTCTTGCATGTCCTCTATAGGAAATTGAGACCTTGCGGAGTCTCGATGGCGTGTTTGGACCAAGATGTGATTTCTTGGAACACACGGTTGTAGGCATCTTTGGAGATGTGTTTGTGTTGATCGGTGGCCGTTAGTTGCCCGATCCGAGTTGCAAATGGTGCAACTACTCCCTCGACGGAGATGGATTTGGAGAGAGGAAACCGGGTTTAGTGTGTATACTTTTGTATACTAGTGGTTTTCTTTGTAGCGATGTGTGTTGGACATCGAAGTCTAAGCGGTAGAGACATCATGGAAGTGATATCTCCGTTGGAATCAAGGATGATTCGAGTAACTAGCAGTTACGGTTGACTAACTGCTTTTCGATGGTTAGCATTTAGGCATGCTGGCGTCCTTTTAAGATTGTAATGATTCGACAATGTAGATCCGATTGGATTGTGTGGTTTTGGCAGTACGTGGAGTACGTCTGTGCTTCGGGGATGAAATTTTATTAGTGGGGGATAATTGTGATGCCCTGAATTAATGGTGTAAATCCCGGTGTGGTAATGATCCTTAATGGATTTTAATTGTGGCAATTATAAATTAATTGTGGTATTAGGACTCCCGAGGATTTTAAATCCGATATTTGGGGTCGTGGAATCCAAGGGTTGAGATTGTATCCTCATCGTGGTGTTAAACCTTGGAATTGAATTTTTGGTGGGATCTGGGGTTTAGGGTACTTTGTGTTGGGACTGGTAATGGAAATTTGAGATTGAGAGGTAATTATTGAACACCTACGATTTTTAATGAGTCGTGATGTATTTGTGGAGGACTCGGGATTTTTTAGCCTTGTTACTATATATACCAAGTGGACTCGGTGTACAATCATTTTTTTGGATGTCACTTCTCTCTCTCTCTCTCGCCAGCGTTTCCCTCCGCAAACCCATTTCCCCTTCCCTTTTCTTTTTGATGCAAAATTGTTGGTGGCTCGATTTCGGAGCAGGATATCTCGAAGAAAAGTTGGTAATCTTCTCTCCTCGTCTTTATCTTCGTATTGATTATGGTTTTGTAGCATTTGGTTAACTATGGGGTTGGATTTGGTATTTGGGAATTTTTGGTTAAATTTCAAATTGGTGTTCTTGGTGTTTTTATGGGTTTTAAATGGAGTATTTGGGGTGTTGAAGGTGTAAGGGATGTTGGTTTTGAGTTTGGGTGTGAAAAACACCATTAAAGCTCGAGTTTTTCGGAAAATCGCAAGTCGCGATCGATCGCGGCATGGCGCCGATCGATCGCGACGAGAGTCTGGAAATTTAAGAAGATGCACAGTGTTGGCGATCGATCACTAAGTCTCAGCGATCAGTCGCGAGGGGTTTGGCGATCGATCGCGGAGACTCGCGATCGATCGCGTAAAGGTTCTGTTGGGCAGTGGGTGCGCGATCGATCGCGACAAAAGCAGTGATCGATCGCTGCTCGAAGATTTGAGTTTTTTTCAAAACTTTGTCAAAAGTTGGTATTTTGGAATCGGGGTTTAATTAGCCGATTTTCGGGGCAATGTCTACATTCCAATGTGAATGCTACACTTTAAGAACGGAATGATTGAAGTTGAACTTTAATAAAATGGACTACTCAATTGTACTTTTGGCTATCACTAAACTTTTAAAATAGAATATTTTGAGTAGTATGCATGCTTAATCGTCATGGATTGATGATATAATTGGGGATTGTGAACGTGCTTGGGCACGTAGTTGCATGCTTGTAATTAATTGGGAGTTATTAATTGTGTTTAGCACATAATTCATCGGATCGCGGGAATAAGGCAAGGTTTGTTTCGGACTACGGAATTATAAGGTACGTATAACGTATGAGCATAATCTTATATCTTATTGTAATTGTTGAATGCATGGTATATTGTATTTGCAATAAATGGATATGTATTGTGAACTATATGGTGACACTATGGAGCGAGCAACAATTGAGATGTTGTCGCTATGGAGCGAACATCGTATGAATGCCGCTGCTACTGAGCAAGCGATGAAATGAAATTGTAGATCTATTGGTTAGATACATGTGATATCTATAAACATTTAATGATTGGAGTTCATAAATAATGGAAATTGGTAAATAGGGAATGGATTTAGTTAATCAATTAAATGGTTAACTAGCTTTTGGGAATTTGATATTTTCGGTTACTTTTAGAATATGAACAGCATAGGGGATCCCGTATGAGGATGACACTATTCAGGGAATGTCTTTTAAATTCACCGCTTTACATTCTGTAAATTATCTAATGTGATATTGTGATTATTGGATTGGTGGTATTGGTATGATCACGCCGTGTGGGTGCTGTCTCTGTTGGGGCATGTGGAACAGGTACAGCGGTAGCTCCGGAGTTGAGATCGAGCTATGGATTGGAGGTACTTCCAGGATCGAGGTACCAGTGCTGGTATTGAGTAGGTAATTTTATACATTAGATACACATACGTTCATTCGATGCTCGCATGTGAGCACTACTATATGTGTATATGGTTTGTATAAAGGGCATTGCGGGGGACCCCACTCGGTGAAAGAGTGTTCTGCTTGTTTTGTATGTGGTAAGCATTGCCACTTTGCTCGAGAATGTCCTAATCGGGGAGGACAACAGAACACTATGGGGAGACCTTTAGACAGGGCGGTGCAACAAAGACCACCATTTGTACCGAGACCATTGGGAAGTCAGCCATTGGGGCCACCTCAAGGGCAAGTGTACACTCTGAGCAGGGAGCAGGCTACAGCGGTTCCAGAGGAAGTGATAGCGGGTACGTGTAATTTATTTACGCACCCTGCTTTTATTTTGATAGACACAGGTGCGTCACACTCCTTTGTGTCGACGAGTTTTGTGGAGAGGCACCGCATATGCACGTCTCCGTCGCCCACACCTCTTCTGGTCTCGACACCCGTTGGAAAGAGTACGATTGCTGATCGGTTTGTTGTTGACGGCCTCATTTATTTTGAGGGCAACGAGTTGAAGTCAGATTTGTCTCTTTTCATTTATGGGTTGCATGCAATTAATTAGTGAATTGCTAAATGAATTGAGAACATGTTAGTGTATTATAAGAAGCATACTTAAGGGTTGAGTGGTATGAGGGACTTAAACATTATATGGGATAATGTAAGGAATTTTATTGTTGTATGCTACGATAGCATGTGGTTTTCCCCCTTTTTACATGATTGTATGCGCTAAATACATGGGTTAATATACTAATAGCGGGTTAAGGGCGCGGGGTCCTTACACAAGCTTAAGCGTCAAATTCTTAGACAACACAAGTATAATCTACTCACAATTTCCCACAGCAAAACTCATTTGCTAAATTTTATTGCAATCTCATTGGCCTCGTTTTTGCTTCATAACAAAAAGTCACAACATTATCATGTGCAAATATTGATAAAGTAACAAATTACTTTTCTCACATCTCTAGTTTGCACAATATTTTCATCACAAACATCATTGTGAGTTAACTCTAGAGACGTTACGATTCTTCTAACAAATGAATGACGATTTTGTTAACTTAGTGCACACACAAACAATAAATTTAACATTACAATTTGTGATGTGAACTATGGTTTAAATGATCCTAATAATCATGCCACAAACCATAATATTCAATACAAGAGTAATAACATAAATTTTATTGCTTTCAACAAATATCATCATTACATTTATTTAGAAGCGGAGTTTACAACTTTCAAAGATACACTATCTAATTAAGAGGTAAGCGCTAGATCATACAAATCATTTGAGAGATGATATTCTTCGGTTACATTTACTTGATCAATAGCCTTCCCACGATCGTCTTTATTGCGACAATCCTTCGCCATGTGATTGGGTTTTCCACATTTGTAGCATTTGCCTTTGAACTTCTTCGCCTTTCCAGATTTGGAGGCCATGCCGTCAAACTTGCGCTTTGCTCCGGCGTTTTCCACTAAGTCCACTCGTGCTTCATGTTGGTGCCAATATTCCTTCCTTTTGGAAATTCTATTGTCCTCTTCGATTCTCAAGCGAACCACGAGGTCTTCAAGATTCATCTCTTTTCGTTTATGCTTGAGATAATTCTTGAAGTCCTTCCATGATGGAGGCAACTTTTCAATCATGTCGGCCACTTGGAATGAGTCACTTAGAACCATTCCCTCCGCATGAATTTCGTGCATGATTACTTGCAAATCTTGCACTTGTGCTATCACAGGCTTTGTATCAACCATTTTGAAATCCAGGAATCGGCCAACGATGAATTTCTTCATGCTGGCATCCTCGGATCTATACTTTTTCTCCAAGGATTGCCACAATTCCTTGGCCTTCTTCACTAGACAATACACATTGTATAATGTGTTGTCCAGTCCATTGAGAATATAATTCTTGCACAGAAAATCGCTTTGATTCCATGCATCAACCACAACCCTCTTTGGTTGTCGGTTTCACTCTCCATAATAGTAGGGACATCCTTATTGAGGAACCTTGACAACCCCAAAGGTTGTCAAATAAAACAACATTTGTTGACATCACTTGAAATCTTTCCCATTGAACTTTTCAGGCTTTTCACCATGATGAACTGGAGTCATTGTTGCACTCGACGAAGCCATTTGTTGCTAATATTGTCTTAAGATTGTAGTACAAAATTTATGGGTGTGTATCTTAGGAAAGTAGCAAGCAAAAATAAAAAAAATTGACTTTGTATTAGAAATGTTTAGGCGCTATTTATATCCTCTGTCCTTAAGACAATATTGTCCCGCTACGGTGCCAACAGTTTGCTATGGTAATTTGTCTCCCAAGATACAACGACTATGACTTGTGATATGAGCACTCCAAATCACAAGTCCTCAAACCACAAAGGTTCAAAGCACTTGACAATAAGAAATTTGATAAACAAACTAATTGCTTACAATTTGATCTTTTGTATGATATAGATTTCTAAAATCATCTTTGTAACAAGTAGAGAATGAAGATACGAGTCCAAAAGACACCATTTGGATGCACCATGTCAAGAAAAAAACACACCCCAACGTGAATGGACACATCATTTCACGCAAGGGACGGAAATTTCTGACTAGCCCGATGACGATCTAGCACAAAAAAATTATTTATTTCATTTCGTTTTCCAACACCTTTCTCCCTATAGTTGTAATAGTTTCTCCAAAAAAGATTCCAAATAAAGAGTCTGTTATTTTTTAAGGGAACTCACAATTATTTTGGGAAAAGGTTTCTATGAAATCGGTATGCGCCCTACATATAGATCAGCTCAATACTATTGATCTAAAATATTTGATATTTTAATTTATTTATTTATATTTAGAGAATTGTGTGTTTTAATATTGAGTTGATTATATAGTGGGGCCCAAACCAATTGCGTACAGTGTTTACTAATTGTAATTGACTTGGACATATTGATTTAAAACAACTCATTTTAAAATTAAAAATTCTGTTTGTTTTCTTTTGAATATATAATGCTTTTGTTTTTCTACTTTTGGCGGAATCAACGAGATTGGTCTAATTTCTTTTTATGGAATAACGTGATCAGCCAGCCAACAGGAATGGCGGAACACTGTATTTTTTTTAAATATAATGTAATGATAGTGTTATTGTGTTGATTTTTTTTTTTTTAAATCTACTTGTATACAGTGATTTCGGTTTAGCTTAATAATCTGATGAATTGTTACCGTTTGCAGAAGCGATCTAGTCTTAAAGTTGAGGGGGCAAAAATAATAAATAAAAATGGAGGGTAAATTTTTTTTAAGGGGTCAAAATATAATTTCATGGGGAAAAATAAAATTTTTGGGAAACAAAATGCACTTTTTTGGGGATAAAATATAATTTAAATTTACTTTTTTAAAACTAATATTTTTTTTTGAACTGCCCCCTCGAGTTCACATAGTATCGCCCTAAGCGCTTGCTAAATTAACTATACTAATGTGCTTTTAAAAAAAACATAATATTGTGCTAAAAACCCCATAAAAAGTATTTGAATCATCAATAAACTTTGTTTTTAAGCAACCTTATATATTCAAATTGTCATGTATCAACTACAAATTTGATTAAATATATAAGCAACACATTAACAAGTTTTTTTTATTATTAAAATTAAGATTGTCCTCATTTAGGAACCCAATAGTATTACTCGTTTTATACATTATTATATAACGAGTGAAATATTTTTATACATTTGGTTTGAGCCACACTTATATACAAATTCAATATTACATTTTAAATAAAAATAAAATAATGTATCAACTATTTTATAGCAATTATATTGAGTTGATCCATATGTAAGGTTCAAATCGGATCCATACAAATATTTTACGAACAAAAGAAAGAGAAAATATGATGATGAAGACTCTTTCTCGTGACAAGAATGACATTGGCACGTCTTGACAAGAGTACAATGGGATATAACTTTGTTTCCAGTTTCAGTACGATTTTAATTTCAATCTTCCAAATTATTGTTGTGAGGAACCAGAATCGGATTTTGATCCGAATGCCAAAATTAATGTGGACATTTAACTAATACAATATACATATATAATTTTTTGGTGATGATTTCTTGTGAAGATGGGATGGAGTGCGTAACTCTATTAAGAGAAAACTTGAGAGGAGAGGCAGTAAAATCACCGAACCCAAACCCTAACCGGCGCCTCCACTTCCAGACGAATCACCTTCAGCCGCGCAATCATTTCCCGACACAATACTTTCAGCCGCACAGTCAGTTACAGGATGGACCCATGGCCTCAAACCATATCCCAACCTTTTCTGAGAGAGAGCGAGCCTTCCCTAAGCCTCCAAACAGATCGGTAGAGCGGGAGTATAGTCGCGGCAACTACAGACAACTTCCGGGGGGCACGAGAAGTGCATCATAGGCAGCGAAAATTTCCAGAATTTCAGAGGCGATTCTTCAACAATTTCCCAGCAGAATGACATCCCTCTGAAATGCGTAAAACATTTCAGAAGGTGGGGAATGTTAAGGAGGTTTTTGTACCTTCTAAAAGGGATATCAGAGGGAAGAAATTTGGTTTTGTGCGATTCCAAGGAAATATGGAGATTCAGAAAATACTGGATGGGTTAAATCAGATATGGATTGGATCCTATAAGATAAGAGCTAATCGACCCAGGTTTGATAGAATCTCAGAGACGGCAAATCAAAGAAGCAAGCACAACATCATAGAGAACAGTAAACTGGGAGCCTTCATTGGATCATCTTATGCAGACATCCTCAAAAGGAAAAATCAGGGTCAGGTTGTGAATCACCAAGGGAATCAGCACCTGGAAGGCCGGAAACTAATCTTTAACACTAAACAGGAATAAAGATATTGGGTTGAGGGATGCATTTTGGGACAACTTCATACACCAGAGGATAGAGTGCAAGCTCAACAAGATCTCTGGATTAATGGGTTTGATAGTATAAGAATCATCCCCATGGGAGGATCGATGGTTCTTTTACAGGATGATAAGAAGGAAAATCTGGAGAAATTATTTAAGGAGGATAATGAACGGTTGCCCAATTGGTTTACTGAAATCAGATTGTGGGATAAAGATTCGAGCATTCCAAAACGTGAGGTGTGGATCAACTGTTTAGGCATTCCACCACGAGCCTGGAATCTGAGATTCTTCAATAGTTTAGCCACTTCAATCGGCATTCTACTCGAGGTCAGCAAAGAAACATTGAACAGGGAAAGGCTAGACTGTGTTCGATTCTTGATATCCACCACATCAATGTCATTTATCAATAAGATTGTAAATGCTAATAGATGGTGGTATTTATCCCATTCGTCTAATGGAAGATATATCGATTCAACATTTAGCGGATATTCAGACTGAGAATGGAAAATCATGGTACTCGGAACAGAAAAAGCTGAACAGATCGTATCCGTCCTCGAGCACTTCTGAAGTAGAGTATTCCAATGATATTGTACCAGAAACACTATGGGAAGAAGCAGATATGAAGGTTAATGAGATTCAGGGTCAGAATGACTGTGGAACGTTTATGGAAACTGATGACGGGGTTGCTCAAATAACAGAGTTTGATGTTCATTCAAATGATCAGAAACGGATTGACCATAACTGTAAGGAAAGTGCTGTGAATTTGGGATTGCAAGACTTTCTAATAAACACATCACTTGACAAGAATAAAGGTGTGGCGGACCAATCACTACAGGAATCACCACGCAATCTTGAGAATAATTTGGAGAATACCATCAACAAAGGTATAAATCCTTGCAAAAGCGGTGTTCAGGAGACAGAAGAGGCTATGGAAAGGAAATTTGGAAAAACATATCAAAGGAAAAAACAATTTAAGATCCATAGCCCCAAAACCTCTTACTGCGTGGACGGAAAAACCACACAGAGTGGAAACCAAAATCAGATGGATGATAACCTCCTTGTGGCAGCAATGGAATTATGGAGTATTGGTCAGAAACTTGGGATTATCGGCAAAGGAAAAGACAAAGAAATCATAAACCTATGAATGGCAATGGAGAGAAGAGACATGACAACCATTTTTACAAAAGACAGACATGTTGAAGAGGTTGGGATGTCAATGGTCGTCAATGAAGATTGTAAGTTACAACATAAGATGATTGGGGGAAGGGGAAACGAAGGGAATTAAGGAAATTTGTTTCGAAGGAGGGGATTGATTTTCTTTGTTTGCAAGAAACACAGATTGACATAATCACTAGAGATTTTTGTAAATCTATTTGGACTAACGATGATTTTAACTTGGTCTATAAAGGAGCAATGGGGACAGCTGGGGGATTACGTTGCATATGGGAAAATTTTGCTTTCCAAATGGAAAGTTGTTGGGGGTGAAGAAGGATTATTGGGGGTGGTAGGATTTTGGGGACAAGCAAAAATCAACTGTACTATCACCAACGTTTACTCGCCAGGTGATATAGTCTCCAAAAGAATTCTATGGGAAATTATTTGCAACAATATAGAACAGTCACAAGAATCGAGGTGGTGTGTGTGCGGAGATTTTAATGCAATACGGCATAACAAAGAAAGAAGGGGCAGACTTTCAAATCATTATGGTACAGACCTGATGGTACGTGTGTTAGCCGCCTTGACAGATTTCTTATATCACAGAATTGGCTTAGGGAATGGCCGAATTCAACCCAATGGGGATTGCAACGAACCTCATCCGACCATTGTGCAATTTTGCTCAAAAATCATGTTGTGGATTGGGGACCTAAGCCATTCAGAGTGTTGGATTCTTGGCAACAAGACAATGAATACCAAGGTTTGTGGAAAACGAATGGAAAAATTTCAATATTCGTGGATGGGGTGGGTTTATTCTCAAAGAAAAGTTTAAATCAATGAAAAATAGCCTAAAGATTTGGAATAAATAAGTGTTTGGGATGATGGATAAAAATATTGAGGCTACTAAGTGCAAAATACAAGAATAGGATTGTATTGTGGATCAGAGGGAGCTAACAGGGGATGAGAAAAATTCACACAGGTCTGAAATTATTAAATTTAGGGATGCAATTAGAATAAAAGATACGTTACTCTATCAGAAACCAAGAATTCGATGGATACAAGAGGATGATGTGAACTCTAGCTTCTTTCACAAGTGTGCAAACCGTCGTCGGAAAAGAAATGAAATTCTGGGTCTATTCATTGATGGTACTTGGACTGATACAGTACAAGGAATAAAGGATGGGATCCGATCTCATTATGCGAATCATTTTAGCCAAGATATGTGGGACATGCCTCAGATCAATGACATCACCTTTGATCAATTGACCATCTCTGATAATAACAACCTAACAATGGCATTCTCAGAAGAGGAACGTATGGCAGTATGGAACTGTGAAAGCAACAAAAGCCCTAGACCCGATGGATTCAATTTCTGTTTCATTAAGAAATTTTGGAACATTTTAAAGGAGGATTTTGTGAGATTTTTTATGGAATTTCACACCAATAGGAAGATAGTCAAAGGGGGAATCCGTCTTTCATTGTCTTGATACCAAGAAAGATAATCTGACAAATCGAAGAATTTAGGCCTATTGCGTTGATAGGTTGTGTCTACAAAATATTAGCCAAGGTGTTAGCCAGTCGACTTTCTAGAGTACTTGACAAGGTGATTTCGGTTTCACAATCATCGTTTGTGGGACATCGTCATATTCTTGATGGAGTTGTGGTGATCAATGAGTTAATTGATGATTTAAAGAAAACAAAAAGAAAAGGAATGATCTTCAAAGTTGACTTTGAAAAAGCTTACGATTCCGTTAATTGGAGTTTCCTTGAACACATAATGGAGATGATGAACTTTGATACAAAATGGAGACGATGGATCATGGAATGAGTCTCTAGTGCCACAGCTTCGGTTTTGGTCAATGGTAGCCCTACATAGGAATTTGATTTAAAAACGGGGTCTGCGTCAAGGGGATCCACTATCACCATTCCTTTTTGTTATCGTTTCTGAGGCATTGAGTAGAATGGTCAACAAGGCTGTGGAAATCGGATTGCTAGATGCAATCAAAGTTGGCAGGGACGACACAGTGATTTCACATTTACAGTTTGCGGATGATACCCTTTTTGTGGGTGAGGCAACTATGAGAAATGCGACAGTGTTCAAGGCTATCCTTCGTATTTTTGATCTTTTATCTGTCCTCAAAATAAACTTTCACAAGAGTAAATTGATTGGAGTAAATGTGGATTTGAGAACAGTTGAAGGAATAGCAAATTTTTTGAACTGCGACTGGAAATTTGACATTTAAATACCTGGGTCTACCGATCGGGGCTTCCTCGAGAAAGAAATTATTTTGGAAACCGGTGGTTGAAAGATTCAGAAAAAGACCCACATCCTGGGAGGATAAAAGCCTGTCTTTAGGGGGTCCAATGATATTGCTCAATGATGTGCTCTCCGGTCTACCTATCTACTACTTTACTTTCTTCCGTGCTCCAAAGTGTATCTTTTCAAAACTACAATCATTACAGATTGCTTTTCTATGGGGGGGAGGGTATTAGAAAAATCGCGTAGGTTAAATGGTCAGAAGTGTGTAAATCAAAAGTCATGGGAGGGTTGGGAGTGAGGAACTTAAACTATTTCAATGTGGCTTTAATGGGAAAATGGGCCTGGGACATAATCAATGAGTCGAATACATTATGGAAAAGGATGTTGATATCAAAATATGGACCTTTGTCTTGGGAGTCTTTGATCGGTAGTTTGAATTCGGCTACAAACCAAAAACATTATTCTTTTTGGTGGAAGGACATTAGGAAAACTATATTTAATAAGGACTTAGATTGGTTTACAGGGGGATTGGTCAGACGGATGGGTGATGGGACTCGTACTAGATTTTGGAAGGATGTTTGGGCAGGGACTGGCAGCTTATTAATTCTTTTTCATAGACTAGCTAAAATTGCTAGGGATAAAGACATATTCATTAGTGATATGAGGGTCTGGGAGGAGCGGGTTTGGCCTCGGATTTGGGATTGGAGACGAGAGTTATTTTCTTGGGAACATGTATTATTTACTGATTTTGTTATCTTCTATCAACAGGATCACCGTGATACAGGGCAAAAACGACGAATGGATATGGAAGCATGAGATAAAAGGAAATTACTCTGTCGCATCGGCTTACTACTCTTTGCAGGACACCACCACATCGATCGATTGCTCTCCAGCTTATCAGATCAACTGGAATAGTTACTCTACTAACAAAGTAACAACCTTGATTTGGAAGATTTTTAAGGATCGTATCCCCAACAAGGTTAATTTGCGTCATAGGAATATCAGAACGGGACCGATATTGGACCTCTGTGATTTTTGCCAGGAGGATGAAGAGACAATGGAACATTTATTTTTCCTCTGTATGGAGTCTCATTCGGTTTGGATGCAGTGCTATGTTTGGCTGGGAATGTCGGTTGTTTTGCCTCATGAACCCAAAGATCGTGTTATCCAGCACAGAGGACTATGGACACACCCAAAGGGATTAAAAGAAATGGTTAACAATTTGGTAGGCGGTAGTTTGGTCAATTTGGCTAGAGAGAAACAGAATAATATTTCATAGCACGGTTGAAGAAGGAGCCACAGTGGTGGATTTAATTCAATTCAGGAGTTGGTTGTGGATTAGGAACAGAAAAAATGGGACATTCAGTTACTCTTTTTCAGATTGAATTAGAGAACCAATTAGTTGTATCTTATATTAAGTCTTTCGTTTTTGTTTTTTATTCTTTTCTTTTAATTTGTAAATCTTAAGATTTTATGGTGTACCTCTGGTACCTATTTATATAAGTTATTTGCTCGATAAAAAAAAAATATACATATAAAATAAACTAGTAATACACGAATAGGGTATTTACAAAGTGAAACGAAAGTATGATTATAGAAATATATTTATAAAAAAAAAATTTATTTGAGAAAGACAAACTAGAAAAAAAACATTTAATTTATCTTGTAAATCGAAATAAAAATCTCTACCATATTTGTGTTATAGTTTTTGCTATATAAATATATATAAAGAATATATTATGTAAAAATTTACTAGCTAAAGCTATTAATTGTTTGGAAGTGGAATATATAAATTTATTCATTCTAAACAAATCTAAATTAAATGAACAAAAAGAAAAATATGATTTAAGAGTTTAAGTCAATTCCTTTTAATTAAAAAAACAAAGAATTTTCATAATTAATTCAAAACAAAGGAAATTAAATGTTTTTTGCTCAAATTTCCGATTCGATTCAATTCGAGATTCTAAATTAAAAGCTCTCAATTAGCAATTCAAAACACAAATCAATAAGAATTCATGTATTTATTTTTAAAGTTTTATCCACACAATAATTATCATATTTATACAAGGTAAATGTTAATGCCAAAACACAAAATGTTGCACCGAAACAATTACTTTTGTTTCCAATTTTACCCTTTGCCCAAAGCAAGCATAAAATCCTTTATTTAAGAAATATAATAAGCTTATTCACATATTACAAATATAATTTAGTTTTGTTAGTACAATATTTTTATATTAAATAATTTTATCTAAAAATTTAGATATTATATTAAAACTAAAAAAAATAAATCTGATATTTATAAGATATTTTATGATCAACAAGAATAATCATGTAAGAAAGACTTTTTTATTTGTTTTAATAATTTTATGGTATTCTGTAATTGATTCTACTCCTTCATCTGTTGTAATATCGTATATATGTTATATATACTAGTATTCTTTTGTATATGTTGTGTGCATACATACTATTTTTTTGGTAAACTGTGGTAATTGTAAGTTCATTTTAGACCATACTACTAATACTCTCATATATTATATATAGTATAGATGTGGATTTGATATTTAAGAAAACAGACACATTTGTGTTACAAAAATATTGGTAAATTCCTATTAGGTCTTCTAATTTAAAATCAGATTTAAATTTTTTAGTTTTAATATAATATCTATTTTTTAGATAATATTTAATATAAAAAATATTATACTCAAAAACTAATTTATACAAGTAATATGTGAACAAGTTTGTTCTATTTCTTAAATAAAAAATTAATTTTGTGCTTGCTTCGATAAAGGGTAAAATTGAAAATAAAAAGTAAGTGCTTTGGCCCATATATTTCGTGCTTTGACATTAACACTAATTTTTATACAAATAACACATATTAATAAATTCATATTCAAATATAATTTCATTTTTTTTTTCAAAAACAAATTTACAATTTGTTTTTTCTAAAGTTTTTAGAAACCAATTATTTAAGCTACCAGTCTCCTTCAATCTTATGATCTCGGACTAATAAAGGTTCCATAGGTGGAAACTGCTCCAAGAACCCTAATCTCCTTTTCCTCTGTAACTAAATTCAATCATCTCTTCAGGTTGTAATTCATCTTCTTCTTTTTCACTCTGTTACTGGATCTCTCTTTACCGACAAATTTGTATCTATTTTTCCCTATAATTTCTGTACTGCATATTTGTAAACATCGCCTTAAATCCTTATGCGTTGGATCTCGGCTCAAGGTAGATTTTGATACCCCGATCTTTGTCTGTGGTCAAATATAGTTTTATTATGGGTTCTGGGAATTTGGTCCATTTCGGTTTACGGATCGGGGTTTTGATTTATCTGGGTTAGCGTGTATCTTCGAAATTCTCCTTGTTAAAAACACAGATGCGCGGTTGACTTTTTTTTTCTGTGATCTGACCGTTTGAAAGCTAGGAGATGAAGACATCTCCAACCATGCTCCAAAATAGCATCCAACGCCATTTTGGTGCAGGGTTTGCACTCCAACCCAGCGTCATCCCTTACGCACGCGCTGGGTACAGTGCCGTGCCACTTTATAGAGTAAAGTTTTGAAGTAGATGGATTAGAGATAGTTTTGTATTTGGCGTAATACACAATTTTAGTGCAAAAGTAGCGATAAAACGAGTCACAAAGGGGTTTTTCATTTCAATTCTGGGTTGAATTTGACTTGTAAAAATCAATTTTTTTTTTTGAAATGATGATATCTGTGAAGTGGACGAAATTGAACTTTCTATAAGTTTGGGATGATATTTCAGAAAGTTTGAAAATTGTAAACCGATGTCTGATAGCTATTGGGTTAGGTGCAATGTAATCAAGGTTCCGAATTTTGCAAGTCATAATTGATACAATTTTGGTCAATGTTTTTACCCAGTCAATCCTGGCTGCTCTTACTATTTAAATTTTTATTTTTTTTTACATTTTAAATTATATGATGATGACACATTTATACAATAAGAGTTGTTTGCTTTCTGTGGAGTTACGGGGTTGTTTCACTTTATAGAGTTCAGATTGCTAGGGAAGTGGCACAAGAACTTTTTCTTTGTGTATGTTTGAATTGATTTACCCTTGGTGGAAGTTGCCTTCTTGATTGGTTATTGACCATTTTCGGTTTAGTAGTTGATCGCCTTTCTCTATGCTGAATTAGTTTTCGGGCTTGGGTTGTTTTCTTGTTATATTTGCAGATTTGGCACGTGAACTCGAGACTACTATTATCATAGTTGTTTAGTTGCTAAGATTGCATCTTTGTTTACGAAAGTGGAACTTAAGAAGGAATGGATGAAATGTCAGAGTTACCGAAGACCGACTCAATTCAAATTAGAGAGGTATGGAATGACAATCTTGAATCGGAGTTTGCTCTGATTCGTGATATAGTTGATGATTACCCATATATTGCTATGGATACCGAGTTTCCTGGTGTTGTTCTCCGCCTTGTGGTCAACTTTAAGCATATCAATGAGTATAATTATCAGACCTTGAAGGATAATGTTGACATGTTGAAGTTAATTCAGTTGGGTCTCACATTTTCGGATAAAGATGGGAATTTACCTACTTGTGGAACGGGTGCCGGCTGCATTTGGCAGTTCAATTTCCGTGAATTTAGAGTGAGCGAGGATGTATTTGCAAATGATTCTATCGAACTGTTGAAACAATCTGGGATTGATTTTAATAAAAATAATGCAATGGGCATTGATGTGAACATGTTTTCCGAGCTTTTGATGTCTTCTGGGATTGTTTTGAATGATAATATCCATTGGGTGACGTTTCATAGCGGCTATGACTTTGGATACTTGCTTAAGCTGTTGATTTGTCGAAATTTACCTGAAACTCAATCTGGATTCTTTGAGTTACTGAATATGTACTTCCCAATTGTGTATGACATCAAACATTTAATGAAATTCTGTAACAGCCTCCACGGTGGATTGAATAAGTTAGCCAAACTCCTAGAAGTAGACAGGTTTGGGATTTGTCATCAGGCGGGTTCAGATAGTCTACTCACCTCACGTGCTTTCAAGAAGTTGAAAGACAACTTCTTCAATGGCTCTACTGAGAGGTACGCCGGTGTTTTATACGGTCTTGGTACTGAGGATGGATCCGAAAAATAATGAAGAAAACGCTCGTGTATTACTTGTAGAATTGTAGTACTTGTAATCTCTGGAAATCCCCCATCTGAATTTAAACATCTGCAGAAAACTGTTGCCCATTAGCTTCCTGGATTGCTTTTGTTTTTCTTTTTTCGAAGTGTTTTGTTTGTAAATCAAGAATCCCAGTTGTAAAAGGTGACTAACTAATTAAGTGTTGCAATAATAAAAATCTTACCATTTCATCATTCTTGCGGGTGACATTTTTCGTACTTCTGAAATTTCATTTGGTATCTCCAGCTCGTTTTCGAACTTAATTAATTTCTTCGAATTGAAGTTCAAGAAAATAAATTCCCAGGTACCTTCTTCGTTCTGTTGCAGAGTATATTACCACCAGATACGTAAGATTCGAGTATGAATCCCAATCCAAAAGGTCTCTCTAGTTAATTGAATCAACTGGAAAATGTTTGGCAGATGCTAGATTAATTTACTGCTAACCAGTTCGAACGGAAAATTTGATGTTACCTCATACAGCAAACAGAGAACAGAATTGAATCAAGTGGAAAATTTTTGGCAGATGCTAGATTAATTTACTGCTAGCCAGTTCAAATGGAAAATTTGATGTTACCTCATACGTCATCTAACCAGTTCAAACGGAAAATTGTTGCTACATCTGGGATAGTATCCTGGGCTGCATCATTATAAAAATGATCTTAAGGACATCATCAAATGAACCTGCTCAATCCACCTTGTTAACCTGAGAGTCTCTATTCTGTTATTGGAAAAGATTCGTATAATAAGTAATTTAGATCTTGAAAGATACCAAAATAAACAACAAAAATTTAAAACAAGAATTTTGGCACGAGTAAAGTTACTCCAATATAGTTATATTTTCAACAAATTTATTGTATATAAAATATATTTTACTTTCTATATTAACAAATATGTGTTGCATGTCAAGAAACTAATTATTATTTTGGATTTTCTAAACATACAATTTACACCCACTTAGCTTGAAAATATGCAGTTTATCCTCATTTGATTTTCAAAATAGACAGTTTACCAGACTTTAGTTTATGAATATATGTTCCGTGTATGATGTGTGAGAATGAATATGCTATGTTATGCAAATTACATGAGGTAAAAATCTATTTATAAATACATGGGGTAAGCTGTCTATTATCAATACCATGTAAAATTACAATTTACGAATCACAGTGGTAAAATAAATATTAACGATAGCACAATAGTAAATTGTCACTTACTCGTTATTGCTTTGGCTAATTCTTTTCTCACAAAAAAAAATCAAAATTCATGTGCATAAAAATGATTGAGCTTTGGTCTAAGACCACTTGATCCAGTGGCATAAACTTCTCCCATTTGTGGAGATGCATGCGTTCAAACCCATATAAAAACAATTCCCTCTCCCCCAATTGTAGTTGCAATAGTTGATTAAAAAAAATATATTGATTGAGCTTTGTGCGTTATATCTCAACTGGGAGTCTCATTGTCCCATCTTATAAAATATTTAGAACTTAAAGATATTTGATAATGTGTAGGATCTCATCTCCTAATCTCGTATCTCATATCCTAATCTCGTCATTAGTGCATTCAACACGTTTATTAGTATATACATTTATATCATTAGGAAATTCTCATTACATTCTTAATTATAACACGACTTCCATAAAATGTTTCGACATAATCCCTCAAAATCCTGATTCCCGACACAACTCAATTCACATATGTATACACTTTATAAAGCACTAATCATCTTCTCAATTCATCATGCAATTTTTACCCTTAATAAATTGCATGCAATAACCAACTGAAAAGAGAAGTAAATAGATACTTATACAACTTATATACACATGTCACTATGCTAACTAACGAGCATTTTAAATAAATAAAAGTGTATCTAGTCGTCTAAATCAAGTCAGTACCAATACTGATAGGAGAGTCCTCTTTCAATATCTCTAACTTGTTTCCAGAACCGATATCGTACATGTTCTATCTGTTTCAACATAAAAAGCCCACACACGGGGTCAGCATACCAATAACATAATTTTCATAACATCGAATACACAGTTAATAATTTACACTGTTCATATTCTCACAACCAAAATCATCAACTCCAAAAATTAATTAAATCATCAAACAATGATTTATTGTAGTCGTATTCTTAAACATCAGTATGATAATAAGCAAATTATCACATCAGTGATTTACAGTAATGATATACATGTTAAGTACCAATTCATGACTTAAATCTCATCATATCACCTCGCTAGCTCGTTCAATAGCGGCGGGACTATATCCCATCGCACGTTCAATAACGGTGGCACTATAACTATTGCACGCTCAATAGCGGCATCACAATAAGTCAGAGCACAAATCAGTGGTGCTTTCAATACATGTCAACACATTACTTGACAATTATGTCAATCAATATAGCATTCCATACTCATACGTCACTACGTACTAATTTAGCCACAACAATAGTATATCATTCGGCATACACAACAATAATATATTTACCTATTCTCGTACGTCGCACGTACCTTAAAGTCGACAACATGATATAGACATACTCGACAACTGGAGGCTCGTACCATATCTATGTTGAATATCAAATCAATATTAATATCTCATCAACTACCTTCAACAATAATGTCATTACTTTCATAGATTCATCACGTCTCCTATCACAATCAGTCTCAATTTACCTTACCCCAAATACAACTCAATCACCCCATTTTATTCTTTATTAACCCGAGTTATCAATTAACTCGATCAAGTAGTACATATCGTTCTAAGGTTCGGTGTCTGTCTAAGGTTCATGCAACCTTATATTATTGATAGTAAATTTCCCTAAATGTCATAATCATATGAATCAAACATAAAACGTCACATCTAAAAATTCCCAAAAATTTACAAACTTTAAAATTTCAGCACCGGCGATCGATCGCCCTTCAGCGTCGATCGATCGCTCGCTACATATTTTTTTTTGAAAAAGTTATCGCAATCGACCGCTACCCGTCAACGATCGAACACTGGCCTACAGAAACCAACTTACTGCCCCCTCTCGATCGATCGGCCCATTTTTCGCGATCGATCGTGAGTACTATTCATCGCCACACAAAGTCGTTTTCTTCGAACGATCAATCGTTGGGCCCTGTTTCAGCCAAAACTCACGATTTTCATGCAATAACAAACCCAACTCATGCCATAACTCTTCTTCCTTCCACCACTCCACAATCATGCATAATAAAACACCATAATCTTCATTACATTAACATAAAAACTGTTGGGGTTCAACAATTGCCTCTGCTTTGTGATCGGTCGAACATGTGGCGCTTGTGCCAGTGTATGGTTGAAAAGATTGATGTTGCGCCATTACCATTAACTATAGTTATTGGTAAAGCGGTAAGCGCTCGATCCTACAAGTGGTATCAGAGCGGGTTGTTCTTGGAAAGTATTTTAACCGATTTTTTTCGGATATCTTTTAAAATCATTTTCAAAATTTTTCATGAGCATGAAATATTTTCATAGCATATTTTTTCAAAATATGGTGTATGAAAATTTTTAGCATAAAAATCAATTTCATTGCATTCATTTTGCACGAGAAAAATTTTAAAATCTATTTTAAAGGTTTAATTTTCGTTCAATCCGTTCTTAACTCGTTTTTTAAGTTTAAAATTTTTATTTTGTGATTTTAACTAACAATTTTCGAAGCATTTTAGTATTCTGTCAGCTTGCAGCGATTTTGGGAAAATTGGCATAACTTCTTGCTCGGATGTCCAAATGACGAACCGTTTTTTGCGTTGCAAACTAGACTCACAGAGGATCGCAACGGTATAGGTCTTGCAGCCTAATTCTTCACGAGGAAAAGCAGTTTATTCTGCAAAGTTGACTCATGTGCTGTCACCGCAGAAAGACGAAATGGACATTGTTGAGTTTTGTCAAGAAATTCAAATTTGTTGCCAAGTATGCTACATGCATCATCAAAAGAGGTTGTTTTTGTTCAAAAATTAATGTGCATTATATTTTTTAAAAAATTTGTTTTAGCCTACCCCATTTGCCCCTCTATTGCTCAAATTTTCAAACATTTTAAAATTAAGGGGGAGAGTTTAATCTCAATCCTTGAGGGGGAGTAAATTTATTTATCTTCCTTTTTGATTCACACAAAAAGGGGGAGAAATATGTTGTTTAAAAAATATGTTTTTTCTTGTTATGCAACATTGTGCTTTAATGTTCATATTTTTTATTCAAGTTTTGTGATCATCAAAAAGGGGGAGATTGTTTGGTTTTGGAAACCCGAATAATCTTGGTTTTGATGTTAACAAAACTTGTTATTATGTTGCTAACATATTTCATCAAGTGTACAGTTCATAGATCATAATTAAGAGCTTGATGATTTACAAAGAAGTAGCTTGAAAATATCAAGCTGAACCTAGTCTGAAATCCTGGCAGAGCGGATTGTTTCGATCATATCTAATAGCTCGGATATCGAAATGGCGTGCTTCCAAAGAGATTGAACAGCCAACTTAAAATAATAAAAGTCATATTTCACAACAGATCGGCTAGTTCAAATGTTATCAAGGAGAAAAGACGCCTGCAAGATCGAGCTGAACCGCGAAGAAACAGCAAGCTGTTTCAGCAAGCAACTGTCAGTCTGGTGGCCAGAACTCTTAGCTCGCTTATCGGAACGGAACGATTCAGTATGGGTTGGAAAGCTAAGACAAAGATCTACATGTCATCTTTGGAAGTAAAAGACTGAATCGGATGTTAAGATGGCCAAAAAGCTTCTGCAAGTCACGCCATGTGCTGCTGCATCCAGCAAACAGACAGCAGGAGCATTGCCTCGTATTTCAAGCATAACTCTCTCATACAAACTCGAAATCGAGCGATTCTTGATTACGTGGAAAGCTAAGAGAAAGGGCTACGACTTTAATGTGGATCACTTTGCCCAGAAATCAAAGAATGAAGAGTTACAAGCAACAGATCGAAGAGCAAGTTTATCAATCTGTTTTTGTATCAAGCTGATTGTCCAGACTGATCCGGACCAGACTGATCCGGACCAGACTGATATGGACCAGACTTATCTGCCCGTGCTGATCTGCCAGACTGATCTACCATGCTGATCCGACCAGACTGATCTTCCCAAGCTGATCCGGCCAATCCGGTCCGAAATACAAAGAGCCCAGAAACCAGAATATGACCGTTGCAAGCTCGGGAATAGTGCAGAACCTTTTCCAACGGGCATATTCTTGTGTCTAACGTATATATCATTACTTGGGGCTATATATACATGATTTGGAAGCTCAATAACAGCTGATTGAAGATCAATCCAAGCCTTCCAAAGCAAACCCACTTGGGATTCAATTGAGGAACTTAAAAGACAAAAGATGCTAAATGAAGAGCACTCCTCAAACCTTTGGCACCATTACCTTGCTATATCAGATCTAGTTAGAGATCATTTATGCCATATATATTCACTCTATTCATTGTATATGAGAGCTTAATAGATGAGTGAATATCATTGTAACGGTTGATGATTTATCACAACCGATGAGAGGTCTTTGTATGTGAGACATTAAAGAACATACATAGTTGAGTTGCTAGGAGTTCTAGTTGGATGGGCCATTCCCAACTGGATCGGGTTTGTACAACGGGATTGTATAAATCAAAGTCTTCTAGTGGAATCCTTCCATGAGGTGGAAGAAGGGGAGACGTAGAAGGATTACACCACCTTCGAACTTCCATAAACAAATGCTTGTTTATTTACTTTAATTGCATATCTTTAAAATGTCTTTCAAATGTTTAATCGGTTTTAGAGCGGGTTATGTCGAGTGTCTTCCGCTCGATTTTATAATCGAACTCGATATAATCTCTCGGTGCATTAATTCAAGAACACGAGCTATTGAAGCTCAAGTTGGTTGAACTCGGGTGTGGAATGGCAACCCACCCCCGTATTCGATCCTGACAAAGTGTATACATATGTGAATTGAGTTGTGGTGGGGATTTTGAGGGATTATGTTGAAACATTTGATGGAAGTCATGCTATAATTAAGAATGTAATGAGAATTCCCTAATGATATAAATGTATATACTAATAAATGTGTTGAATGCACTAATGACAAGATTAGGAGATTGGGTATTACATTAGTGGTATCAGAGCAGTTGTTAGCTCTTTGGGCCGTCAAAGGGCCGAGATGTGTGTTGACAAAATTAATTAACACATAATTTTTGCATGATTGCTATTTTTATCAGCGTGATGTGAAATTTATATATTATGTGCAGGGTATGAAATAAGGTCATGGAAATTGGTGTTATTGCTAACCATTGTGGTTGCAGGAGCGTATGGTATACGAGGAACATGATAGTGAGAATAACTGGTGATGCCAATGAACATACACACTTAATGTGGTATTGTTTGTGGAGTGCAAGGGGCCGATTACATAAGTAATAACATATTATTGATTTGAGTTGGTGATAACAATATTGTGTCGTTGGATGAACGACAAAATGATATACTGTATTGATAATAATTTGATGTTATATACATGTGTATGCATGTTATACTGTATACAATGCTAAATAATTCTGGTTTTGTAAGATAAAACCGAAAATGATATATGTTGTCTGAGGACATGAAATGGTGGACAATACTGTGTTGTTGGTATATGACAACAGATGATATGATGATCGAGTATGAGTACATTCTGATTAAAAGAATGCAGGTATACGTGAAGTTATACACATGCATTAATATTTGATTTGATATGTTGGGGTATCGATGAGATTGTATGGGAAGTGAGTCACCTCTTGAATCCAATGGACAAAGTGCTACATGTACGGGGGTCACCACTTGAGCCTAAGGGGCAAAGTACCAAGTACATGGGAGTCACCTCTTGAGCCTGCGGAGCAAAGCACTACATTCATGATAATGCCGCTGTCATGTTGAAGCGATGATAATGCCACTGTCGTGTCAAAGCGATGCTACATGCCGTTGTCGCATCGAAGCGATGTAATGCCTTTATCATGTCAAAGCGATGATAATGCCGCTGTCTTATCACGCGATGAATCAGGATATTTGTTGTTGTCATATCGTATCGGGGGTCGCTGGTATGTCTAAGCGATGGATATCAATGGAGTCGTCGATAATTCGAAGCGAGGAATATTATTGAGCCATTGATATATAGAATACTTGCCCTGTCGCACAAAGCGATGGGTATTATGTGATAGAATACTTGCCGATGTTACACGAAGTGATGGGTATTATGTGATAGAATACTTGCCGCTGTTACATGAAGCGGGGAATATTGATTGTGCACCACCGTGGGGCAAAGAGTATTATGTACCGCCATAGTGCGATGAGTATTCATAAATGGCTATCGTTCAAATATTGATGTGCCGCTATTATGTTAGTGATGTATATTGATCATGTGTTGATTCCAGATGGCAGTGAACTTCGTGTTGTAAATATTCACATTGTTGTTCCTTGGGTGCATGAGATGTAGACCCAAGAGGATATTGACATGTTCCAGGGGAACCAAGAGTTGAGGTAACCTTTTTCATTTGGTTTAACATGTTGAGATAAACCATTTTATTTGATTTAACATGTGAATATATGTGATATGTGTTGAATTATGAGAATCAATGCCCAGGAGAATGGTGGACAATGAAATTTGAGATGAACCATATTATTGTTATGTTCATTTTTTGTTACTGTTGCAGTGATGAGACATGGTTGTGTGTAACCGCGGTGGTAACACCACTATATCTACTGTATTGGTTGATGAGATAACGATTGAGTAATGATAGTTGTTGTGATAAGATTTTATTGCTATGAAAGCATGCTAGTTTTGTGTATTGAGTCAAATATAAACATGTTGATATGAGGCTAAATGAGTATGTCATGAGATGACATGGAACGTCACGGGATGACGTGGGATCACTATGAATGTCATGTGTGGACGTGTGATTATTGTGAATGTCACGGGTTGACATGAAATTATCGTGAATGTCACGGATTGATGAGGTTATAGTGTTATTCTGTGATGCATGACAATAGTAATGATAAAATCATGTAATGATTAACGATGGTGAGTACGTGTGAAAGGGGGATAATCATAATTTAATGATCATTATGGTTTGAAGTTTAGTTACTAATTGAGATGTATATAAAGGATGATATATGCATGTGGTAATTACTAATTGTGGTACTACTAATGACTTAGCATCAGATATTGGTTAGATGACGTTATGCGATGAGACTGATATATAAGAATTCATGAATGCATGCTACACTATGAGGTGTTTTCCATTCATGAAACAATACAATAACTTGAACATTGTTGAATTAATGATTGAAAGGGGTTATGTTGAGATATAAAATTGCTTCTTATGTTGAATTTAATCACACAGATATGTGATAGTATGTTGTAGCATGATGCGTATATGAATGTGTGAAGCTCTTGATGTAGTGATGCTCCTATTTGAGGACAAAAGAATTATGAATATCAATAATGTGTAAATGACAAGGTGCGTAATTTTTATATGTGTTATGAGAAATACTAACGATGTTATTCCTAGTACTTATATTACGCCCGATGGTAGCTGGGTAATGAAATGTGAGAGGTTAATGCTTTAGAGCATAAGAGTGCCTCAAGTGCCTGATATTATGACGCTAATGTGCCTGTTAAGGATTGCATCTATACAGGTATGGACTTATGTGTACGATGATACTACTGTTGCACTTTCATACAGTTATGTTGAGAAAAGAATGATATGGAATCTACGTGAAAACTATTTTGTGGCTTATGATAGTTCATTACACTGCATGGGACAAATGTAATATGTAATGTGGTTGATAGTGATATGATGTGAAATATTGAAATTGCATGAAATTAGTTGGAGGGTGTGATTGATATACACCACATATATGATTTTTGTGTGTGATATAGAATTATTTAAGAAAGTGTCTGACACGGAAGAAAGACTGAAATGATATGTATGTGTACTCACAGATGAGTAGGAATCCAGTGGTGTAAAACAATGAGTAGTGGATTGACACTTATCCAGAATAATAAATAATAATGATCAAATGAAAGAGGTGGCAATGTCAATTAGACAAAAATATGCCTTATATAAGATCTTTATGAATTGGTTAAATCAATGAATTGAGGAGAGTGTGAGATAAGTGAAATATGGCATCATGTAAGATGCAATGTCTATTGCTAAGTAATGAAAGAACTGCACATGTGGTAAGAGAATTTGCATGATCTTATAAGAACTTTGTCTAACAGTGAATAATAAGTCAATGGACTGCTAAGCGGAAAGTTGAAAGAAATGAGAGAATAAAAGAGTACAGTAAACTGGAAATGATGAGCATCATTAGAGATACATGCATGTGATATATCTTCGACACTGTTGAAATGTGTTGAAGTTATAGAATGACAATGTTAGGAGAGATGGGTTGGTACACTAAGTAAGTTGCTTGTGTACAAGTGCAATGGATTCTAAATCTTTCGAGATTGATGGAATATTAGTTGGGAATTTCGGATAATGTTGATTTCCGAAAGAGAATCTAAATGCCTTTGAGAAATTGCATGAGTAGTTTGGTAGGCTCTTTTTAGTTGGATAGAAGTAAGAAAATGTCTATTTTTGAATAAAAATAATAAACTTAGAGAAAAGAAAATGCGGATATGGTGTGAGAACAAATAACATGCTAATTGTAGATTGTCGTTATCGAGTTCTTCGGTTAGAAATCCTGAATTCATTATGTGATGATACAAAAGGGGGGAAATTTAAGGTGCTTTGAAGAGCGTCCTGTTTTGGCTGTTTTGGCAGACCACATGTGGTCCAGTAAGATATTCAACGACGTGCCAATATTACTTTGTCATCCATGATAGATATGTGTGTTGAAATTTTGAGGGTGAAATTTTATTAGTTGTGGAGAATTGTGATACCTAGAACTTAATTACCTTGATTAAAATGAGTTAATGCGATAATTAAGCAGTAATCGTTGTTTGCATTTGACTCGGTTTTGAGATAAATCAAGTGTAGTTGAATATTATGTCGAAACCATAATTATTGAAACAATAAATGTTTAAACAATAAATGTAGAGATGAAGCATATGATTTTATAGTAATTATGAGTTTGAATTGTGAGGTAAATATTGAAGTTGAAAAATAATTATTAGAGTTGGGAATAAATAAGTTGGGTATAATTGTGAGGTGAATTAAAGTTGGGGACTAAAAAACAAAATGAAAATAATATACCCAACTCATCTTCACACAATTCACCAAAAACACCTACAAAATCCTCTCTTCTTCCCTTTCAATTTTTCTTCCATTTTGGTAAAGAAGAAGGCTTGGATTCTAATGGAATTTTGTTATGATGATCAGGTAACCTTGGGTAAGTTAATTCTTACCTTAATCTTGGTTTTATGTGTGTACTGAGTTAGATATGGTATTTGGTTGAATTGATTTTGGTGGAAATTTGGGGGGTTTGATTTGATATTGTTTTTGTAGGATCGAACGCTTACCGCTTTACCAATAACTATAGTTAAGGGTAATGGCGCAACATCAATCTTTTCAACCATACACTGGCACAAGCACCACATGTTCGACCGATCACAAAGCAGAGGCAATTGTTGAACCCCAACAATCCCTCCCCCAATAATTGCACTCTCTGCAACTCATGGGAATCGAACACGCGACCTTGGCTCTGATACCAATTGTCAGGATCGAATACGGGGGTGGGTTGCCATTTCACACCGGAGTTCAACCAACTTGAGCTTCAATAGCTCGTGTTCTTGAATTAATGCACCGAGCGATTATATCGAGTTCGATTATAAAATCGAGCGGAAGACACTCGACATAACCCGCTCTAAAACCGATTAAACATTTGAAAGACATTTTAAAGATATGCAATTAAAGTAAATAAACAAGCATTTGTTTATGGAAGTTCGAAGGTGGTGTAATCCTTCTACGTCTCCCCTTCTTCCACCTCATGGAAGGATTCCACTAGAAGACTTTGATTTATACAATCCCGTTGTACAAACCCGATCCAGTTGGGAATGGCCCATCCAACTAGAACTCCTAGCAACTCAACTATGTATGTTCTTTAATGTCTCACATACAAAGACCTCTCATCGGTTGTGATAAATCATCAACCGTTACAATGATATTCACTCATCTATTAGCTCTCATATACAATGAATAGAGTGAATATATATGGCACAAATGATCTCTAACTAGATCTGATATAGCAAGGTAAGTGGTGCCAAAGGTTTGAGGAGTGCTCTTCATTTAGCATCTTTTGTCTTTTAAGTTCCTCAATTGAATCCCAAGTGGGTTTGCTTTGGAAGGCTTGGATTGATCTTCAATCAGCTGTTATTGAGCTTCCAAATCATGTATATATAGCCCCAAGTAATGATATATACGTTAGACACAAGAATATGCCCGTTGGAAAAGGTTATGCACTATTCCCGAGCTTGCAACGGTCATATTCTGGTTTCTGGGCTCTTTGTATTTCGGACCGGATTGGCCGGATCAGCTTGGGAAGATCAGTCTGGTCGGATCAGCATGGTAGATCAGTCTGGCAGATCAGCACGGGCAGATCAATCTGGTCCATATCAGCAAGGGCAGATCAGTCTGGTCCGGATCAGTCTGGTCCGGATCAGTCTGGACAATCAGCTTGATACAAAAACAGATTGATAAACTTGCTCTTTGATCTGTTGCTTGTAACTCTTCATTCTTTGATTTCTGGGCAAAGTGATTCACATGAAAGTTGTAGCCCTTTCTCTTAGATTTCCAAGTAATCAAGAATCGCTCGATTTCAAGTTTGTATGAGAGAGTTATACTTAAAATACGAGGCGATGCTCCTGCTGTCTGTTTGCTGGATGCAGCAGCACATGACGTGACTTGCAGAAGCTTTTTGGCCATCTTAACGTCCTATTCAGTCTTTCACTTACAAAGATGACTTGTATATATTTGTCTTAGCTTTCCAACCCATACTGAATCGTTCCGTTCCGATAAGCGAGCTAAGAGTTATGCCCACCAGACTGACAGGGACTTTGCTGTAACAGCTCGATCTTACAGGCGTCACATGGCGTAACTTGCAGAAGCGTTTTGGCCATCTTAACGTCCGATTCAGTCTTTCACTTCCAAATATGACTTGTAGATCTTTGTCTTAGCTTTCCAACCCATACTGAATCGTTCCGTTCCAATAAGCGAACTAAGAGTTATGGCCACCAGACTGACAGTTGCTTGCTGAAACAGCTTGCTGTTTCTTCGCGGTTCAGCTCGATCTTGCAGGCGTCTTTTCTCCTTGATAACATTTGAACTAGCCGATCTGTTGTGAAATATGACTTTTAGTATTTTAAGTTAGCTGTTCAATCTCTTTGGAAGCACGCCATTTCGATATCCGAGCTATTAGATATGATCGAAACAATCCGCTCTGCCAGGATTTCAGACTAGGTTCAGCTTGACATTTTCAAGCTACTTCTTTGTAAATCATCAAGCTCTTAATTATGTGAACTGCACACTTGATGAAATATGTTAGCAACATAATAACAAGTTTTGTTAATATCAAAACCAAGATTATTCGGGTTTCCATAACCCAACACACTTTATAATGCACTAATTAGGGGTGAGCAATCGGTCAAAATCGAACCGACCGAACCGCATTTTCGAAAAATCGAACCGATCGAATGTATTTTCGTCTAACCGAACCGACCGAATTATACTCTCAAAACTGAACCGATCGAACCGATAACAAATCGGTTATTTCGGTCGGTAACTGAATTAACCGACATTTTTTAAAAAAAATAAAAAAATTAAAATTAGATAATTTGATTTAAAAATAAAAAATTTTAAAATTTGATTTTAAAAATTTAAAATGTAATATTAAAATAAAGAATGATAATAACTGATTTTTTTAAAAAAAAAAAATTATTTGTTTTTAAATTTTTTAAAAAAATATTTAAAAAGTAAAACTTTCGGTTTATTCGGTTAACCTATATTTTTAAAATAAAAACTGAAACCGAACCGAATTAACCATTTTAAAAAAAAATAAAACCGAATTTTTGAAATAACCGAACCGATTTTCCAAATTAGTTCGATTTGTTCGATTTAACCGAACTTTGCTCACCCCTATCACTAATCATCTTATCATTTCATCATGTAAATTGTACCCTTAATAAATTGCATGCAATGGATAAATGAAAAGAGAAGTAAACAGATACTTATACAACTCATATACACATGTCAGATGCTCACTAACGAGCATTTTAAATAAATAAAAGTGTATCTAGTCGTATAAATCAAGTCACTACCAATACTGATACCTTGCTCCTAGGAGCATCCTCTTTCAGTAGCTCTAACTTGTTTCCAGAACCAATATCGTACATGTTCTACCTGTTTCAACAGAAACAATCCCCACACGGGGTGAGCATACCAATAACATAATTTTCATATCATCGAATACACAACTAATAATTTACAGAATGCAATGCTGTAATTTAAATAAATACTCCATGAGTATACCCCAACCATATGAGATCTCCCACAATGTTCATGTTCTCACAATAACCAAAATCATCAGCTCCAAAAATGAATTAAATCATCAAACAATGATTTATTGTAGTCGTATTCCTAAACATCAATATGATAATAAGCAAATTATCACATCAATGATTTACAGTAATGAAATACATGTTAAGTACCAATTCATGACTTAAATCTCATCATATCACCTCGCTCGCTCGCTCGCTCAATAGCGACGACACTATATCCCATTGCACGCTCAATAGCGGGGCACTATAGCCATCACACGTTCAATAGCGACATCACAATTATTCATAGCATAAATCAATGGTGTTCTCAATACATGTCAACACATTACTCAACACTTATGTCAATCAATATAACATTCCATACTCGTACGTCTATACGTACTAATTTAGCCACAACAAGAGTATATCATTCGGCATACACAACAATAATATATTTACTTATTCTCGTACGTCACACATACCTTAAAGTTGACAACATGATTTTGACATCCTCGACAACTGAAGGCTCGTACCGTATCTATGTTGAATATCAAATCAATATTAATATCTCATCAACTACCTTCAACAATAATATCATTACTTTCATAGATGCATCACGTCTCCTATCACAATCAGTCTCAATTTACCTTACCCCGTATACAACTCAATCCCATTTTATTTTTTATTAACCCGAGTTATCAATTAACTCGATCAAGTAATACATATCGTTCTAAGGTTCAGTGTTTCTCTAAGGTACATGCAACCTTATATCAATGATAGTAAATTTCCCTAAATGCAATAACCATCATATGAATCAAACATAAAACGTCATATATAGAATTTCCAAAAATTTACAAACTTTGAAATTTCAGCATCGGCGATCGATCGCCCTTCAGCGTCGATCGATCGCTCGCTACATATTTTTTGAAAAAGTTGTCGCGTTCGATGCTACCCGCCAGTGATTGTCGCTGGCCTACAAAAATTCCACCCCAGCTTACTGCCCCCCTCGCGATCGATCGGCCCATTTTTTGCGGTCGATCGTGATTACTATTCATCGCCACACAAATTCGTTTTCTACGAGCGATTGATCGCTCGACGCCTAGCGATCAATCGCCAGGCCCTGTTTCAGCCAAGCTCACGATTTCATGCAAAAACGAACCCAAATCACACCATAACTCTTCTTCCTTCCACCACTCCACAATCATGCATAATAAACACCATAATCTTCATTACATTAACATAAAAACAATATCAAATCAAACCCCCCAAATTTCCACCAAAATCAAATCAACCAAATACCATATCCATCTCAATACACAAATAAAACCAAGATTAAGGTAAGAATTAACTTACCCAAGGTTACTTGATCATCATAACAAAATTCCATTAGAATCCAAGCCTTTTTCTTTACCAAAATGGAAGAAAAACTGAAAGGGAAGAAGAGAGGATTTTGTAGGTGTTTTTGGTGAATTGTGTTAAGATGAGTTGGTTATATTATTTTCATTTTGTTTTTTAGTCCCCAACTTTAATTCACCTCACAATTATACCCAAAACTTATTTATTCCCAACTCTAATAATTATTATTCAACTTCAATAATTACCTCACAATTCAAACTCATAATGACTATCAAATCATATGCTTCATCTCAACATTATGGTTCCGACGTAATATTCAACTACACTCAATTTATCTCAAAATTGAGTCAAATGCAAAACAATGATTACTGCATAATTATCGCATTAAGTTGTTTTAATCAAGGTAATTAAGTTCTAGACATCACATAATATCTTCGAATGTTTTTCCAAAAAACTTGTGATGTTTCAAAATAAATTCTTCATATCCTTAAAAGAACGAAGGTCGTGGAAAACACAGCCTTCGGGAATAATATCTATTTTTAATTAGATTTGGTTGATGTTGCCGTCCAGACAATACCGATAACATCATAAATATATTTTACATGATAATGAATGTCAAGAACATTATATCCCCTTACATAATACTCATATACCATGTATATGACTCGATAAATCAATCTAAAAAAAGGTTAAAAATCAAGCCGATATACTCTCATGAAAGTTAATTCATCCTAGTCACGGAAAAATTTCTTCAATCACTTAATTTCATTTGAACTTAAAATGACAATAGTACCTTAATCTCACTCACTCATATTTTCAGCTTTCACTCCTGTTTCAAAACCCAGCAGCCACCAAATCTCATGACCTAGGGTTTCAGACTACCGGCGACGAGATGGACTATGGCCGGTCTCAAACATTCGGCCATGGTGAGGGGAAGCTAACCAGTGTACGGCTCGGACCAAGTCATGGATGGATCGAAGAAATCAAACCCAAGAGCAAAAACCCTAGGTCATGCGATTTTGCCCCTTGCAGATCAAATTCTGGCGATTCCACATCGACTCACGGTGGCAATTGAAGAACATTTTCATATATTGGGCTCGTTGAATGAAAGTCGGACGGCGATGAACGAAACAACTTTCTGCGTGGTGGTCCAGTGCATGTTTTCGCACCTTCAGTGTGTGTTCGCCATTTTGGGAATTTTGAAATCAGTAATTGATGCACGAAAATTTAAAATCAGTAACTGATGCAGTAAATTTAAAATCAATAACTGATAAGTGTGATTTTTACAATTATTTTACTATGATTTTATAGTGGTTTTTGTATGGATTCCTGGACGATATTACGATTTTTGGTATATATTTGTATGTTTCAGGAATCTAGGTCCAAGTGCGTAAAAGTGGAGGAAATAAGCTAAAAATGATGAAAAGGACCAAATCGAGCGAACACGTCGAAGAATGGATTAAATCTCGAAAATTGAAAATGAAGATTGGCGATCGATCTTGGATCATCACCAATCAATCACACGTTTACAAAATTGAACAACAAAAATTCAGTTTTGGCGATCGATCGCCAAGAACACCGCGATCGGTCACGTCCATCCAGAAAGTTTCACCGATCGATAGCCATTTCTCGTCGATCGATCGCGGATTTGAAAATTTTGAAAAATAAAAGCAGAATGTTATGGCGATCGATCGGGAGGATGTCGCGATCGATCGCCAGACGCGAAAAAATTGAGATTTTATTTCCTTGTTGGATATTTTGTGTCCAAAAACTTGTAAATTCTTCCACCACTATATAAGGACATGTCTTGGACATTTTTGGGACCTTTTTTCTCAGATTTTAACCTAAAAGCAAATCCTTCGCCATACTACATCCCCAACCTTCATCTCATACACTCCAAACCATTGAAGAGGAAGACAATCCGGGAGAGATAAACTTTGTATCTCTAAACTTTGTTCTTGGTTATTTTCAGACTCTTAATGTTTAATTTGTAGCAAAACATAATTTTACATTGTTATTTGATTATGATTGTTGGCTAGTTTTGTTGTCAAGATTTAGGGGATCCCATGTTTGAACCAATAATTTAATTTAAGGTTTTTGATTGATTCTTATAATTCTATGTGCATAATTTGTTGTTGTTCATGTTTTTAAGGGATTGATCACCGTTGAATGATTATTTATTGCGATTAACTTGACCACATGAGATTGCAATATGATATAATAAATTAGGTCGTGGGTTTAGATTGAGACTGACCAAGTAAAATCGAACACACGTGTGATATCAATAGATTTTACCAAAATCGAAGGCTAGAAGTTTGCATAAATTGTCATATAATATTGAGTGTTAAATAAGTGCATGATCAATTGTAATGCCTAGACATAAAGTATGCATGTTTCATTTGAGTATTGTGTAATTATGCAATAATATCTCACGATAATTTATATATGTTACGTGAAGTATGTTGGTCGAGATATGATTTTGGACTCGGGTTCGGATTGAACCAAGTATGAATGACGAAATGAATTCATTGATAGCTGATGAAGGGAATAATGTTTATGTTGACATAAACTAAACATAGTGGGGGAACAACTAGAACATGTTGATTATGTAAGTGAGATTGTTGTGTGATATGGAATGATGAAATGAGTTATACATTGTATAGTAATTCCTCTACATGGAAGGCATTGATTTGATGCATGGTAGAACACATCGAATACACTTATCATGGTATGACTTAGGTATGATTTATACCTAAATATATATTAACCAAATCAGGTGGGAAAACACATAATACCATACATTTCACCTACAGATCTCTACACATGCTCTCTTGAAACCCTTGCCTTCTTTGCTAGGTTCTAGATTGGAATCATGTTCAACCGATTCAAAGTGAAGTATGTGGTAAGGATAAGATGTATGAACTACCCTTATGTTGCTAGTTGATGTCATAACTTGACTATGGTGGTTTATGTGTAATTCAAGCATCTTGACATTAGTTTGAAGCAAGTTTGAGTTCATATGTTGTTAAATTCAATGAAATAAGTTGTAATCTTTTGAAAACATGTTTATATCATGATTGAGTAATGTTTTATGAAGTTTTGATGTTGAATTATGAGATGAGAAGTTGGAACCATGAAGATAAACTCAAAAATCACCATGTTCTGAAAATTTTAGAGCATCGCGATCGATCGCTAGTCAGGGGGCGATCGATCGCCGATGCTGAGGTAAAAAGAAGGCGGTTTAACACATGGACGATCGATCGCGTGAATCGGACCGATCGATCGCGGGCAAGAGATCGATCGTGTAAAATATAAAGATCGATCGCCGATGGCCAGAATGTTTTGGCGAACGATCGCGTGATATTGACGATCGATCACTGGGGTTAAAATGTTGAAAAATGTGATATTTCCTTGGCATTTGATAGTAAGCATGTTATGACATTGTACATTGTTGGCATTCATGTAACACCATCACAAGAGACAGGACAGAGAGGCGGTTAAACATTGACGCCTGACATTATATATTTTGTATCGCACAACAGGTATGTGTTGGCGTACGGGTACTGATATTCTATTTATGATCATTATATGTGATGATGATATATTGTTTATTGAGATTATTGTGAATTTCATATGTGATTGGTGCTGTGAGGCATGATGTTGTTGAGGTATATAGTTGATGCGAGGAGTATGCCATTGTTGGGCATGTTGTATATTCATGTTGTTGAGGCATATAGTTGATGTCATGAGGAGTATGCCATTGTTCGGCATACGATATGACTGATATAACGTGTGAGGACGGTAATATGATATGTGTTGTTAATATGGGATGTGAAGGCTGAGCCACTAACATATTAAGCTGAGAGGTATATCATATCGGTCTCGTTATAACAAGATGTTGAAGATATGCCATGACATATGTGGCCAATTGTATTATGTTGTATATTGTGTTTTGGGGTATGTACAGGGTATATGTACAGGAACAACCAAAGATGGGTTTTTCAAATGCATGAAATATAGGAAGTTGTTTATATAGTATTTATGCATTACATTGATGTTGGATTGTGTACATCAATTATATACTCATTGTGTGTGGTTGTTTTGTAGGGACTCATAGCTGGGGAAGGCCGAGATTGTGAGTCTACCTTCTGCTGTTAGGAGTTAAACTGATCTAGATTGAATGAATTGTGATGTGTAAATCATATACAAGATGTGATGTATATGAACAATGTAAGCGAAAGACATAGTGAAAAAACTTGATCAGTAGTAATAGTATATTAATCCTGATAAGTAAAGAATGTGATTTACTTAATTGAACATATAATTGATGATTAAGAATGATGAGGGCCCACATAATTGCCTTGTTGCATCTTAGTATTAGACTTGTTATAGCTTGACCAAAGTATAACAAGTGTATTAGGAAAACTCGTCACCATAGAACGTTTGAATTTAATTCTTAACTAATAGGCAAATTATGGGGGATTACATGGGTGAACCTAAGTCTTGAAAATTATTTCTACTGATTTTATTATTTACTACTTGTTTGGGTTGGATATCGAGTCATTAGTCAAATTAGTATAATTTCCATCACTAATTATTTTAGGCTAAATATAGTTAACTTAATTGAGTTTGATACTTATTTTCTAGTCTTTGTGGGTTCGACAACATTTTCTTAAAATCTATACTAAAACTTGACACCATGCACTTGGGGTGTAAACGATACACTGGAATTTTGAGTTTAAATAAATAGCAATCAAGTTTTGGTGCTGTTGCTGGGGACTAGTTTAAAGTAATATCAGACGAGATTAGTTGACTGTAATTTAGTCATTGTTTTATTTTTATTTCTATTTTTGAAATTTTGCAGGTTGTTATCTCTTGGTGCATGCTAAGGAGTAGCAAACCTACACTTGAGCCTTTCGACCCTGAAATTGAACGCACTTGTCGATTAGGCTAAGACAAGCAAGAACACGCATGGCTGACAACGAGGAATGCGAGTAGATTCCTGCAGCACCAGTTGCAAGGTCATTTATGGACTACGCTCAACCGTCTTTCCAAGGATCATTGTTGAGCATTACTAGACCAAGCATCCAGTCTAACAACTTCGAGATCAAGCATGCAATCATACAGATGATCTAGCACTCAGTCCATGGAGGATCGACTATTGAGGATCTCAACTCTCATATATCCAACTTCTTGGAGATATGTGACACGTTTAAACACAATGGCTTTACTGACGACGCCATCAGGTTACAACTCCTTCCCTTTCATTAAAGGATAAAGCTAAATTGTGGTTGCATTGTTGCCTACAAGTTCTATTACGACGTGGGATGGGATGGTGCAATTATTCCTGCCCAAATATTTTTCACCATCCAAGACTGCCAAGATGCGCAATGATAACACCACATTTGTACAATATGACCCAGAGACATTGTACGAGGCGTGGGAGCATTTTAAGGATCTACTGAGGAGATGCCCACATCACGGTCTTCCTGTCTGGTTGCAGGTACAAACTTTCTATAACGATTTATTTTCTGCTAACCGTTCTATACTTGATGCAGCATCAGGAGGTACGATCACGAGGAAGACACTTGAAGCGTCATATGACTTGTTGGAGGAGATGGCTGCCAATAGCTATCATTGGCAATCTGAAAGGAAAGTGCCGATGAAGCAATCTATAATGCATCAAGTGAGTTAAGTCACTGTCTTAGCCTCCCAGTTGGAAGCATTGGACAAGAAAATTGACAGCTTGAGCATGCATGCAATGTAAGTTCAAGCTGTTACATGCGAGTTTTGCCAAGGAGGACATCCAAGCACTGAATGCCAAGTAGCTAACCCTTTTGTTCAATCTATTGAAAGTGCTAATTTTGTAGGGACAAGACCACCATCCAGCTATCCCTACCAAATACATACAATCCGGGGTTGAGGAACCATCCACAACCACCACAGGTATGCACCTAAACCGGGTACGGAGGAATTGTTGACCAAATTCATCACATCGACAGAGAATAGATTCCAAAATCACGAGGCATCGATAAAGAATTTGAAAGTCCAAGTGAGACAGTTAGCAACAATCCTAGCCGGGCGAGCACAAGGATCACTACCTTGTGACAGTGAAAAGAATCATAGGGAGCAAGTCCATGCCATCACATTGAGGAGCGAAAAGGAGGTTGATGAAAAGAATGATGAGCATGATGAGCATGAGGGCAAGGCAGACATCAAGCAAGAAGAGGATCAAACACGCGAAAAAGGTAAGTCTACTAAGACCACTACACCCATCACACCACCTGCTAAGGTAGATATTCCACTCCCATTTCCCGCTGCATAAAAAAGAGCAAAATTAGATGCTAAATTTGCTAAGTTTCTAGATTTGATTAAGAATCTTCATTGATATGCCTTGCATTGATGCTATACGACAAATGCCAAACTATGCTAAGTTTTTGAAGGAGATACTGTCAAAAAAGCAAAAATTGGGAAATCATGAGACTATAGATTTAACTGAGGTGTGTTCTGCTATCATTCAAAACGATCCACCTCCAAAGTTAAAGGATCCAGGAAGTTTCACTATACCTTGCAAAATCAATTCTATGTCTTTTCATAATTTTTTATGTGATTTGGGTGCAAATGTGAATCTGATGCCTTTGTCTATTTACTGGAAGCTGGGTTTAGGAGAGCTCAAATCGGTCAACGTTTCACTGCAGATGGTGGACAAGTCCATCAAGTACCCTCAAGGTATAGTTGAGGATGTCCCAATCAAAGTTGATAAATTCACCATTTCGGTGGATTTTATAGTATTGGACATGAAGGAGGATGCTGATATGCCATTGATCCTAGGAAGGCCATTCCTAGCAATGGGAAGATCGCTGATTGATGTTCAAGATGGGAAGTTGATCCTCCGTGTAGAGGGGTCAAATCACTTCCAACATGTTTCAAACTTTGACACAATCACACAACAAGCACATGTATTCTAAAGTTAATGCGATTGATACTCTTCCCTTTGATATGATGCTAGGCGATTGCAAGGAGAAGTTGGAAGAAAAATTTGGGAACAAAGTGGATGAGACCAATGACAAGAAGAATGAGAAGAAAGTGATGATTACATCACAATCAAATGCCCATCAAAAAGTGTGGCACAGATGTGTATGCTTCGTTGGATGTGCGGTAAGACTAGAAGAGATAAAATAAGAAACGAATATATTCGAGCTTAAGTATGTGTAGCTTGTATAGAAGAGAATATGCAAGAAAGCTTCTTACGTTGGTTTGGTCATGTTCGACGTAGGCCAGCAGGGCACCTGTGCGTCGAGTGGAGTCCATGAATTTCGGCCAATTCACGAGAGCGAGAGAACGACTGAAGAAGACATGGCTCGAAGTTATAAGCAAAGACTTGGAGTGCAAGGGGATGATCGAAGATATGTTGACCGATAGAAGAGTTTGGAGAAGACTGACGCATGTGTCCGACCCGACTTGATTCTCTCAATTGTTCATGTAGCATACCACAATTCATTGGGATTAAATGTTTAGTTGTTGTTGTTATGTTATCTCTATTTAAAAAATATTATATTTTAATATTGTATTTACGCTAGGCGTGTAAACGAACCGAATCAAGTCGAATATGAAGGAAATTTTAAGGCTCGAATTCGGCTCGAAATAAGTCGATTCGAGCTCGAGCTCGATTCGAAGTTCGAATAATTTAAAAAATTTGGCTCGAGTTCGGCTCGAATTAAAGCTCGAACTCGAGTTCAGCTCGAAAATTAATACTCGAAAGGCTCGAAATATTTTTATTGAATATAAAATTATATATATTAATAAAATATTAAAGCTCACTAGCGGCTCTATCAAATTGGGCTCGAGTTCGACTCGAAAAATTATTTGAACATGTTCGAGTTCGACTCGAATTCGATAATTTCAAATACGAATCAAATATTTTTCGAGATAACTCGAAAAACTCACGACCATGCTCTGTTCTTTTATATGGAAGTTTACGTATAGGTGGACCCAAACCGATCGTTGATAAATTTACATTAAGCCCCTATTGAAGAAAACGCGTATACATTGATGATACCAATGCTTCACTGTACAAATTGAATTAGACAGAATTAGTCAAACCAAGTGCAGCCTTTGGTATTATAATATTACTCACATTATAAATTTTAAATAATATAATTCTCTTTATATTTAACACATTTATTTTTAGATAAATTTTAAATTCAGTCTCTGTTGATTTAGATAAATGTATTGATACTTTTGGTGGATTTCAGCCTTTCAGGCCATCTCAACCATAACGCGTATTTTACATTATAATAGTACAATTATCAAATACAAATATCATTTCTAAACTATCTACTTCAAATTTTATTTCAAAAAAATATTAATTTCAATATTCCTCTTAATTTCATTTAAAATATTTATTTAACAAAAAAATTTAATTTCTTAATATATTATATTAAACGTTAACTATATAAATCAATAATTATTAAATTACAAAATTTCGTTATTATTATTATTATTAATTTTATATTAAATAATTAAAATATATTTTATAAATATTGTGCAAATGTATAAAAATTTAATTAACTAATCAATTTTAAAAAAGTAACATTGATAATCACAAAATTTTTTAAAAACAAATTTAAAATAAATTAAAACAAACTTGGCGTAGCTACAGTGCAATTTGGTGCATCACTGTAGTTGCATCAGATTTTTAGCCAAATTTGCCATTGGTCGGAGGAGTAATTGTGACAACCCTTACACATATAATACATACACATGAGGCATATAGCATAATATTTAATGGCAGCAGGAATTTATCGTATTTCATATCATGCAATCAAGACATTTCTTCTAAATATAATTTACAAGGCATATAGAGATATGTATGTCATAAAAATAACCAAGGTTGTACCCCTCACAACCCAACCAAAAACCTATACATTATATGCAAATGATGAGCTGAGGGAGAAGGACTAGAGTCAGCCAACCGACCTTGGATCTATACTTCCAAAATATGTAGAAACATCTTGTATGTTCAAACTTTATCTACATCAACTGAAAAACAACATTTACATTTGGGTGAGTTGCATTCTCAATGAGCATATTCAAATAACGTAGTACTTTATATCACATAAGCATATAATTCATATCCACATAAGCACATGAATATACTTACATGATTCATCATAATCTTTATCAGTTCACATGATTCATAAAAGATGAAATGATGCACATGTATGTCTGCATTATTATTTTGTTATGCATCAACTAATACCAAGAACAATCCGTGACCACGATATGGCCATGGCACTCTGTAGACCCCCCTTTGAGTGCTCAATTAATCGGGATCGGTGTTCTTTGATTCTGTAATTCTGACCGTACTCAGAATGCAATAACATATGGTTCAAGGTCATTAGTGGCCATAACAAAGTTCTTTAATCTCTTATGAATGCACATGTCATAATCATATGCATAACATCGAAATAATAAGGTAAATAACATCATATAGATTGTATAACATCATGTCTCAACATGTACATTTAAGAACTCAATTAGTTCTTGCACATCATATGGCATTCATCTCAATCCATTCACCAATTCACGGTACTCATATAACACAAATCACATACTCATATAAAGTTAAATGCCAAGTTGTAAGAATATGCTCACAAGTGTTCGCCCATATCTTAATGATTTTGCTTAATTTGTTTTATCTATAACTTTGTATAGATTTTGACCTATAAACATATGTTTATATTAACATGAATAACCAGTTTCAATATCATATGATGAATGAATTACAGTATATACATGCTATTTATTACACTATACTAAATCTATTCTAATACTTCAACTATCATTTCACGTATAAACTATCGTATTTAAAATACTCATTTAATATATACAACAATGCTTCCTATTCCACTCAGCATAAACAATACATTTTCAAGTTCTATAAAATGATTAAGAAATAACTACTCGTCTTAATTAAAGAATAAATATCTAGCTATGATGTTTATGTATGATCATTTAAAGTTTTTGGATCAGGACAGCAACGGACATCAAATTTGACGTGCTTTGGAGATGCTCGCAAACATAGCCAGATCCGTTCGGATAAGTTAAATATTTCATCTCAATACGACTTAACAATCATTCATAATGTAGATCATTAAAGAATAGTAGATACAAATAGATCAGAATCTAATTTATTAATTTATATATACTAATAATATACAACAGCTGGCTAATTTAATAAAATATTATCATTTTTTAAAAAAAAATTAAAAAATAAGCTTTTTTTTTTTTTACAAAACTAAGGTAAAACGCATTCGTGGAACGCGTTTTTATTTTTTATTTTAAAATATGCAAGCTTTTAAATTTAGTTTCGATGTTCTTTTTTGTTTAAAAGATACATTGGGTCACAGTAGTTACTTATGGCCTAGAAGATAATTATATTCTATAGCGATTCCATACATATTTTATTGTTTTCAAAAACATTAATTTATCTACTAATATATCTACCAAATTATACACAAAATAATTATTAAAAAACAAATTATACATCAATTTCACCAAATAACAATAACATTATCTATGTGTGAGTATTCGGTCGGAACCAAATTAACCAAAATCGAAAAAACCAATTTTTTTTACAAAATCGAACAGACCGAACTTTTTAAAAATGAAAACCGATAACCAATCTTTTTAAAAGAGTAATAATAAAAACCAGTTAAATCGGTTAAGTCGGTTAACCAATATTTTTAAAATCAAAATCGATAACCGATTTTGTAAACAAAATAAAATGATTTGTTTTGTAGAACAATAATAATGTATAATGTAACAAAATAAAAATAAAGAAATTTAACTTTGTAAAGTAATAAAATAAACTAAGAAAGGGTCAAGCAATATTCAAACTTGTGCTGCTGGGTTATGGGTGCAAAGCCCCCACCAGTAGAGCACAGGACCGTACTTGATAAAATTGTTACTAACAAATATATAATAACCTATTTAACCGATATCGGTTTTGATTTTAAAAATATCGGTTAACCGACTTAACCTATTTAACTGGATGATCACCCCTAGATAATATTATTGTTATTTGGTGAAATTGATGTATAATTTATTTTTGAATATTTATTTGGTATATAATTTGGTAGATATATTAGTAGATAAATTAATATAATTTGGTAGATATATTAGTAGATGGTGTATGGAGTCGCTCAAAAAGATTTTCTAGGCTATAGAATATAATTCTCTCCTGTGTAACCACTGTGACCCAGTGTATTTTTTAAACAAAAAATAAACATCGAAACTAAATTTAAAATGTTGCATATTAAATTTAAAAGGTTGCATATTTAAAAAAAACGCATTCCAAGAATGCGTTTTTAAAAAAAACCTGCCATAAGTATCTACTGTGACCCATTGTATTTTTTAACCCAAAATATTAACATTGAAACTAAATTTTAAAGCTTACATATTTTTTTTAAAAAAATAAATAAAAACCCACTCCGGGAATGCGTTTTTAAAAACGCACTCCGGGAATGCGTTTTTAAAAACGTATTCTTGGAGGCGTTTTTACCATAGTTTGGTAAAAAAAAAAATTAACATTATTTTTTAAATTTGTTTAAAAATGGCAACTTTTTATTAAATTAGCCTACAACAGCTGGTATATGTATTACGCAGAAAAAAACCAAAACAATGATCTCAAATTCTGTCCAATGGAAATTGTTTCCCAAATTTTAAAAAATAATCAAATATAGTTATATGTAAATTATTTTTAATCAAAAATAGTCATTAAATTTTTGTTTAATCAACATTAGTCCACGACTTTTTTTAATCAAAAATTGCATCAGAACCCTTATTCATTTATGATACTACTTTTATAAAATATTAATTTATGTGGGACTAAATTTGTTAAAAACATATATGTGAGACTTTTTTTATTATTATTATTCATTTCTGTGGACTATATTTGAGTATTTCTAAAAGTTTGGGATTATTATTGAAAAGTTTATATTTTATTAGACTATTTTAATAATTTACAATATATATTTTTAAGCTTAAAATATATCATATATCTATACTTCTATCTATCTATTATATTACAAAGCAAAATCATTACAGAGTAAATATCATTTAGTCTCTTGATATGTTTTTTTTATATAATTTTAAATTATTCATATTACTTTATTATTGATAAAATATTAAATTTAAGTTTTAAATCACAATTTAATTACATAGATAATAAATTATAATTTTCAATACTAATAAAATATATTTAATTGATTTTGCACCGTGACCACTCGTTTATGTTAAAGAAAATATGCCGAATATTATTTTTCTATATTTTTTATATGATTTATTTTGTTATTAAAATAGCTATTTTTTAATTTAGCTTTCATCTACCGACTACCAAGTACCAACCATGGATATAAATCATTAACATTTTATTATAAAAATACCTTCTTTTTTCAGTAAATTACACTTTATTCTATAATATTAGAATATTAATATTAAATTAGGTAAATAGTAATATAAAATGTTAATTATATTAATATTAAGAAAAGAGGTATTATAAATAATTTAAAATTAAATTACACCAAACCACAAAACCTAACTTGTGGAAAATCCTTGCAAAGCATCCGAATAGACCTAATATACCGACCAAAATATCTATAAATATATATATATATAGTTTGAATGTGTTGGTACAGAAATCCACCCGATGCTTATAGTCTACCAGCTACTGGGGAGGCTCCACTGATCGGAGTTCGCAGCCGACGACACCGACTTAGTGGCGCACTTCACCGCCGTTCTGACATTCTCAATCAGCTCCTCTGTTCTCGCCTCCTGCGACAATATCTCCGACAACCGATCAGTACTAATCACCAGCCTCACTTTCCAAACGCCGCTGCTCTTAAACTTAGAAAAAACCTCCGCCTCTGACGACTTCCTCTTCCCAATCCCCACATCATCCACCGACATGCGATACGGAGTCTTTATGAAACCGCCGCCGTTTGTGGTTGAAATCGAGTTGCCATGGAGTGGAAGGAGATAGTAGTATCCTCCGCCGCGAAGCTGCTCGTTGTGGAGTAACGGCGACGAGACGTGGTGGGGGCTGCGGAAAACACCGTGTCCAGGGAACTCGTTGGTTATGCATTCCGCCGTGATAGGGGAGTAGAGTTCCATTACGCTGCCGTTGGATGTGACCACTTTCACCATTTCTTCCACTGCAACTCCTAATCCTTTGCACAGACAGATACCCATTAAGGAAAAGTGATCATTAAACTTGGTCTGAATCAGTGGAGAATTGGAAGTAATAATATATAGTGAATGGGAAAATATTAGTGAGGTGTCGGCTGTCGGTGAGAAGTTTCCTGGATTAAAAATGCAGGCCCGACAAAAGAATTCGTTTCTTTACTACGATGAATTGTGATAATTATATGAAAAATATTTGTTTATTTCTGTGATAGTATAGCTGATAAAATATGGTGGGACAGTGTAGGCTTGTGGTTGAACCATACCTATCAAAAGCAAGCAATCACGTCATTAAGGTAGTATTTTAATTCAAGTAAATAAGTTATTAATTTATAAAAAAAAACTATTAAATTTGAAAGTTTTGTAGTTTTCAAAAAGTATATATGTAAGTGAAATGGGTTTTGTTAGAAGCAAGCTATCGGCATGGTTCTCGATCCATTGTTAATGTTTATCAGAATTTGTCTCACTCCGAAGCCTTCTGACGAAATGTTTTGGCAACGAACCTCCTATGATTTTTCAACTAGGTAATTTACACCTGTGTTAGTTTGATAATATGCAGTTTACTTTATGTGATTTGAAAATAGATAGGTTTACCGTCATGTGGTTTTTGTGAATAGATGTTAACGCCTCTTTCGTGTATGACATGTGAGAAGACAGTGTGTTATGTTTTGCAAACTACTTGATATAAAATGTCTATTTACAAACCAAATGAGGATAAATATCCATTATCGATATCATGTGGGATAATATTTCGATACTATCAACGGCCAAATTTATTATTGTGACCAAATAAATTCTAGTCATTGATTCTTCCCATGGTACCATCGAAGTAACCCAAAACCTTACATTAAATACTGATGCTTGTTCAATCGAGATGACTTCTTCCGATGGACGAGTAACACTGCCTGAGCTCCTTTCGATAACTGGGGCTAGCTCAGGTGGTGTCTCCGGAGGGTAAGCAGGCATGCAATCAAGAGCAAACGTAAGAAGGGAGCCGGAAGGTTATTCCGGCGGGTCCCTCCGACGCACAAGTCACAAGTTGGAATAAGTGGTGGAAGAAATTTTTTAGATAAATGAATATGTTGTCTTTTCTTACCATCAGCAAACCTGTATTTATATGAGGTGGAGGGGGATGGTTGTTCATGGTAACTTGTGGGATTCCCATTGTCAATGACACGTCACATCAACTATTATACCCTGCAGAAGTGACTATACATTGGTCAGTGTGGGAGGCTTAATTGCGTGTACGCCTCAATCTACAGAAAGCTCCATCATGTCTTCTAATGGTAATCATTATACCCTGAAGAAGTGACTATACATTGGTCGAAGGGAGCGGAGGTCTGTGCGGTTTTTCCAAAGGAGGGTCCAAGCTCAGCCAAAGCGTATGGACGAGCTAAGAGGGCGCGTAAGGAGCTTGCCCCTGCACGGCATTCAAGGGCGAGCTTGAAGCTCGCCCTTCGCAAGAGGGGGTGTTGGGCGAGCTGTAGAGCTCGTCCCTCGCAAGGTGGGGTGTGGGGCGAGCTGTGGGGCGAGCTACCGGCTCAACCCCACGCTGAGCTTGCCCGATCGTTTTGGCAAGGGGCTCAACGCGGACTCCAGCCGGTTATTTGCGGGCGATTCTTGAATTGACTAGTGGATTTGGGATGGCTGGGGGTTTCTTTGATAGGCTCAACTCATCCGGGTATCAAATACCATGCACAAACTTGAAATGTAAAGCTGATAAAATGTCAGCATTTAGTGTGGAGTCCGAATAAATTCTAGTCATTGATCTTTTTCATTGTAGCATCAAAATAACCCGAAACCTTACGTTCATTCCATGCAAAAACTTGAAATGTAAAGCTGATAAAAAGTCAGCATTCGGTGTGGGGACAAACAATTAGATTGCTATATCAAAGTTTGTCTTAAATCTTTCGTCCATCAATCTTAATGGGGACATTGGAATGATAAGTAGGTAAAGTGTTAATCATGCATTTTGCTCGTAAAGCTCCTTTTAACAATAATCAATTTTAAACTTTATGAATAACGAATATTGGATTTCACACTAAATTATTCGTGAAGCCAAGAATATGAAATGGAGGCAAAAATCCAGTTTTTTTAGTAACATAAATTGGCTCTTGAAAACGCGTAGTACCACCGAAAGTTCAATAAATCGGGGGAAATTTTAAGTAAAGATGGTGTTGCGATTCTACGTTTCTCTACAGGTTCAGGCGCGGCGACGCCAAATGAGTCACGATGCTCTGCTCTCCAGTTTTTGCTTTCAAATCTGCTACATATTTAGCTCGAAAGTTGTTGAACTTCATATTTTTTACCCCAAAAAGTTTTTTCGTTTTTTTAAAAAAAATATTTCTACACAAAATACAAAACGAACTTCCAAAAGCTAAAGATGACGAAATATGTCTGAAGTACCAATACGGCTCGCCAAAAGGTGCCGCCGGTCTCTATAGTTGTCCATGTCGGCACGGTCCGTTTGTTTTTGAAGTTGGGCATGATTTCTATAATTATATTATTGGTTAAAATGTTCAAAAGAAATATACATGGCCTATAAAGTAAAACCAACAGCCCGGTGTCACGCCCGAAACCGAGCATATGACACCGACGTTGATTCCAAATGCAATTCAAAATAACAAGCCTTGTAATCCAGAAATCTACGAAAAACCAATCTTTTATTCCATAAAACAGAATTATTGTCTTTACAATTCGAAATTTATCAATAAAATTGGTTACCTAATTGTTCCAAAAATCAAATTCGTCAGCGGAAGCTTATATCTCAAATGGCAGCGGAATTTTGAACAGCAGCAGCTACAAAATCATCATCCCCAAAACTAGTATTGTTCATCTTCTTAGATATTTTTCTTACTTTTTATCTGGGGAATGGAGATAATGGGTGAGTGTTTAGAGAAACACTCAGCAAGTGGGGGACAATCGTATGTATAATAATTTTTAAGAAACATGTATCAAAAAATAGAACAGAAACCAATATGAATACTGAACAGAGTTGCTCTTCCTCAAAGCCAGAACAGAACATAAATTTCATATCAGAACCACATACCATATACTAAAATAAGCACAATAAATCATCTAGTTTTCTCATGGTACTGATATCAGTTCTATAGACATAATCCTCCTAGAGATAATGTCAAAACATCGGATCACCCACGAATAAAAGAGTCTGGCGCACCAGAACAACAGTTCACCACCGTATCATGTCAGAGTAACAGTTATAATCCCACACATCAAGGTCAGGAAATAGAGCTCGGAATTCCTTACCAATTGGATTTCGATATTTAAAGTGCTTTAAATTTTAAAGATTTTCTTCAGAGCATCAGAATTTCATAATTTGAAAACATCTCACATAAGGATTGGACTTTTTAAAGCATACATACAAATTCAAAGAGAAATAATGAGTTTAACAAAAGCTCACTTACAGTTATTGATTCTAAGCGAGTTAGAATAGATTTCGGGTTGTGAAGAGTGAAGACGGTACAAACTCCTTCCTCTTCCATTGCTTGAATTTTCGAAATTTAGGGCACTGCACATTCACGAAGGAGTTAGCTAAATTGTGAACGGCGGAGATTGGGTTTTATAACCGTTTGAATTCGTTTATAGAGGACGCACATAAGCTGTTGTTTGCTTGAGTAGAATCTGCACAGTCTGCTTGCGAAGGCCATATACAAAAATCTAACTGTTGGATTGGGCTCGAATTTGGATAGCATGTTTAAAACATCTAGGGGTATGTTTTGAACAGTGGAGATCAGATTTGGATGCCTTTGTAAGTGTGAATAATTTCAAAATATATGGCTGAATTTGGAGAGCAATTTTTGAGAATATTGCTTGAAAATTTTATTTGCCTTATGAGAGTTTTCAAGATTTCTTCCTTCTTGTAAGGATATATTCTTTGTGTTTGTGATGTGGGAGGATCTCCATTGATTATAAGATGTGATCTCATGATCTTTATTTCCATATTTAGTAATCATCTCCAGGGATGAAAAGGGTGGCTAGCATGGGCTTCAGCCCAGGCTAGCCACCCCATGGACCCCTATTATATGGACTAAGACCGGTGTTTTGATGTGTTAATTTTTATGGTTTTATGTATTATGTAGAAGATAAGGTCTTGATGTGGGATTTGAATGGGGAAAAGGGAAAGGTGGGGAAGAAAATGATATGTCAGAGTGTGTATTTTTCAAAACAAAAAATGGAAGTATAAAACTGAAAAGCAAGGCCTTTGGATGATTTTCAATAAAAACATTTAATCTTATTTGATTTAAAAATTACTCTATAATTCCTATGCTTAATTTTAATTAATTTAATAATAAATTAATAAATATTATGTAAACTCTATATTATAAAATCAAGTTTTTAATTTAGTAGATTCTGAATTAAATATACTTAATTAATTTTATTAATAAAAAGTTGTTGTAAATTTTCTATTATAACATTAAATAAAAGTTTGTTAATTTAATAGATTCTAATCCATAAATGATGAATTTTGACTAGAAATCTTATAAAATAAAATATAGTATCATTGAAATTATCCATTTATATTTATATCATCCTATATATATATGTATATATTTTTTTTTACATTACTCATTTTAAATTTGATTGAAATATTATGTATTGTGGTATATTATATTTATTATGTATCTTAGCACATTAATTTGGTTTCATCTCTGATCATCTCCCTTTCGATAAAAGATTTTAAACTAATTAGTTGCACTTTCTTTTGGTGAAAGTTTTCTTTTAGCACTTTCCTTTGTTGGAGATTTTGGGTCTTCACACCCGGCCCATGTATATGGGCCGTGTTTAGTATGATACGTTGCTGTGGCAAAACGGGTTGTGTTGACATGACCCATGAGATATAGGGACGGCTCGGACCATGGGCGTCCATCTCTATTTAAAGGGTAAACTTTTTGAATAGCTATAATAGAATTAAAAAAAAATTACTAATAAAAACTACACTCATAAGGTGTCATTATATTTTAACTTTATTTAAAATCACCCAAGAATCGAAATGTAGGTGTATTTATTATAGAAGTAATTTATTTAGGTTCGTTTATTGTATGAGCTTTTCTATGTTGCTTTGTTTGTCAAATTATTTTTGATACGATTATTGGTGTGTGAAAAATGAAAGTAATTTCTAAGAAATAAATCGTATCAACCGATACAATGATTTTTTTTTTATAATAAAGTTTTAGCATATTTTTATTTTTTACACACAAATTTTTTTAGGGATCTTCAAATTTCAATTTTATATTTTGAATATTTTTAAGTTTGACTTTTTAATTAATTATTATTTTAAGAAAAATAACTATGAAACAATGCAGCCTAATGTACAAGCCCAATTACGTACATGAAAAGGCAGTGTTTCGGAACTGATCAATTGAACATGTTTGGGCATTTCAGGCATCGCCTTCACAATTTTAATTCTGTCTTTCTCATTAATATTTGGATAAATTTAAAGAAATTTTACTAATATCAAATTTTTATAACTAATCAAATATAATCACACAAAAATTATTTTTAATTAAAAATAGTCACATAAATATTTTTTAGAAATTTAGTGTCACAAATGTTTTTTTAACAAAAGTGGTCACATGATTGAATATGTGGTTTGAGGTCATTTTTGACATAAAAATAAAAATTTGGGACTAGTATTTCTTAAAAAAAGTCATCTAAATATTCGATTAATACTAAAAGTATGAAACTGGTATTGTAAATATATCTATTCAATGGGACCATTGTTAAAAATTTACCTTTAATATTTCGTACTCTCCTACATTTCGTAAGATTAAATCGTTTGTATAAACTATTGTCTGTTGTAATAATATAAACTATTTTATGGTACTCGAAATTAATCTATATTGACTTTTTTAATAAGGCAATTGGTCAAACTCCACTTTTACTGCAATAACTTCATATCTTTTGCATTTTTAGTCTCCTTTTCGCCGGAGGGCTGATGTCCACTCAACGGAACAATTTTGCTTTGTTTTTTTTTGTTTTTACACATAGTTTGTAGATTTTGACGACAAACCCTTGATGAGTTTTTCAAATAGACAGTTTATCTCCTGTAAATTTCGAATTAAACAGTTTGTTCATATGTTTTGAAAATAAACAATCGATTCTCATATAGTTTGCGAAGAGGTGCAAAACAACTCAGAGCGTTTATGTATTGGAAATGACGGTAGCTAAAATGCTTATTTTGAAAATCATAGGTAGTTGAACTACATATTTTTAAACCACGGGGTATACACCGTCTTTACAAATTATACGGGATAAAATGGCTAAATTGGCCTTGACTTCCGAGTTTTTTTTTTTAGCATAAAACATTAATTATATAAAATAAGGAACGATTACATCTTGTGTCCATCAAAACACTGAACGCCAACATAATACAGATAACAAGTAAGTACATGTGCACAACCTGAAGAGAAGACTACTAAGAGGCGATCTATACGTCCATTGAGAGAATAGTAGATCGAATCACCACAATAGCGCAAGAGCTTGACCTGAAGAAAACAGGGACCCACCAGAAGCAACACAGGTCCCCTCAAACCAAATTGTCCATCGTGAGGTCACGTATAGAAACCGCCTTCCAATTTAACGTAAGGAACAAAGAAAGGTAAACAAGAGACAAACACTGATAAAAGATCGACAAACATGCAGGCTCCTTTAACGAAATCCCGCAAAGAACTCCAACTACCTAACCACACAACCAGATGACGCACGAAACCAAAAGTCCTAATAGTCATTACCAAGAACTACTCGTGCAATGAAAACGAGCAACACAACCACTCCCAAATAGGCCAAATAGATTTCCCAAACAAAAAGACCACGAGTAGCCAAAGTATTGTCACCACAAAAAGACCACAGCAGAAGCCACCGACCTTTACTAGTTTTCGATTGGAAATAGAGTAACTTTTATTACTATCTTTATTTTTTTCTTTATCACTATCTGCATTACATGTATAAATAGACACTGCATCTCTGTTTCATGGCGGCAATTTCCAGATCTCACTCATACAAACCAGCGTCAGCCAATCTCGGCGTCGCCACAGCAACCAAAGGCACCCTCTTCTTCAACACAATCCCAAACTTCTCCTCCAAATCCACCTTCTCACCATCCCCAGCCAACTTCCAATCAAACGAATGAACCAACGAAGCCAGCGAGAACATGAACATCCGCTCCCCCATGGCCATGCCAGCGCAGATCCTCCGCCCAGACCCGAACGGAAAGTAACTGAAATCATTCCCACTATAATCCCACTTCCCATCTAGAAACCTCTCCGGCCGGAACTCCGATGGGTTCTCCCATATATCCGGGTCCCGGTGTATCGCCCAGACATTGATGAAAACTCGGGAGCCTTTGGGGATGGTGTATCCGGAGATGGCGGCGGTGGAGCTGGGACAGTGGGGGACTAGGAGGGGGAGGGCGGGGTGTAGGCGGAGGGTTTCTTTCATGATTGCGTAGAGGTAGGGGAGATTGTGGGTGTGAGATTCTTCTACAGTCGTGTGTTTACCAACGGTGGCGTCTAGTTCTTGCTGGGCTTTGTGGAGGATTTGGGGATGGGCCATCATCTCCGCCAGAGCGAACTCGACGGTGTTCGAAGTTGTGTCGGTTCCGCCCACCACCATGTCCTACACGTACTTCATAAATGAGATAATAATATAACCATAATAAATTGGAAAATATGGAAAAACTCGTTAATATGGTCGTACGCTTTATATATAACAATAATAATACTTGTATATCATATATTTATTATTTAAAATATAACTTATTAAAGTACAAAAATAAAACTAAGCTCGAACCCAAGCTCGTTAAAAAGTTCGCCCCAACACATACCCTTAGCCCCATAGGTCTCGAATTGAGTTGGTTCGTTGGTAAATTTAATTCCATTGGTCCCAGATGCGGCAACTTGAGATAGAAATACCGAAAATGAAGAATAAAATGAATATCATAATTTACGTGAAAAACCCATAATAATTACTAAGGTAAAAATCACGAGCAATATGAAAATATTCCACTATAATATTCACTGATTACAACATCTCGATATTTTACAAAAAAATTATCACTCTCAATATATGCAAAAACTACCTAACAAATATTATTATATAAATTAACACTCAAATCTTGAATGTTAGGGGACAAGAAAATTTAATTGGGATGAATGGAAATGATGCAAATGAGTTTCTATTTGTAGAACTCATAGGGCTTCAAATTTGACAAATGCTATGTGTGAAACGTTCTGCTGGAAACTGTTCATATTTCTACAGCATTGTATATATTTCAGCTGGCAAATTTGACACGCTGCTTCAATTAAATCGTTGCCAAACTTTGACTTTCAACATTTCTCACGCTTAGAGATTTGATTGAGCATCAAAGACATATCCACCATCCTTCCATCTTACAATACCATGTTGCTTTCGTTTTTGCTACTTGAGGATCTAAACCACTTAAACTTATTAGTATTAACCGACTTTGTCAGAATATCGGCTAGGTTCTCATTCGCATGGATCTTATGTATATCCACACGTTCGTGAAATTTAACCCCAATGTGTTTTGTCATTGAATCAAAGACTGGATTCATTGCAAAGTGCAAGGCACTCTAACTATCACAAAAGAGATGAATCTTCTCTTTCCCGAGCTCCTCCAATAACCTCTGAATCTATATCGTCTCCTTGCAAGCTTGAGTAATTGCCATATATTCTACCTTCGTTGTAGATAATGTCACAACTGTTTGCGGTTTTGAAACACAGTTTACTGCTCCTCCTGCAAGTGTAAACACATAACCAGTAGTAGATTTTTTTTATCTGGATCACCTGCATAATCTGAATCAACATAGCCCCTGACTGTAAAATCTATCCTCCATAACATAATGTAGCATTCGATGTACCCTTAATATATCTAAGGATCCTCTTAACTGTACTCCAATACTCTCGTTCAGGATTCGTCATTTACCGACTGACTGCTCCCACTATTTGTGCAATGCCCAATCTTATACAGATCATGGCGAACATTAAATTTTCCACCGCTGATGCATATGGTACTCAAGACATCTTGATCCTCACTGCTTCACTGCTAGGATACATATCAAATGATAACTTGAAGTGTAACATGAAGAGGAGTAGAAATTGGGTTACAATCTTGCATGTTAAAACGTTGCAAGATTTTCTTCAAATAATTTTCCTTGGAAAGCCAAATCTTCATGTTATTTCTGTCTCGGTGAACTTGCATCCCTACGATCTTGTTTGTTGGTCCTGGTCCAAGTCATTCATATCAAATTACCTTGACAACAGTGCCTTCAATTCTTGGACTCGATCTTTGTTGGTGCCTGCTACCATCATAACGCCCACGTACAACAACAAAATGGTATAATCATCATCCCAGATCTTTTGAAATATGCACAAAGATCTGTATTAAGTCTGTTGTACTCAGCGCTCATAATATATGAATCAAATCTTTTACACCAATTCATCGGTGCCTGTTTGAGACCGTACAAAGATTTGTCAACCTGCAAACCAAGTTCTCTTTGCATATTTCAGTAAAACCTTCTGGTTGGAGCATATTGATTTCTTTTTCAATATCTCCACGAAGAAAAGTTGTTTTCAAATCTACCTGCTCTAATAGATCAAACACAGCACATAATGTCAAAACTACTCTGACTGTTGTAAGCCAAACTTGTGGTCTCCCCTTGCAAGTAGACTGTCGAAATTTGAAAACCTCTGACTCGATTGTTTCTTGTTCATCATGCCCTTGTGATTACTCAAAAGAAATTTGATCTTCGTCTGTCTTATTTTCCACATGTACTATAGTAGTATCTAATTCAGTGTACATTTGTTTCTTCACTTTATCTTCCTCGAAGATAACATCCCTGTAAATAATAAGCTTGTGGGTAGTGACTAGTAAGGTTCCACAAACATACCCCTTTAACTCATCAGCATAGCCCAAGAAGATACACTTTTCGGATTTAGAATCCAACTTCGATCTTTCTTGTTTGTTGTACAGAATGTACACCTGACTTCAAAATATATAGTCAACACCTCTATCGGAGTCTTTTATAGCAATCGTTACTGATAGAGAGCGACTGATAATAAAATTGGTTTTTTTGACTTCTTCTGCCCACAATGACTTGGATAGACCTACAGTCTTTATCATGGCTCTTGTACTATCCAACAAGGTTTTGTGCATCCGTTCTACAACTCCATTCTGTTGAGGCATGTAAGCTGTTATGAATTACCTTTTGATGCCCTCTTGTTGCCAATATGCATCAAATTCATCACTGGTATATTATCATCCATTGTCAGTCCGCAACCACTTCATTTCAGAGTCAAGTTCCACCCGTGCTTTGAATACCTTGAAGACTGGAAAAAAAACATCTGATTTTTCTTGATAGGATATGCCCAACATCTCCTAGAATAATCATCAATGAATGAGACAAAGTATCTCGCTCTTTCTAGGGATACAACTCGTGTTTGCCAACCATCAGAATGAATCAGCTCCAATATACAGCCGCTCTTGGTATTAGATGTGCCAGAATTTAATTTATGATGTTTACTGGTAACAAAATGCTCACAAAAGGGTAGAGTCACTTTTGTAAGCCGCAACAACAACTTCCGATCTGAGGGAATCTTCAACCCTTGTTCTAACATATGCCCGAGTTTCTTAACATTGTTAATTCTTCTCTCTAACTAGTCGAGAGAACATCTAGTTTTGCCTCTTTGTGTTTCCCCAAAAAGCATATATATTTGCAGCAACATTTTTTGCCTTCATTACCACAAGCGTGTCTTTTACAATCTCCATAATGACACTCTCAATAGGGGCTTGCACCTAGGGGTGGTTACCGGTTCGAACCGGTCCGGTCCGGACCGGAACCGGCCGGTTTCGGGCCCGTTATGGGCGGAACCGGTCCGATCCGATAAGGAACCGGATTGGATCCGGTTCCGGTTCCACCGGTTCGGTCCAACCCGGAACCGATTTTTTTTTTTTTAAAAAAATGGATCCGGTACCGGTTCAGTTCCGTTTGGTCCGGAACCGGTAAGATACCGGATCCGGAACGGTAGAACCGATCCTGTCCGGTATCAAACCGATTCCGGACCGGTTCGAGACCGGTTAGTCCGGTTCCGGTTTCGGACCGGGTCCGGATCGACCCGGTCCGATAAGCACCCCTACTTGCACCCTTATCATCCAATTGTTCCAAAGACAAAAGATTCTTTGTCAGACCCTTCACGTATCATACCCCCTCTATGGTGCGAATAGTACCATCAAACATTTTTACTTTGATGGTTCCAACCCCATCGATTTTCAAGGCATGATCATTTCCCATTAAGATGAATCCTCCCGAGACTAGTTCATATTGATCGAACCATTATCTCCGAGATGTCATGTGCCACGTCACTACTGAGTCCATTATCCATGAATCATATTTTGTCTACCTTCTGCGATTTTTGTTGCTTCGCTGAATAAAAGTTCACCATTGTCTGAGGTAATGTCAACATTTACTTTAAAATCTTTTTCAATACTCTTCTTATTCGTACACTCTTTCTTGAAGTGCCATTTACCGCCACATTTATAGAAGTCAAAATTCTTCTTCTTATTTCTGGATTTGGATCTATCCCACTGAAGTCACGCTCCGTCGATCTTCCTCTCATTATCGGTAAAGCCTCTGCCTGCTTCGCACTTGCCAACATGTCTTCTTTGTTCTTGCACCGATTTGCTTCTTCAAGAACCGGGGCTGCAACATTATTGCAGACTAACATATCAGATGATGGGTTGATCACATGAGTCAGATAGACTTTGAAGTAGAACATATGCACTTCAACTTCCTCTATTTTATGCCACAAAGTGGTGAACTAGACAAATAGAGTATTTAGTGTGTTGATATGGGGGATCATTGATGTGGGGGTAACCCCAAAAATGCATTGGAATTTTTTTTTTTGAAATGTGAGGCCCACATTTCCATTGCAGTATTGGGGTTACCCCCACTGGGGTAACTCCATCCACGATCTCCCTTTGATATGGTCGGTGACACATGAGGGTTCCGACATTCAAAGAGTATAAAACATTATCTTTAAGAAAATCTTGTTGTGCAATGACTTGACCTCGTACAAGTTTGCTAGAGTATTCCAAATATATTTTACATTTTTCTTTTCAGTTGATAATACTTCATCTGTCAAAGCCAAATGCAGATTGACAATAACATTACCATTCGTCTATTCCACTTTACATCGCCTGTGATATCTGCCGGTCTATCTCCAATAGCCACCAAGCAATGATCTTTTTTTTTTGTTAAAAAGCATTTTCATTTCCATAGCATGAACTGTTGAATTTTTCAATCTCGAACCATGCCTCTATTTTATCATCAAAAATTTGGTAGACTGAAAATAAAACACCTCAATAAAAAATATCTCAAAAATCTTTTCTGATATGGAAGATCAGTCAAATCTACAAGTAGAGCTGTCAAAATGGGCCCCAAAATAGGCGGGTTGGGCTAGCCGGTGGGCCTATACGGGCTGGCCCAATCCGGCCGCGGGTTTTGGCAGGCCAACCCGGGGGTTGCCCCCTTTTTTAAAAAAAAAAATTGTCATTCTTTTTAGGCCCAATTCATAAATAGGAACTCAATATCACATTGAAACATCTGATCTACTATATATTTTTCACTTAATCTTGCTTGAAAGTTGCAACATGTTTTTCAAAATTGAGTAAAATAATGATTCCATAATCAAGTATTTTTAGTAGCAGGGTTAATATCTAGATAAAGCCTGAAGCAAGTTTCAGTATTCTTCTAGCATCAGTTTCAGGTTCGGCAAGTTTTGGATTTGTTTTTTTTTTCGAAGTTTTTTTTTAGAAAAAAATTAAAAAAAATTGGGCGATTTGCGGGCCCGTTTTGACAGGTCTAGCTGCAACCACAGAGCATACTTAGAATTTTTAAGATTTTAAACAAGGCTCTGATACCACTTGTTGGCCCCCAAGTGTGACAACATGAGATAGAAATACGAAAATCGAAAACGGAGAATAAAACGAACATCATAATTTACGTGAAAAACCCAGAAAAATTATTAGGTTAAAATCACGGTCAAGATAAAAAATTACATCATAATATTTCTTGGATTACGACATTTCGCTATTTATAAAGAGATTATCACTCTTAATATAAGATAAAACTACCTCAAAAATGTAATCTTGAATGTTAAAGGAGAGAATAAAACTTAAAATGGGATGAATGGAAATTATGCAAATGACTAGAATGGCAATGGATCGGGTATAGACGGGTTTGGCCAAATATTGGTACAAGATCAGTTTACGTTGTTCCAAGGAACAAAAATGTAGAAGTTTCTCTGAACATTTTAGGATGAGAAATATTTACCATCTCTCCAATAAAGGTGAGCTAAAAATATATATGTATATGGACGGGTCAGAGGTGGGTTTGATCACACCCGAGACCCACCCAATTCAAAAACATGTTGACTGGGTCTAGACCTACCACAGACGAGCAGGTTTAATAGACATGTACATATTGTCAACCCTTAATGAGCTCTGTTTAGAGAGCTCCCACACGCCTTCAAATTTTACATATGCAGTGGGTGAAAATTTCTTCAGCTAAATGTTCATATTTATGTAGCTCTGTACATATTTCAGCTGGCAAATTTCACTTGTCGTCAACTTTGACTTTTCAAGAAACTCACCATATACCACTAATATGTATCATCAACAAAAAAATTACTCATTATTTCCCTTTTGAGGTTCCTATGTTATCAATTCTTTCAGAATATTAAATATAGGATTAACAAATAATTACTATATATTTGATCAATTGAACCTTGAATAACAGATGAATTTAGGAAAATACCATGAGTAAAGCTTTGAGATGAGTCATGGTGAAAGGCAATTTCGTGTCTCCCCCATCTTTCAGCCTCAACAATACCTGAAATCAGTGGTAAAGTTTACAATTCATTTCTATGAGAATAATGGAGCTGGTGTCGGTTACGAGACTAGGTATTCGAAAACATTTCGATCTTCATAAACCAAACTTTTAAAACTAAAATGAAATAAAATATATATAAAAAAAGGTACCTGCAAGAAATCTTTGCATTGTTCAGCATTCTCCTTCCCCAATCTCTCCCCGATTATCCTCTCAAAAATCCCATCAAATATCTTCGCCAACACTTTCATCTTCTTCTGTATCCCTTGCAAATCAAACCTCGCCAACCCCGGATAAAAATCTGACAAATTCGGCATCCCCAGCAACGCCGTCATCTCCGTCACCACTTGCCGGAACTCCGCCCCCAGTGCCGCCCTATGATCCCCCTCCACCGTTCCACCCCACATCATACTCGTGATAACATTCAGCATATTCAGAAACATCTGTTCTCCAACATTCACCGGCGCCCCTGCCTCGTTATACATGTACTTGATCGTCCGCCGGAGCTCCTTCTTCCTCAAAGAATACACGGAATCCAACGTGTTTTTGCAGAGCATTTCTTGGACGCATACTTTCCTCAGCATCCGCCATTCCGGGCCGTAAGGTGTAGAGACTATATCAACGCCGCCGTAGGTAGCTTCTTTTCCTGCCACTGGAACGTCCCGGTTGGCGAAAATGGTGTCCTGGTCTTTGAGAACCTCTTTCGCCGTGGCGGGGGAACTGATCACGATGCCTGTTCTGTTGCCGAGCTTCAGGGAAAATATGGGGCCGTAGGTTTTGGCCAGGTTGGTGAAGTATGTGTGCAGTTCGGGGTCGAGTGAGAGGAGGTTTCCGAAGAAGGGAAGCCCGCGCGGCCCCGGCGGGAGCGGCGGAGTTTTCTTGAAGAATGAGCGAAGAAGCCACCATGTCGCGGAGAGGCCGATTATCGTGATTGTGATCAGCAGGAATTGGCCTGGATTATCATCGAACATGGTGAAGAAAGTTTTGTGATCCATTTATGACTTGGATACTATCGATATTTTAGATTGATAATTATCGAATAATTTAAAATTTATAAGTCATACGGATGAGTATGATGGATATTAATAGGCAAATTTATGACTTGGACAATTTATGACTTGGATAACTGACACGATAGACTGTAAATAGCACCAACTATATAAATGTATTAGATAAGTTCAATATGATATGCTCGACACAGAAAGTCTTGATAACCGGAATCAAACTCCTGATCATGCATCCGTTTTATTCTACCAACTCGATCATTCTATAGACGAGGTTTCGATTTATATTGCTAGTATACCAATTAATATGTAAAATTTATTAATAGGACATAAAAAAATATAAAAAATAGAGCTATTGCAACTCTCCCGATTTTCAAAACAAGCAAAAGAAAACTTGAAAAATCTCTTTTAAAGTGTATCAAGTTTTGAATTTATCATCTATACTATTTCAATGTACGTTGATAGTAAATCATGAGACCGTAGGCTAGTGTAGCCTCAACCGACTCCAAAAGGAATATTCTCGAGTTGAGCTCGAGCTCGAATAACCTGAAAATCGTTAGAATTGTACTCGAGCTTGGAGAATACTATTCGATTAAGTTTGACTAATTTTTTTTTGGTTGAGTCGAGCTTAGTTGTGGGTGGTACTCGAACTCGACTCAATTAGATCCCTAGCCTCTCTTAATAAATAGACAAATATAATGATGGATTTTTTAGATTGCTCTTCACATCTCATGCTTTGAAATTATTGTTGAAGTTAGTTTTGGTATCAAACATTTAGTTATCAATTGAGATTTTGTAGGTTGTTCTAGCTCTTAATATACACTAGTGAACATATCACACACAATGTGTGGGGTCTCGTCACCTTAATCCTTAATTAAGTGTTCAAATACGTCATTCACATTAAACGTAAACCGGATTAAGATCTTATCACTACTGATTGAGATTTTTCACCATGTTTTCACTTACATTATTCATATACAACACATCTTGTATACCCTTTACATAGTATAATTCATCAAATCTCGCTCAGTTTAATGCCTAGCAGCAGAAGGTAGACTCACAATCTCAACTCTCTCCCAGCTATGAGTCCCTACAGAACAACCATACAAACACATGAGTATTGAAATGATGTTCACAATAACATCAAAATAATGCATCAGTACTATATAAATAACTTCCTGTAAATCATGCATTTGTAATACTCCTCTTTGGTTGTTCCTGTACATATCCCTGTACTTACCTCATAACATAAGATACAAATATATCATGATATGTCTCATTTATCACCCTGTTATAACGAAACAAATATGATTTGCCTATCTCAGTTCAATATGTCAGTGGAACCTCCCCACATCTTCATATTAGCAGCACAAACCATATTTCCGTCCTCACACATTATAACAGTCCAAGCATATACTCAATCGGAGTATACCTTTCATGCCAAATCATATGCTCAACAATAGCATACCTATCGTGGCATCACTATCAACGACATATGTACAACATGCCCAACAATTGCAATAGGACCGATATGATATGCCTATCTCAGCTCAATATGTCAGTGGAACCTCATCGCATCTTCATATTGGCAGCACATATCATATCACCGTCCTCACATAGATAATAGCCAAAGCATATGCCCATCAATGGCATACCTATCGTGGCATCAACTGTATGTCTCAATCACATCATGCCTCACAGCACCACTCACATGCCTCAACAGCATCGTGCCTGATAGCATCAATCACATGCCTCAACAGCATCGTGCCTCATAGCACCAATCACATCTCATATCTCAATAAACAAGATATCCATCTCATATCTAAATCAACAATACATCAACATCATATATCAGGATATAATGTCATAAATGGAATATCATTACTCGTACGTCAACACGCTCCTATCGTGCGACACAAAAGATAGAAATCAGGTGTCAATGTTTATCCGCCTCATTGTCCTGTCCCTTGTGAGGATGCTACAACAATACCAACAATATATCATGTTATAATAAGCTTCAAATAAAGTCCACAAAAATATAACATTTTTCAAAAATTCAACCCTAGCGATCGATCGCCACTTTTCACCGATCGATGGCCAAATTGTTCTGTCTATCGCGATCGATCGCCACTTCTTCTCGATCGATCGCCCAAATGTTCTGTTCACTCGCGATCGTTAACCATGTTTTCACCGATTTATCGCCAAGCCATTTCACAGCTTTATTTTACTCTGTTTTCGGCGATCGTTAACCATAAGGCTCGCGATCGATCGCCGATGTCTGAAAATTTCAGAACTTTGCGATTTTGAGCTTATCCTCATAGTTCACCTCCTACAACTCAATTTATATCATGATAACTTGGTACAAACATACTCTATGTTAGGATCGATTTCGGGGGTGGGTTACCATTTCACACCTGAGTTCAACCAACTTGAGCTTCAACAGCTCGTGTTCTTGAAATAATTGCACAGAGAGATTATATCGATTTCGGGGGTGGGTTGTCATTTCACACCTGAGTTCAACCAAGATTATTCGGGTTTCCAAAACCCAACAATCTCCCCTTTTTTGATGATTACAAAACTTGAATAAAAATATGAAACATTATAGCACAATGTTGCATAACAAGAAAAATCATATATTTTAAACAACATATTTCTCCCCCTTTTTGTGTGAATCAAAAAAGGAAGACAAATAAATTTACTCCCCCTCAAGGATTGAGATTAAACTCACCCCCTTAATTTCAAAATTTTAGAAAATTTGAGCAAGTGATGAGCAAATGGGGTAGGCTAAAACAAATAAAAAAATGCAATGCACATTAATTTTTGAAAACCTCTTTTGATGATGGATGAAGCATACTTGGCAACAAAATTTGAATTTTTTTTGACAAAACTCAACAATGTCCATTTCATCTTTCTGCGGTGGCAGCACACTTAGTCCAACTTGAACTAATAAACTGCTTTTCCTCGAGCAAGTTTGGGCTGCAAGACCTATACTGCTGTGATCCTCTATGATTCTAGTTTGCAACGCAAAAAACGGTTCGTCATTTGGACATCCGAGCAAGAAGTTATGCCAATTTTCCCAAAGTCGCTGCAAGCTGCCAGAAAAACTAAAATGCTTTGAAAATTGTCAGATAAAATCTCAAAATAAACATTTTAAACTTAAAATGAGTTTAAAACATATTGAACGAGAATTTGAACATTTAAAATAGGTTTTAAAATTATATTCGTGCAAAATGAATGCAATGAAATTGATTTTTATGCTAAAAATTTACATACACCAAGTTTTAGAAAATTATGCTATGAAAATAATTTCATGCTCATGAGAAATTTTCTTGAAAAGATTTCCATCTAAAATCGGTTAAAATGCTTTCCAAGAACAACCTGGCTCTGATACCATTTGTTAGGATCGATTTCGGGGGTGGGTTGCCATTTCACACCCGAGTTCAACAAACTTGAGCTTCAATAGCTCGTGTTCTTAAATAATTACACCGAGAGATTATATCGAGTTCGGTTACAAAACCGAGCGGAAGACACTCGACATAACCCGCTCTAAAACCGATTACTCATTTGAAATGCATCTTAAAGATATGCAAGAAAGTATGTAAAAACAGTAAGGTAAATAAATGCAGTAATGTAAATAACACAAGCATTTGTTTCTGGAAGTTCGAAGCACAACGCTTCTACATCTCCCCTTCTTCCATCTCATGGAAGGATACACTGGAAGACTTTGATTTATACAACTCTTTGTACAAACCCGGTCCAGTTGGGCATTCCCCATCCAACTAGAACTCCTAGCAACTCAACTTTGTATGTTCTTTAATGTCTCACATACAAAGACTTCTCAATCGGTTGTGATGAATCATCAACCGTTACAATGGCATTCACTCTTCTATTTTAGCTCACAAATACAATGAATAGAGTGAATACAAATGCACAAATGATCTCCTAATAGATCTGATACAGCAAGGTAAGATGTGCCAAAGGTTTGGGGAGTGCTCTTCATTTAGCAGCTTTTGTCTTTGAAGTTCCCCAATTTAATCCCAAGTGGGTTTGCTTTGGAAGGCTTGGATTGATCTTCAATCAGCTGTTATTGAGCTTCCAAATCATGTATATATAGCCCCAAGTAATGATATATACGTTAGATACAAGAATATAATCGTTGAGATAAATTTTGGTAAGCTTTCAAACATTGCAACAATCATATTCTGCTTCTGGGCTATTTTTAGAAGTCTGCTGCTCGGGTCCGCTGGTCGAGTCCGCTGGTTGGGTCCGCTGGCCTATGCTGGTTCAGCATCCGCTGTCCTAAGGTATGCTGGTTCAGCATCCGTTGTCCGAAGGTCTGCTGGTACAGCATCCGCTGGCCTAAGGTGTGCTAGTACAGCTTCCCGCTGGCCTAAGGTGTGCTGCAACCATGTTGTCCAACATCTGATGTTATGTTCTCTTGGTTATAGCTCTTGATTTGATTTCTGGGCAAAGTGATCTACATAAAAGTTGTAGTCCTTTCTCTTAGCTTTCCACGGAATCAAGAATCGTTCAATTTCGAGTTTGTATGAGAGAGTTATGCTCGAAATACGAGGCGATGGTCCTGATGTATGTTTGCTGGATGCAGCAGCACATGGCATGACTTGCAGAAGCTTTTTGGCCTTAACGTCTGATTCAGTCTTTAACTTCCAAAGATGACTTGTAGATCTTTGTCTTAGATTTCCAACCCATACTGAATCATCTTGTTTCGATAAGCGAGCTGAGAGTTATGGTCGATATACCACAACTGCTACAATCTGTCCGCTGCTGTTTCAGCTTTGTACCAGCAAGCTCTTGCATACATGTTTTCGTCATGTAAACCTTCGAATCTAGTCTGCTAGCCTGAAATACGACTTGTATAGAATTGAGTTGGCTATCCAACCCCTTTGAAATCAGGTCGTTTTGATATCCGAGCTATGGGATATGATCAATGTAGTCAGCAACGCTCGGGGTCTACTGGATGCTGAATTCTCGTTTCAGCAACCAAACTCAAGGCCATTTCTTAGCAGATCATTAAGCTGTAAAATATAATCTATGAACTGCACACTTGATGAAATATGTTAGCAACACAATAACAAGTTTTGTTAACATCAAAACCAAGATTATTCGGGTTTCCAAAACCCAACACTCTACCATCATATGAACATATTTCTAAACAACACAACTCAAGTAGATACCATATAACTCATATCAAAGCAAGAATTACCAATTTCCATGCTTCAACTCCAACTCACCATTCACCAACATAAAACAAGTATATCAAGCACATAATCCTTACCAAGAAGCTATGAAGTCACTTTACACAACTTTCTATCTTGATTTCCATGTTGAAACCAAGAAAAGAAGCAAAACTAGGTAAGGAGCTAGTGAGGAGATTGGGTAGAGATTTGTGGGTGAAAGATGGTGTTGTACGTGTTTATCCAAGCTAATAGTTGTTTATCTCACTCCTCAACATGTCATGTAAATGCATGTGAAATCTCTCTCAAATTCAAATGCATGAAAGCCACTCATACTCTCCTCTTGGCTAGAGTACCAAGGCATGTCCACATACCACAACAATGTCATTTAGTGTATGGTTCACCATGGTCCAAACCAAGTTCCTATCATGGTTCATACTCACATGCCAAATCCATATGTTTCATTGATTACAACAAAATAGCCATTTCTTTCATTTTATCATTCATACTCGATTCAACTTGCACTCGAGTCCACGCAGTCCGTAATTATCACACAATGACGTCATACTCATATTCAGCCGATATAAGTCATATCGAGGCATTACAAATAATTTTTCAATAATCAATTACAACATGGATGATTAATGTCTATGCATTACACAATGAGTCAATATACCAAATCATATATTTTTTAAAAAATACTGTTTTATTTAATTTGTTAAATAATTTGGATTGGAGCATTTTTGAAAAATAAAAATAAAATTGTTGCTATGGATCGAAACGATTTGAGATTTCGAGTTGAGTCAAATGTTATTCGATTTTTATTTCAAAGACGGGGCTCAAATGTGCTTTTAAAAAAATTTAAAACAATAATTATTTTATTCGATAGCTCATGCATGATTCGTTATTTTCATATATTACAAATATAACTGAAATTAAATGAGGTAAGTGTTGGATAACTCGAGTGCTCTCTTAGTAGAACTCGATGCCAAGTAGAACTCGATGCCAATGTAGATGCTATATTTGATAACTCGGAAAATTCAAATATACTATGTAGTATGTGTTAAAATATATATAATAAATTAATTATCACACATCTAACCTCATTATATTTACTATATTATATTTTGATTTTTTAATTTAACCTTGGCCTCATGCGCACAGAATATCAAGTGTGTAGATGCTATTCAATTATCATATAATATATTTTTTTTTTTATTTTGAACTGATATAATATTTATTTTTTTCTTTAATATAATGTATGGTGACGACTATTCTTCACATCATAATGTTTCCTCCAACTATCGGAAAAAATTAAATATATACTAAGGCCGTGTTTGATATGGGGGATAAAAGTAAGATAGAGTTTAAGAATATAACTCATATAATGAAAGTAGGCAGATGTCGGAACGGAGCGTGAAAACCCCTTCTCGGTGTTTCTTTCTCAAACTGTTGAGGACAGCAAGTCCTGGGGCACATTTACATTATACGAAGGCAGTTGCCCTCTCGATTTTTATTATTATTATAATTAGGGAAAATTACATAAAACATCATATAGTTTTGTTAAAATTTCAGTTTGCAACCAATGTTTAAAAAATTTCAGTTTACTTCCTCAACTTTCATGAATTGTAACATTTTGCATCTTATTGACTCGATTTTGTATTTTTATCGAAGATTTGTCACCACATTAGATCATCATCTTACATATTTCAACTTAGATCCATTTAAGCTAATTATTCCAAATGTTTAAAAAGCAAAAATTATATTTTTAGTATCGAAATTCTCTAGTTAACGATTACTAAAAAGGGAATTTTGACACCCTACAATATTTATTTAGAATTTTAAAAAATTTGCAATTGCTAGTTAAATGGCTATAAGTTTGACTAGTTAAGACGATGATGAAATACAGTGGTACTTTTTCGATAAAAACACAAAATTGAGTCAAGAAAATACAAATTATTACACTTCATGAAAGTTGGGGATGTAAACTATACTTGTTGGAACAATGGTTACAAAATGAAATTTGGACCAAATATAAGATGTTTTTGATAATTTTCCCTTAGTATTATTATATGATAAAAAATTTATTCTAAATTTTAGAAGACAAAAATAAATATCTCACAACAACCCATCGATATATAACCGAAAAATACTTATATGAATCGGGTGTTTGTAAGGATCAAAATACATAATTATATAAATATATATTTGTATGTGTATTGATATTTGTAAGATCAAGTGTATAGAAATGAGATCGTATATAACCCCACTCCAATATTCCACTCTGAAAACGGTCAATGTATTTTTTCTATCTTTGTCCTTTGATTTGACAACACACATTTCTTTGACATCAAATATTTATCTTAAATTCAATACCAATGTAGATGCTATATTTGATAACTCGGAAAATTCAAATATACTATGTAGTATGTGTTAAAATATATATAATAAATTAATTATCACACATCTAACCTCATTATATTTACTATATTATTTTTTGATTTTTTAATTTAACCTTGGCCTCATGCGCACAGAATATCAAGTGTGTAGATGCTATTCAACTATCATATAATATATTATTTTTTTTTATTTTGAACTGATATAATATTTTATTTTTTTCTTTAATATAATGTATGGCACATGACGACTATTCTTCACATCATAATGTCTCCTCCAACTATCGGAAAAAATTTAAATATATAGTATATACTAAGGCCGTGTTTGATTTGGGGGATAAAAGTAAGATAGAGTTTGAGAATATAACTAATATAATGAAAGTAGGTAGATGTCGGAACGGAGCGTGAAAACCCCTTCTCGGTGTTTTTTTCTCAAACTGTTGAGGACAGCAAATCCTGGGGCACATTTACATTATACGAAGGCAGTTGCCCTCTCGATTTTTATTATTATTATAATTAGGAAAAATTACATAAAACATCATATAATTTGGTTAAAATTTCAGTTTGGAACCATTGTTTGAAAAATTACAGTTTACATCATCATCTTTCATGAATTGCAACACTTTTGCATCCTATTGACTCGATTTTGTATTTTTATCGAAGATTTGTCGCCGCATTAGATCATCGTCTTACATACTTAAACTTAGATCCATTTAAGCTATTTATTCCAAATGTTTAAAAAGTAAAAAATATATTTTAAGTATCGAAATTCTCTAGTTAACGATTACTAAAAATGGAATTTTGACACCCCAAAATATTGATTTAGATTTTAAAAAATTTGCAATTACTAGTTTAAATGGCTATAAGTTTGAATAGTTAAGACAATGATGAAATACAGTGGTACTTTTTCGATAAAAACACAAAATTGAGTCAAGAAAATGCAAATTATTACAATTCATGAAAGTTGGGGATATAAACTATAATTGTTGGAACAACGGTTACAAAATAAAATTTGGACCAAACTATAGTATGTTTTTAATAATTTTCCCTTAGTATTATTATATGATAAAAAATTTATTCTAAATTTAGAAGACAAAAAAAAATCTCTCACAACAACCCATTGATATATAACCAAAAAATACTTAATGGGTCGGGTGTTTGTAAGGATCAAAATACATAATTATGTAAATATATTTATATGTGTATTGATATTTGTAAGATCAATTGTATAGAAATGAGATCGTATATAACCCCACTCCATTATTCCACTTTGAAAGCGGTCAATGTATTTTTTCTAGAAAAAAGTATGAATCAGTCTCTGAACACTAACTTAAGTTCAAATTCAGTCCCTGTGTCAGCTTTTTTTTAATTTTACTCCCTAATTGTAAAGATTCTTTAGTTTTAACTCCCTAAACCTGTAAATTGACAAAACTACCCCTTTATTCAACATTTTTTCTCCAATATTTTTATGTATGTTCTTTTGCTCTATTATTTGTTTATTGTTTAAAATATGCTAATTTTTAAATTTGAAAAAAATTTATTTCCTTTATATAACTAGTAAGTTTATTTATTATTTTGAATAACAATGAAACTTTATCGAGAAAATATATATTAAGTTAGTATATTATTTATTTACTTAATAATGTGAATAGTTCCAAAAAATTCAAAATCTTATATTGAACATTAAAAATAATATAATAACACATCATTCCATTATATTTTTTTATAAATTTATTCCATTGAATAATAAATAAATAAACTTTATCAAGAAAATATTTTTTTGAACCGATTTAATTTTATAAATTTCCTATTAGTAATTTATTTTTCATTATTTGTTAATATTCTTATCATTTTTAATTAATATTAATATCGGTAATTGTTAATTGTTATATTAAGTATTATTCTTCTAATAATATTTATTATTAATCTTTTTTTTATTTTTTATTTTTTATTTTATTCCTATTAATAGTTTTCTTTTTATTATTACTATTCAATAATGTAAGAGATAACAAGGTATCAACAATTTCAATAATCGTAATTAGTAAGACAATAAACATAAAAATATTTTATTTGTCGTGAAAAAATTATATTAAACTTAACTAATTTAAGTATCAGTTAAGTTTGAAATTTGTATTAAACTCAAATAATTTTGGTATTAACTCAGTTTAAAATTGAAATTAATCTCAAACAATTTTAGTATTACTCAAGTTTGAAATTAGTATTAAACATGTATCATTTTGGTATTAGTTATACTTCAAATTGTATTAAACCTATACAATTTTGGTACTAATTATATATGAAATTAGTACTAAACCTGTACAGTTTTATTACTAGTAACAAATAAAATTGGAATTAAACTTATTCAAATTTATTATTAGTTACACTTCAAATTGGTATTAGACATACATAATTTGGTATTAGCTACACATTAAATTAGTATTAAATCTATACAATATTGGTACAAATTGCACTTCAAATTGATATTAAATCTATACAATTTTGTGACTAATTACATTTTAAATTAGTATTAAACCTATATAATTTTAGTACTAGTTACACATAAAATTGGTATTAAACCTATATAATTTTGGTACTAGTTACACATGAAATTGATACAAAACCTATACAATTTTAGTACTAGTTACACATAAAATTGGTATTAAACCGATATAATTTTGGTACTAATTACACTTCAAATTGGTATTAAACATTTAAAATTTTGGTACTATTTACACATGAAATTAATATTAAACATATATAACTTTGGTACTAGTTACACTTCAAAATAGTATTAAACTTATACAATTTTGGTACTAGTTACTCTTGAAATTGGTATGAAACATTTATAATTTTGGTACTAGTTAGACTTCAAATTGGTATTAAACATATATAATTTTGGTATTATCTACACATTAAATTAGTATTAAACTTATTTAATTTTGGTACTAGTTATACTTGAAATTTGTGTTAAATCTATACAATTTTGGTACTAGGTACACATGAAATTGGTACTACTAATTAGACATTAAATTTGTATTAAACATACACAATTTTAGTACTAGTTACGCAACAAATTGGTATTAAACATATACGATTTTGGTACAAGTTACATTTCAAATTGGTATTAAACATGTATATTGGCTACTAGTTACACATTAAATTGGTATTAAACATATACAATCTTGGTACAAGTTACATTTCAATTTGGTATTAAATATTTACAATGTTGGCACTAGTTACACATTAAATTGGTATTAAACGTATACAATTTGGTACTAGTTACACATGAGATTGGTATTAAACATGTACAAATTTGGTACTAGTTACACATAAAATTAGTATGAAACATATACAAATTTGGTACTAGTTGCACTTGAAATTGGTATTAAACCTATACAATTTTGGTACTAGTTACACATGAAATTGGTATTAAACATATACAATTTTGATACAAGCTATACTTCAAATTGGTATTAAAAAACCTGTATAATTTTTGTACTAGTTACACATTAAATTGATATTAAACTTATACAATCTTGGTACAAGTTGCACTTCAATTTGGTATTAAATATGTACAATTTTGGTACTAATTACACATGAAGTTTGTATTAAACATATACATTATTTTGGTACTAGTTACATAAAAGTAGTATTACAAATTTGGTACTAGTTACAAATGAAATTTGTATGAAATATATACAATTTTGGTAATAGTTACACATGAATTTGGTATTAAACATGTACAAATTTGGTACTAATTACACATTAAAATTGTATTAAATCTATACAATCTCGGTACAAGTTGCACTTCAATTTGGTATTAAATATGTACAATTTTGGTACTAGTTACACATGAAATTTGTATTAAAAATATACAATTTTGGTACTAATTACACATAAAATTTGTATTAAACATATATTATTTTGGTATGAGTTACACATTAAATTAATATTAAACCTATACAAATTTGGTACTAGTTACACCTGAAGTTGGTATTAAACCTATTCAATTTTGGTAGCTACTGATGGGGGTAAAACGTACCGCAAGTGTACGATGTCAAATTTTAATATAGATATGAAGTACATATGTCGATCCCACAGAGATTGATTGTAAATTTCAAACTAAGTTCTGAATTATAATAACATTACAATATGGCATAATTGTTGAGTGTCAATTATGATTTCAATTGAATATCAACTATACTCCTTTATGATCAATTGTTATATTATAGATTGTGAATAGAACTATAAAAAACACACCATGGATACTTATATAGTTCGACATACATATAACTATATTGAATACATTAAAAGAATTACTAACTGATCTTTAGAATTATTCTCATAAAAATTCTCTCAAAGTTACTATCACTTGTAAGTAGTTTATGTTAATTGACACTCAACAATTATACAATATTCTCTAAATAAAGTTTAGGTTAATATAATTCAGTGCTTAGTTGAACTTTACAGTCAATCTCTGTGGGATTGACATTCGTACTTCATATTTATATTAAAACTTGATATCATACACTTGCGGTAGATTTTACACATATCAGTAGCTACCAATATTGTATAGATTGTTGGGGTTCAACAATTGCCTCGGCTTTGTGATCGGTCGAAAATGTGACGATTCTGCCAGTGTATGGTTGAAAAGATTGAAGTTGCGTCATTGCCCTTAAATATAGTTATTGGTAAAGCGGTAAGCGCTCGATCCTACAATTGGTAACAGACCCAAGGTCGCGTGTTCGATTCCCATGAGTTGTAAAGAGTGCAATTAATGGGGGAGGGACTGTTGGGGTTCAACAATTGTCTATGCTTTGTGATCGGTCGAACACGTGGCACTTGTGACCGTGTATGGTTGAAAATATTGAAGTTGCGCTATCACCCTTAACTATAATTATTGGTAAAGCGATAAGCGCTTGATTCTACATAGATTTAATATCAATTTGAAGTGGAAGTAGTACCGAAATTGTCAAATATAACTAGTACAAAAATTGTATAAGTTTAATACAAATTTGATGTGTAATTAGTACTGAAATTGTATATGTTTAATACCAATTTGAAGTGTAACTAGTGCCAAAATTCTATAGGTTTAATATTAATTTTATGTGTTGCTAGTACTAATTGTGTATGTTTGATATCAATTTAATGTATAACTAGTACAGAAATTATATAGTTTTAATATCAATTTGAAGTGTAACCAGTACCAAATTGTATAAGTTTGATACCAATTTCATGTGTTACTAGTACCAAAACTGTATAGATTTTAAACCAATTTGAAGTGTAACTTAAACCAAAATTATATGGGTTTAATACCAATTTCATGTGTAACTAGTATCAAAATTGTATGTTGATACCAATTTCAAGTATAACTTGTATAAAATTGTATGTAACTAGTACCAATATTGTATATGTTTAATACTAATTTAAAGTGTAGCTAGTAGCAAAATTGTATATGTTCAATACAAATTTTTATTTGTAACTAGTACCAAAATTGTATTGGTTTAATACCAATTTAACGTGTAACTAGTACCAAAATTGTATTTGTTTAATACTAATTGCATGTGTAACTAGTACCAAAATTGTATAGATTTAATACAAATTTCAACTAGTATCAAATTTATTAATACCAATTTCAAGTATAACTTATACCAAAATTGTATAACTTTAATATCAATTTCATCTGTAACTATTACAAACATTGTATATGATTAATACCAATTTGAAGTGTAGCTAGTAGAAAAATTGTATAGGTTTAATACTGTAAGGATCCCTAGCCCTTAATCCGCTATTAGTGTATTAACCATGTGTTAAGTGCATACAATCATGTAATCAGGGGAAAAAAACCACATGCAACCATAGCATAATGTACCAACAATAAAATTTCTTACATTATTCCATATAATGTTCAAATGCAACACTAACATATTCTCAATTCATTTAGCAATTTCCTTAATTAATTGCATGCAACACATGAATGAAAAGAGAAAGACCATTGCCTTTTTATACAACTCATATACACATATAGTAGTGCTCACATGCGAGCATCAATGAATGTATGTGTATCTAATGTATAAAATATTGTGCTCAATACCGGCACTGGTACTTTGGTCGTGGAAGCACCTCCAATCCATAGCCCGATCTCAACTCCGGAGCTACCGCTGTACCTGTACCACCTGCCCCAACAGAGACAGCCCCCACACGGGGTGAGCATACCAATACCACAGATCCAATAAAAACAATATCACAGTTCATAATTTACAGAATATAAATGCCAATTTTCATATGTAACTTGCACCAAAACTGTATAAATTTAATATCAAATTTGTATTGAACCTATACAATTTGGTACTAGTTATACATAAAATTGGTATTAAACCTATACAATTTTGGTACAAATCTATACAATTTTGTATAGATTTAATATCAATTTGAAGTATAACTTGTACCAAATTTGTACATGTTTAATACCAAATTCATGTGTAACTAGTACCAAAATTGTATTTATTTAATACCAACTTCATTTGTAACTAGTACCAAATTTGTAATACTACTTTTATGTGTAACTAGTACCAAAATAGTGTATATGTTTAATAACTTCATGTGTAACTAATACCAAAATTGTACAGATTTAAAACCAAATTGAAGTGCAACTTGTACCAAGATTGTATAAGTTTAATACAAATTTAATGTGTAACTAGTACAAAAATTATACAGTTTTTTAATAACAATTTGAAGTGTAGCTTGTACCAAAATTGTATATGTTTAATACCAATTTCATGTGTAACTAGTACCAAAATTGTATAGGTTTAATACCAATTTCAAGTGCAACTAGTACCAAATTTGTATATGTTTCATACTAATTTCATGTGTAACTAGTACCAAATTTGTACAGGTTTAATATCAATCTCATGTGTAACTAGTACCAAATTGTATACGTTTAATACAAATCTAATGTGTAACTAGTGCCAACATTGTACATATTTAATACCAAATTGAAATGTAACTTGTACCAAGATTGTATATGTTTAATACCAATTTAATGTGTAACTAGTAGCCAATATACAGGTTTAATACCAATTTGAAATGTAACTTGTACCAAAATCGTATATGTTTAATACCAATTTGTTGCGTAACTAGTACTAAAATTGTGTATATTTAATACAATTTAATGTCTAACTAGTACCAGATTGGATAGGTTTAGTACCAATTTCATATGTACCTAGTACCAAAATTGTATAGATTTAACACAAATTTCAAGTATAACTAGTACCAAAATTAAAATAAGTTTAATACTAATTTCATGTGTAGATAGTACCAAAATTGTATATGTTTAATATCAATTTGAATTCTAACTAGTACCAAAATTATAAACGTTTCATACCAATTTCAAGAGTAACTAGTACCAAAATTGTATAAGTTTAATACCATTTGAAGTGTAACTAGTACCAAAGTTATATATGTTTAATATTAATTTCATGTGTAAATAGTACCAAATTGTAAAGTTTTAATACCAATTTGAAGTGTAATTAGTACAAAAATTATATAGGTTTAATACCAATTTTATGTGTAACTAGTAGTAAAACTGTATAGGTGTTGTATCAATTTATGTGTAACTAGTACAAAAATTATATAGGTTTAATACCAATTTTATGTGTAACTAGTACTAAAATTATATAGGTTTAATACTAATTTAAAATGTAATTAGTCACAAAATTGTATAGATTTAATATCAATTTGAAGTGCAATTTGTACCAATATTATATAGATTTAATACTAATTTATTGTGTAGCTAATACCAAATTATGTATGTCTAATACCAATTTGAAGTGTAACTAGTAATAAATTTGAATAAGTTTAATACCAATTTTATTTGTAACTAGTACTAAAACTGTACATGTTTAGTACTAATTTCATATATAACTAGTACCAAAATTATATAGGTTTAATACCAATTTGAAGTATAAATAATACCAAAATGATACATGTTTAATACTAATTTCAAACTGGAGTAATACTAAAATTGTTTGAGATTAAATTCAATTTTAAACTGAGTTAATACCAAAATTATTTGAGTTTAATACAAATTTCAAACTTAACTGATACTTAATTTGGTTGAGTTTAATATAATTTTTTCACGACAAATAAAATATTTTTATGTTTATTGTCTTACTATTTATGATTATTGAAATTGTTGATACCTTGTTATTTCTTACATTATTGAATAGTAATAATAAAAAGAAAATTATTCATAGGAATAAAATAAAAAAATAAAAAAAAGATTAATAATAAATATTATTAGAAGAATAATACTTAATATAACAATTAATAATACCAATATAACTAAAAATGATAAGAATATTAACAAATAATGAAAAATAATTACTAATAGGAAATTTATAAAATTAAATCGGTTCAAAAAAATATTTTCTTGATAAAGTTTATTTATTTATTATTCAATGGAATAAATTTATAAAAAAATATAATGGAATGATGTGTTATTATATTATTTTTAATGTTCAATATAAGATTTTGAATTTTTTGGAACTATTTTCACATTATTAAGTAAATAAATAATATACTAACTTAATATATATTTTCTCGATAAAGTTTCATTGTTATTCAAAATAATAAATAAACATACTAGTTATTTAATGGAAATAAATATTTTTCAAATTTAAAAATTAGCATATTTTAAACAATAAACAAATAATAGAGCAAAACAACATACATAAAAATATAGGAGAAAAAATGTTGAATAAAGGGGTAGTTTGTCAATTTACAGGTTTAGGGGGTTAAAACTAAAGAATCTTTATAATTAGGGAGTAAAATTAAAAAAAGCTGACACAGGGACTGAATTTGAACTTAAGTTAGTGTTCAGGGACTGATTCATACTTTTCCCTTTTTTCTATCTCTGTCCTTTGATTTGACAACACTCATTTCTTTGGGGTTTTTTAATAATGTAACCCGAAAAAAATATTTATTTAACAAAATAACCTAAATTTTTTTTTTTACCAAATGACCGAAGTCGCCATCTCAGGCGACTTCAGTACAAATTTTTTTTTTCTATTGAAGTCGCCATCGCAGATGGCGACTTCAGTACAATTTTTTTTTTTACTGAAGTCGCCATCTCAGATGGCGACTTGAGATGGCGACTTCCATATATATATATAAATATATATATATATTTATATTTATTTATTTATATTTATATATGTAGAAGTTGTCATATCAAATGTCGTCTTCCATATATATGACAACTTCTATGTATGTTAAGTAATTACATCAATTATGGAAGACTAAATAAAATCTATTTTTACTATAAGTGTATGTTTATATAATAGGACATAAAAAAGTTAATTTACGGAGTATTAGATATTTTACACTTTCTTATTTTCTTTTTCTTTCTGTTTGGATGCAATTCGTTGTCTACTTATTCAATATTATACAAAGATTTAAAAAAATACACATTTCAACTTTCACAAAAGGATCGTGCTTTCCTATGATGCATGGACACTGATATTAATTTTGAATTAATATAGTGTGTTATCTATTATTATTATTATTATAACTACCACTGTTTTAGTAATTTATACTTATAAATTTGAATCTCAGATGACGACTTCCTTATAAAAAAACTGATTGTTAAATTTGAATCTCAGATGGCGACTTCATTATAAAAAAACTAAAAATAATAATAATAGATAACACACTATATTAATTCAAATTAATATATCACATTATAAGTATACTGTAAAAAAAACAATAGATATAATTTAATAACATTGTCCATCCCACTTCCATTATATATATTTTTATCGTGATTTATCATTATTATTATTATTTTAACTAGCTCTTATAAATGTTATTATTAATTAATTTATTTAGTATATTAGTATAATATGATATTACTATTATTTTTTTAAAAAAGAAATAATATGATATTATTATTATTATTAAAAAATTAGTTTTCATAGTACAAAGTGAATCGTGCCGTGTCAGTCGCCGTATCGATGTCCGTGCATCATAGCAAAGCACGATCCTTTTGTGAAAGTTGAAATGTGTATTTTTTTAAATCTTTGTATAATATTGAATAAGTAGACAACGAAATTGCATCCCAAAACGAAAAAGAAAATAAGAAAGTGTAAAATATTATCTAATACTCCGTAAATTAATTTTTTTGTCATATTATATAAACATACACTTATAGTAAAAATAGATTTTATTTAGTCTTCCATAATTGATGTAATTACCTAACATACATAAAAGTTGTCATATATATGGAAGACGATATTTGATATGGCAACTTCTACATATATATATATATATATATATATATATATATGGAAGTCGCCATATTAAAAATAAAAAATTATATTGAAGTCGCCATCTGAGATGGCGACTTCAGTAAAAAACAGATGGCGACTTCAGTAAAAAAAAAAAGTTGTACTGAAGTCGCCATCTGAGATGGCGCCTGCAATAAAAAAAAAATTTGTGCTGAAATCGCCATCTGAGATGGCGGCTTCGGTCATTTTGATAAATAAATAAAAATTTAGGTTATTTTGTTAAATAAATATTTTGTTTAGGTTAAATTATTAAAAAACCCCATTTCTTTGACATAAAATATTTATCTTAAAAATTATTAAGACAATAAAAAAGATTAAAGGAGCAAAATTGGTGAATTTGGTGAAGATGAGAAATGCATAGTGAAGGTTCGAGGTTATGAAAGAAAAAATGTGGCTGAAAAGTGGGTCGGAATATGGAAGCGAAGGAAAAAGCCATAAAAGGGTCAATCTCGGTGCACAAAGCTCACATGCATGAGGTCGGATTACTTTGAACATAAAATACAATAGTCTGTTTTCATGACTCGCCTCCAAAATCACATGACAACGAAGAAAAAAGCCAGAAGAGGCATATAGTAGTAATTGGGTTAGGATCTAAATTTTAGGGAAAATATATTTAAAAGTTTCTTTAATTTGGGTTCATTCCCGATTCAGTTCCTAAGGTTTTCAATGATCTGGTTTAGTTCCTAAAGTATTAAAATAAAATTCGATTGAGTCTCGAATGTTAAGTACACCGTAAGAAGCAAACAGGGGGTCTAAATTGGGTATACTGAACAAACCAGACCGTGTTTAATCCCTAAATTTTAAAAATATTTCTGAATCAATCTCTCTATGTTTACTTCTAATAGTCGACTTAATATCGCAGACTAAATTGAATTTTTTTTAAAATTTTAGAGACTGAATCAGATCATTGAATATTTTAGAAATTAAAGCAGTGATTGATTTAAACTTCGAATGTTTTAATGTAAGAGAAGAAAAAATCGATCTGAAAAAGATAGAAAAGAACAATTGAGTGATTCAATGCACTCATGGGATTTATTCTATGATATTCTATGAGGTAGTGTTTTATGTGGTATATTCAACCATTCATTGAGAATATTCACACTTACAAAAGGACTTAAAAAGTTCTCAGTTACCGAGAAGTTCGAAGTTCAATGCACTCAGTAGGCTACTTACTAAATAAAAATTTATCGTTTTATAGAAAGCGTCGTCTATATAGCGTATGTAATAAACAATAAATACTGAAATCTGACGACTTCAATTCTCATAAATTATTCAATTGATTTCTCGGTAACTGATAACATTTTGTATGTTTTTAGATTTTTACCCTACGAGGTACGGACACTGACACAGCGATATTGACACAATATGACATAGACACGGCGATACATATTTTCAAAATTTTCATGATACGATAAGGCTGGAACACGTTTTATATATATTATATATGTACTATAATATAAAACACTAAAATTCACATTTTTAAAATTCTAAAATAATGTAAAAACAACAAAAATATTCTTACCAAATCTAAAAAAACATATAAATAAATGCATGCAGCATAGTATGACTCATACTAACACCAAATATAAAATACTTTTATTAACATAAAGTTTAGCAAATGCGTCCAAATAAAAGATGACACCAAAAATATTCTTACCAAATTCAAAAGTATATAAATAAATGTATGTCACTGAAATCATCATAGTATCACTCATACTAACACCAAATATATATTACTTCAATTAACATAAAGTTTAACTAACACGTACAAATTTCATTTTAAGCAAAAACTCAATTAACCCTCAAAAGTGTCTTTTCTGTGTCGAATAGGCTCATCGATCGTGTCTGATACGGGTGTTCGATTTTGATGGGAGTGTCTGCATTGGATTTTATTTTTAAAAAAAATTAAGGACACACCTCGTGACGTGTCTCATGAGTGTCCGATAAATGTCGATATCCTAAAAGTGTCCGACACTGTGTTAAGTGATTTTCAGGAGTATCCATGCATCATAGTTTGTAGCTTTTTGTATGTTTTAAGACATTAATTTTGTAAATGTAAGTATTATTGCCAAAGCAATAAATGTTATTGCCAAAATAATGTCCAAAATACCATTTTTACCCATCTTGCAAAGTAATTACTCTATGTCATAGAATACTTTATATTATTTTTACTTTATATAAACCAATTTACCCTTCATTTCATATTTCCAATGAACATATTTGATTAATATATGTGTTATTTATCTTGTGATTTTAAATTTTTTTGTATATTATTTATTTAGTTTTTTATATGATAATGTTAAAATGGTTTGATTCGAATTCTTTTTACTATCTAAAACAATATCTATAATAAAAAATATCATAAACCAAATCTATGCTTCAATATAAAAATATAAAATATGTATATGAAAATTTAAATATTTTATATAAGAAATGTCATGACTATAAAACAAATAAATAATGAGATAAATTGATTTAAAAAAATAACAATTAGCTATTTCAATTAATTTGGTTGCCTGGTATTTTAAAAAAACTGAAATCAAAACGAAATAATCGATTTTTTTTTAATTAAAACCGATTTTTTGAAGTAGTCGAACCAAATTAAAATGCACCAATTATGTGATCAATCAATACAATAAAAGAACTGTTCGTTTTACTCATAACTTTAATCCTTTTAGTTAAGCTTTAAAAACTAACATTTTAAATTCTCACTAATTAGTGCATTTAGAAGGTTAGCTTTTAAAGGTCTAGACTAAGAGGGTTATTATTTTATAAAATTTTGAAAATAAAGTTATATAATTTTTTATATTAAATATTTAAATTTTCATGTACATATTTTATGTTGAAGCGTAGATTTGGATTATTTTTTATTACATATACTCTTTTAGGTATTAAAAGAAATTCAAATCAATCCCTTCCAACATAACTATATAAAAGATTAAATGTTTCTAAAAAATATATAAAATATTAAATAAATAATAAACAAAAAATTTAAAATCATAAGATAATAACACATATATTAATTAAATATATTCATTGAAAATAATGTAATGAAGGGTAAAATTGGTTAAAATAAAAACTAAGAGTTTAGACAAATAATATGAAGTATTCTAGGATATGCATTAATTATTTAGCAAGAAGGGTAAAATCGGAAATTTTGTAAAATTGCTATGACAACAATATTTGTTGCTTTGACAATAACACTTGCTTTTTCTGAAGTCCGCAGGTTCCTAAAATAAAATAATTTGATTTTAAAAATAAAAAAATAAAAAACTAGTAAAAGATTGAGATAAATTGATTTTAAAACATTTAAATTATATGAACAGATGCACAGCTACATATATTAAAGCATCAAATGTCCAATTATAGTTTCAAATCAATGAAATAATGTGAAATTTGAGACTATAATATATATTGTCATGAGGTGCAAAGTTACCATTTTCAAGTTAAACGGAAAAAAAAACTGTTTCAAAAAGAAATTAGATGTCATATGCATAAATAAATAAAAGTTTTTTTTTACAGTGTTGAATTACTAATTCCAAATTGTTAAGGAGTTTAAATTTGAGTTTATACTTTTAAAATAACCTGTTAATTCGGTTTTGATTATAAAATATCGGCTAATCAAATTTAAACAATTATTTAATTTTTTAAATATATTTAAAGTTTTAAAATTAATTTATCTCAATCTTTTATCTGCTTTTAAATTATAAAATCAAGTTATTTCCTTTTTCAATTTTTTTAAAACAATATCATTTATTTCAATTTTTACAAATTTGGTATGGTCGATATTGTTTTTAAAAAAATATCTGTTATTTTGATGTAATGAGGTCCCTTAAAGTTACCTCTAAAAAGCTCGTGCCGTGTATATATATATATATATATATATATATATATATATATATATATTCATGTGCAATACTAGTAAGAAGTATAATGTTAAAATTAAAAGAGATTATTAATAATCACTTGAAAATACTTTCAACTGAATTTCAGATAAGTGTAATAAAGAAATCATTAATTTCATATAAAGTATGATTTGATTAAATAGATCAAATGTAAATGATTTAAATTCTTAATTTAAAAGTTTATATTTAATGAAGTTTTTTCGAATTTTCAAATACTTTCAAAATATTTTTATTTTAATAATAATTGAAAATACTTTATACATGTTATTGGAATATTGTCATTTTATCAAGCGCACGTTAAAAGAAAAAAAGTAATAATTCTAGAATATTTTGGACATTTATAAAAGAATGCAAATTAATTAAATTGATTTGCGAAGCTTTTCAAGCTCGCAAAATTGTAATTAGTTTACTGGTTTTATAAAAGTTTTTGGACTCGAGCAAATTTGAACATCCTCTAATTTATTTTGAAATAAATTTGAAAAATTATTTTGTTCAATAGATCACGAAATATTCACACTTTTTATATATATATATATATATATATATATATATATATATATATTTATTGAGAAGAAAAAGGTAGATATATCAATCAACAATCAACTCGGGAATTACAACATTATGGATAATAATTTGAGAAGCCAGAATTTGTAACAAATGCATTTTTAGCAGGAAGGTGTGTCGTTTCATTTCCTGATCTTCAAGCGAAACTTGCAGTGAATGAGGTGCAATTACTTTCAGCCTTTGAATATCTGAAACGATTGGGCCAATATAAGAGAAATCAAGAGAATTCACGGAATAAATAACAGTGGCACGATCATTCTCCAGAATAATTCTTGACACTGATCTTGCTATGCCAATTCTACGTCTTCTCGTAGCGCTTATGCTTCCGCCATTGACGGTGTCACTTCATGAGCTTCACTCATTTAAATTAATTTTTTTATATCAAATATCAGCCCATTTAGCACCTTCTTTATTGGCATGCTTAAGGAGTATTGCTTATAATATTCCAATTTGCAGATATAAATATTTGAACTATATCTTCCGTTGAAGAAAGCAATTGTAGTTTAAGTTGTACATGGATGTAGGGGTGTCGGGTTGGGTCAATCCAAACCCGACCTGTGACACGGCCCGAAACAGAACTGGTTAGCCCAATTTGGAATCGGAAGCGGGCTAACTGGTTCCGAACCGCCCCGAAATCGGTAAAAAAACCGGTTCGGGACGGTTCCATGCCTTCAAACCGGTAGCACCACCGATTAACAAATGTCAGCAAGGCAACGACTATAAAGTCGTTGCCTTGCTGAACGTTTGGCAATGGCTCTTTAACCGTTGCCAAACGTTCTCATTTTATATTTTTTTTTAAAAAAACTATAAATAGGTGTTTTGTGTTTTGTAAATCCTCACAATCCATTCTTGCAAAATTGTATACTTCAATCTCATATTTTTCTCTCCATTGTGATATCTACAATTTACTTATATAATTATGACATCTTCATCTAGAAGCGGCGCTGGTCGTAACCGAGGTCGCAGTCGGGGTTTCGTCCTGGGTCGTCTATCACTTAGTTCATCTTCGGCGATGAATTTACCTATGTTAATCCCTGAGTTAAATGAAAGTTATGATTTTTTTGCTGACCTCAATGTTGGTGGTTCATCTATGAACGTCGAACCGCAACAACCAGAACAACCTACCGAACCTCCTGCTGCCCAAGGCCAAGAGAGACAACAAGTGGAGTGATCCGGAGCCACTACAACAGCGAGTTGACAACCGACTCGTGTCAAAAGAAGTAAGATATGGGATCACTTTGAACTCGTTCAAAAAGAAGGTACTAATGAATCTGTTGCAATATGTAAATTATGTAAGATACAATATTCATATAAAGCTGATGGTTCCAGTGGAGGCACCGGAACATTTAAAAAACACTTAGTAAAAAAATATAATTTTGATAAGACAACATTATAACCATAGGTAGAGAAGCAACACATGCACAAATTATTGTTCTCACTCGCACGAATTTTATTTTAACTACTGAAATTAATAGGTCACTTGTTAGATATGTGATTAGATGTTAACTACCTTTTATACAAGCTGAACATGCTGGTTTTATTGAATTGGCTTCGTCTATACAACCCATGTTTAAACTTCTAGGCACACACTAAAAAGAAATTGTATGGACGTATTTGTTGAATATAGAAACATTGTTTGAACATTTTTCTAGTTTGTCTTGTGGGGTTAGCTTAATTTGGACAAATGTAAATTCGAATTCATATCTTGTTGTCACTTGTCATTGGATTGATGATAACTGGTGTATACAAAAACGGATTTTGTCTTTAGATGAGTTAGAATGTACACATACTGGTTATGTAATTGCTAAATATATATTCAACACTTGTAGATATTATGGAATTCAGGATAAGGTATTTTCAATCACAGTAGACAACTCTGCACAATAATAATGCTGCAATGCGTGATTTTAAGACCTATCTGAAACCAATGCTTGATGATGTTTTTTTCAATGTTAGATGTGCATGTCATGTTATTAATTTGGCTGTTAAAGTTAGTTATGCGGACAATCACTTAGCATGTATTGAGAAAATGAAATACTGTGCTAAATGGTTACGCACGAGCCGTGTTAAGCGTGATTGGAAACAATTATGTTTATCTAATGGTTTAAAACATCTTCTTTTTCCATCACCAATAGAAGGTGAATTCGTTATACAATATGTTGAATGTTATGTTACCTTATAAATATAATTTAACTCCATTTTATAATTCATATCAAATGTCTAATAGTGATGAAAGAATTTATTTGACTAATGGAGATTGGGAATTTGTTGAAAATTGTGTATTATTGTTAGTACTTTCAAAGAAGCGACAGAACGCTTCTCCGGTGTTACTTATCCAACTTCCGTTTATTTTCTTTATTTAGTATTTAACGTGTTTGATAAGTTTATAGAATTTAGAGATGACTATGACTTGCATGCTTTTGTTAGTGCAATGGAACTAAATTTATAAAGTATTGGGAACAAATCCACACGTGCACTGCATCACAACATTGCTAGATCCTAGTCAATGTTTAGCTTCATTTGAGATATTTTTTGAATATTATGCTAAATTTTTGGGGAATGTTTTTGACGATCAAAAGACGTCTACAATGCAATCTCTCTAAAATATGTTTCAATGTATTATAATCAACATACAAGTGGATCATCGCAACAAATGGCTGTTGAAGAACAACCCCAAGCTCAATCTAAAGGTGGGGGCATCAATGTGCTTAGGATGCTAGGCAGGAAAAAACTTATGGAAAAATGACATTCTACTAGCACATCGATTGATTTGTAAATTTATCTGAATTATCAATTTCTAACGGAAGACAACTTCAACGTCTTACACAATTCCCTATCTTAGCCAAAATGGCTAGAGACGAGTATGCGGTACAAGCTTCTAGCGTCGCTTCTGAATCGGCATTCTCAACATGTGGCCGAATTATTGGAGTACAAATGTAGTATATCTGCTGATTCGTTATGCATGCTCACATTACTTAAAGATTGGTTTGAAGCAGAATGTAAGAATATGAGAGATAATGCGCTTGACGAATTCGTAAATCATTATGACGAGCAAGAAGAAAATAACACCAAAACAATACTTATAAATTATGAAGAGTGCTAAATAGTAAAAGTTTTTTATTTAGATTTTCAATTGTCATCTGTTTACAATTATTTGTATGCATTTATATTATGAAATGAAAAAGAAATATATTGAATTTATGATGAATATTTGGGAAACAATTACAACATTAAAAATTTTTTGAAATTTTTAACATTTAAGAAGAGTTCGAAAATAAAAAACAAAAACAAAAAACAAAACTAACCGGATCGGATCGATCTGGAACCGGTTGGAACCGAAATCGGATCCAATCCGGTTCCTTAACAGACCGGACCGGTTCCGTGCTTAACGGATCCGGAACCGGCCAGTTTCGGACTGGACCGGTTCGATCCGTTAAGCACCCTTACATGGATGCAATGGGGGAAAAGAAAGGTTTATAAATCTAAATTCGAACATATGAAACAACGTTTAAAATGAATAGATCTTTCGTTTGCACTTACAACAGTCCCCATCTTTTAATTTTCCTTACCACATTGCAGCTCATAAATTAATATGGGGCCGATGATCATAATGAATCCAGGTATTATTATCCTGACATGATTTATTCTCATCATCAACCCCTTGAAAGCTATCGAACCTCAAACACATGAGGTCGAAATCTTGTTTGGTTCTGCATCTTCTTATTCCCAACCCAGCATTTCATCAATACGACGCAATTAAGAGCAAAAGGCCACACAAAGGTCAGATATTTCCACAAACACAATCCATCCAAAATAATGTATCAATGCTGCAAAAGGTGTGAGATCTCCATCGCTTCTTTTAAACATCAAGAAACTCAACATGCTTTCAAGAAAATCTTTTATTGTAATCTTATACCAGCTACGAGTTTCGGGCCAAAATATGAGATAATAAGTACTCGGGATATCTAATTCTCTGCTGCATTGACTTGTTGCCTGACTCTTCATGCACAATCTGCAAACTCTTTAACCAAATGAGCGCATTTCAGGGGGTCCTTGGCATGCTCCTTGTAGCACTTCAAACATTCATCTTTCTCATTCAAACAGGGCATTGGCTGGTGATTCAGAAGCTTGAACTCCTCATCATGGAGAGCCTTAGCTCTTTGAGTAACCTCTTGTAACATATTATCCTCCCGTTTCTGCAATCTTTCTACGACGTTCTGGCTTTCCTGAAGGAGAGACTTGATTGAATCTAACTCCACATTTTCAGATTTAGGAGGTGGAGTTGGGAGGTACACAGGGGGCTGAAGTGGCCATCCAGCCACGGAGGGAAGACTTGTAAACGTCTCCGGATCATTAGAGAGCTGCTTCGGCAGTGAATTTTTTAACTCTTGTGGAATCTTTGGTTTTGACTTCTTTGTTTTCTTTTTAGACTTATCACCATTATCGAGAAGGCTTCTGATCAAGTTACTGCTTAGCTGAATGGTAAATGATTCACCCATTACTGCAGCAGGTTCTGTTAATTTACCCAAAGTATTTATCAAAGTCGAATTTAACAGACCAAATAATCGAAACATGAGTATCAACCAATTTAAATAAACCTAATTACCACCGGTTGTGCAAGGGAATCAAGAAATTCCTACCAGGAAGGATAACATTGTCTATCCCAACTGCATAACAAATAAAATGTCAAACAAGAGCATATTCTCATGTGTGACAGCAGAAACTTAGATACCATCATTATTTCCATCCGCACCACACAATATCCTCTAATGATGGTGACCTCACCACCCCCTCTCACTTTGCATATTGCTCTGCTACTTCATTGTATTGTCCATGGTGCTCAGTGCTGTTATCCCTCCATCATTCTACATCACTGTTATCTTTGACGTGGGTGTGTGATACCCATACGGGTCAAGCCCATTAGAAACTTACGGGTCAAACCCAAACCATGGATCAAGATCAGCGGACAAGGTACGGAGTGTGCGAAGCTAGCCTTGCATAAGGCGAGCCTCGCAGCTCGCCCGCTCTAGGGTCGAGCTGCGCACCCGTCCGGCGAGAGGCACTGTGCTCACCGCGCGAGAAAGGAGAGTACCGTCCTCACCGCAGCTCGCCCGCGCGAAGCGAGCATCACAGCTCGCTCGCGCGTAGGACGAGCCGGACAGGGGCGAGCACGGCGGCCCGCCCACGCGAGGGGCGAGCTGTACGCTCTCCCCACCAGACAGGACGAGCACGGCTGCTCGCCCGAGCAAGTGGCGAGCTGCGCGCTCGCCCTGCCAGACAGGGGCGAGCACGGCTGCTCACCCGCGCGAGGGCCGAGCTGCGCTCTCGCCCTGCCAGACAGGGGCGAGCACGGCTGCTCACCCGCGCGAGGGGCGAGCTGCGCTCTCGCCCTGCCAGACAGGGGCGAGCACCACTGCTCGCTCGCGCAAGGGGCGAGCTGCGTACTCGCCCCGCGAGACAAGTACGAGCCTCGCAGCTCGCGCACATGAGGCGCAAGCTGCGATGCTCTCCCACGCGAGGAAGAGTTCGGAGCCATCCCTCGCAGGTGCCTCATGCTTGCGAAGTATGGGGTCGGAGCTCGCTCGTGTTGGGCGAGCTAAGCTTTGTAGCACGGCCTCGCAAATTAGATTCGACGTATACCCATATCTCCAAGTACATCGGATCGCAAAAAGCTGCAAGCATATCGTACGGGGAGAGTGACACCTACTGGTCCCTGACCCTGAGACCCTGGTCCCCACCTTTAGCTTCAGAGGATGTTCCCTAGGCTCCCGACATGCGGTTAAAGGTTGTCTCCCTTCCATCTCCCTATAAATACAAGGTTTGTTGACGAGAAAAAGGTATTCACTCTATTCATAACTCAAAGTTCATTTCGTTACTCTCCTTTTTCCGATTTCTGACTTGAGCGTCGGAGGGGCTCCGCCGGGACATCCTTCCGGCACCCTTCTCACACTTGTTCGTGATTTCAGGCATCATCAACACTCGGAGCCATTATTGGAGTTGCTCCCAGCGCCCTTCGTCCACCGGAAAGAAGACGTATCATTTTTAGTAAGCATCATTTGGCGCCGTCTGTGGGAAACTTGAGCAAAGGCGTTGATATGGCAGGAAGAAGAGGAAGTAGAAGAACAGTTACGGCGGAATCTCGCCCAGGAGGAAGGACTGAACAACCGCCTCCGGTGGAGAACGTGGGAAACATGACTATGGAACAACTAGCCCAGTTCATCACCACCGCCGTAGCCGAGGCTGTAAAGCAAAACCAACCCCCACCTCCGGACGGACCATTGCCGAACCATGAGGACAATGCTGAAGTCCAGCAAAGTCACGCGGAGGAAGCCAATCCCACCCAAGGTGGCGGGGACTCGGAGATGCACCAGAGGATGGAAGATATGTGGAATGAGATCCAAGGTTTGAGACAACATGTCGGGGAAAAGGCCTACACCCACAAGAAAGAAAGTCCCTTCTCCCAAGCCATTTTGGAGGAGGAGCTACCATCTAACTTCCGACAGCCTAACATGGGAGAATACGATGGGAGCACCGACCCCGAGGACCATTTGGGGAGATTTGATAATGTGGCCTTGTTGCATCGATACTCCGACGGAGTCAAGTGTCGGGTATTTCTGAATACATTAGTAAGGTCGGCTCAACAATGGTTCAACATGTTGAAGCCTAGCTCAATAATGTCCTTCAACGACTTCAGCTCAGCTTTCTTGCATCAATTTGCAAGTAGCAAAAAATATCAAAAGACCTCACTCAGTTTGTTTGTCATGAAACAACAAGATCAAGAATCTTTGCGAGAGTTTACCCAACGCTTCAACGGTGTGGCCTTGGAGGTTCCTTCAGCCACGCCTGATGTCCTTCTCAATGCTTTCACGCAAGGGCTCAAGGGTGGGGAGTTCTTCAAGTCCTTGGTAAAGAAACCACCGCAAAGTTATGATGAGCTCCTATCTAGGGCGGAGAAGTATGTGAACTTGGAGGACGCGCAGAGGCAGAAGAGATTAGAGCAAAGACCCGCTGAGAATAACAGGGAAAAGCTGGACAAGGGTGGAAGGAAGAGGAACATGGCGGAGAGGATGGATGATCGAAACTTATTCAGGGGGCGTCTTCCACATATTCCCCTTGTCATGAGCCTAGACAGAGCAATGGATGTATGTGATAATAAGGGGAGATTGACTAGGCCAAGGAAAGCAGAGAGAGGTCCAAGATTGCCCCCGTCGGATAAGTATTGTGGATACCATCGAGAATATGGACATTTTACCCATGATTGCCAACAATTGGGAGAAGAGGTTCAGAGGATCCTCCAAAGAGATCCGGAAATAAAAGCTATGTTGACGAGAACCAGGGAGCCCTACCAGCCAGGCGGGCCCCAAGCCCCAGCTCGGGCCAATCCTGGACAAAGAGAGCCGAGGTGGGAGCAACAAGGGAATGCCCCTCGCGGCCGTGTGGAAAGGAATGGAGGAAACAATGATCCGAGTCGAGGAATCATACACATGATCTCTGGAGGGGCAACCGATGGAGACTCTGGCCGAGCTCGCAAGGCATACGGGAGGAGGTTGGAAAATTTTGAGGTGTCCATGGAAGCAAGCACCACAACCGACCCTGTGATCAGTTTCGGTCCCGACGACCTGCGAGGTATTGTTACTCCACACAACGATGCCTTGGTAGTCACGGTTACTATAGCAAATTATGACATAGCAAGGATTTTCGTGGATACGGGGAGTTCCGTCAATATCTTATTCAAAACAACCGTGGACCAAATGCAAGTTGAGGGATGCCACTTGGACCTAATCTCAACCCCTCTTTATGGGTTCACGGGACATGTGATCCAGCCTCTGGGTCAGATTGTCCTCCCCTTGTCAATGGGGAGTGGCCCTAGCCGAGTAACTAAGATGGTGGACTTTACAGTCGTTGACGCCCCCTCCTCGTACAATGGGATTATTGGGCGACCAGCCATGAAGGACTTCAAGGCCGTAGCTTCTACCTATCACCAGAAGTTGAAGTTCCCGGCAGGAAACAAAGTTGGAGTACTTGGGGGAGAACAGGGTACAGCCCGTCGGTGTTATGAAAGTGTTGTAAAGGAAGAAGGAAAAAGGGCTCGACGGGAGGTCGGGTGATAGGCAGCGGGGGGTCAGTTGCTCGGCATGCCCTGAAAGAGACTCCAACTGTGACAGAGGAAGAACCTGAGTTAGTAGAGCTTGGATCTGCTGAAAGGGTGATCAGAATAGCTGCTGACTTGGACCCGCAAGAGAAGGGCGAGCTCATTGCTTGTCTCATTAAGAATCATGATGCCTTCGCCTGGTCTACTCAAGATCTTAAAGGTATAAATCCGAACGTCGTGCAACACCATCTAAACGTGTTGGACGGAGCTCGGCCCATAAAACAAAAGAAAAGACACTTCGGGGCAGAAAAAGATAAGGTCATCAAGGAGGAGGTCCAAGAGCTGCTTAGGGCGGGACACATTAGAGAAGTTCAATTCCCCACTTGGCTCTCAAATGTAGTCCTGGTGCCTAAGAACTCGGGAAGGTGGAGAATGTGCATCGACTTCCGAGACCTTAACAAAGCCTGCCCCAAGGACTGCTACCCGTTGCCTCGCATAGATCAACTGGTGGACTCTACTGCCGGCCACCAATATCTATGTTTGCTGGATGCCTATCAAGGATATCATCAAATTCCCCTTGCAAAGGAAGATCAGGCAAAGGTAAGTTTCATCACCTCAGATGGAACTTTTTGTTTTGTGGTTATGCCCTTTGGACTTAAAAATGCAGGGGCAACATACCAGAGGTTGATGGACAAAGTTTTCTCAAAGCAAATTGGGAGAAACGTGGAGGTGTACGTAGATGACATCTTGATAAAATCGATGAATCGAGCGCACCTCATGACTGACCTTGAAGAGACCTTCTCCACTCTGAGGTCTTACGGACTAAAGCTCAACCCCCAAAAATGTGTGTTTGGGGTGAAGAGTGGAAAGTTCCTGGGATACATTGTGACAGAGAGAGGTATTGAAGCCAATCCCGACAAAGTTAAGGCGATCCAGACTATGGCGTCCCCCACTAGTCTCCAAGAGGTGCAGCAATTAGCAGGGAGGATTGCTGCACTATCAAGGTTTGTGTCCAGGTCGGCTCACCGGAGTGTGCCTTTCTTTCGCACTCTCCGCAAGGCTCAGAAGTTTCAATGGGGAGCTGATTGCGAGAGGGCTTTTGATGAGTTAAAACAATATCTAACTGAGCTCCCGATTTTAGCCAAGCCGGGATTGGGGGAACGTTTATGGGTCTATCTCTCCGCAACTGAGGAGACGGTGAGCTCGGTGCTAGTCCGACAGGAAGGTTCAACTCAGCATCCTGTTTACTACGTTTCACATGCGTTAAAGGGAGCTGAGCTAAGATATTCGGGCTTGGAGAAGCTGGCGTTAGCATTGACAATCACGGCAAGGAAACTAAGACCGTACTTCCTATCTCACCCAATCACGGTCCTTACCAATAGCCCTTTGGGAAAAATCTTAACTCATCCGGACGTGTCAGGTCGTTTGGTTAAGTGGACAACCGAGCTGGGGGAGTATGACATCCAATATGAGCCGAGAAGAACTATCAAAGCGCAGGCCCTAGCTGATTTCTTGGCGGAAACCGTGCATCAGGATACCGAGGATCCTTGGAAGATATATGTTGATGGTTCTGCAACCAACGAGGGCAGCGGAGTTGGGGTAGTGTTGATTTCACCAAGGGGGGACGAGATGAAGTTAGCTGTACGTTTGGACTTCAGGGCTTCCAACAATGAAGCGGAGTATGAAGCTGTTCTAGCAGGATTGCAAGCAGCTAAGAATGTGGGAGCTAGCCGGGTGCACATCTTCTCTGACTCACAGCTGGTTGCACAACAGGTCAGAGGCGTCTACGAGACGAAGAATGAAAGGTTGATTGAGTATGCTCGTGCCATTGACCAAGTTAAAGAGAGATTTGTGGAAGTCATGTTTGAGCAAATTCCAAGGGAAGAAAATACCAAGGCGGATAGCCTAGCCAAGATGGCCAGTGCTCTCACTAGTTGGAAAAATCGAGATGTGGTCGCACACGTGGAGCTCGCCCCTTTCCAGGGCTCAGCACCTGCCGAGCTAGATAGGGGTGACTGGAGAACCTAGATTGAAAGTTATTTGAAGGAGGGAAGGCTACCCGTAGACCCAAGGAAAGCTCATCAGATCAAGCAGAGAAGTCTGCGTTTTGTGTTGTTCGAAGGAGTATTGTACAAAAGATCATTCTCCCGGCCTCTCCTGAAATGCCTAGGAAGAGATGACGTTGATTATGTCCTTAGGGAAATACATGAGGGGAGTTGTGGAAACCACTTGGGCGCCCATGCTCTGGCGCGAAAGGCCTTGCTAGCTGGGTTTTTCTGGCCTACCATGCAAAAGGACGCCATAACCCTCGTACTAGCCTGTGACAATTGCCAGCGGCACGGCAGACTCTATCACCAACCTACCACGATGATGAGGGCGATCATACCGGCATGCCCGTTTGACCAATGGGGAATCGACATAGTGGGACCTTTTCCCCCTGCTCCAGCCCAAAAGAAATTCTTGATAGTAGCCATAGACTATTTCTCAAAATGGGTGGAAGCCGAACCCTTAGCTAAAATTACTGAAAAGGACGTCATGAATTTTGTGTGGAAAAACATAGTGTGCCGATATGGAGTCCCACGCATATTGATTTCCGATAATGGAAGACAATTTCAAGGTGCCAAAATTCAATCTTGGTGCAAAGAGATGAAGATCAGACAAGCCTTTACATCCGTGGCTTACCCTCAAAGTAATGGCCAGGTGGAAGTGACTAACCGGTCTTTACTCCAAAGTTTAAAAGCAAGATTAGGAAAAGCAAAAGGAAACTGGGTGGAGGAGCTCCCGAGTGTGCTATGGTCTTATCGAACTACTCCCAGAACAGGAACTGGTGAAACGCCTTTCAGCATGGTTTATGGCAATGAGGCGGTGCTCCCAGCAGAAGTAGGATGCGAGACGGCAAGGATTATGCTTTACGATGAGGACAATGATCAAAGGCGAGCTGCTGATCTGGACTTCCTAGAAGAAAAAAGAGAGGCGGCGATGATTAGGATGGAAGCTTACAAGAACCGCATAGCTCGGGGGTACAATCGAAGAGTAGTACCAAGGAGTTTCCAGGTTGGAGACTTAGTGTTGAAAAGGGTACAAGAAGAACAGCGGGGAAAGCTGGACCCAAAATGGGGTGGGCCTTTTCAGATCATGGAGAAGTTGAGTTCGGGAGCTTATTACCTAGAAGACATGCAAGGCAAAGCCCTCAAGAGACCATGGAATACCTACCACTTGAAGAAACTATGTTTAACCATGGCTGTTACACCCGGGCTATGTATTTCTCTCCTTATTTGTAATCGCTTTAATTTCAATTTCGATTTCAACTTCAATTTTAATGAATGAAGGGTATTTGTTACTTGTCTTGCATACTTTTGCCAAGGGCCGAGCTCATTCGCCTTGGTTACGCCAAGTGCCGTTCAGGGGTTTTACCCGACCTGTCGTGGTTACGCCCGACAGAGGATCAGTCGAGCTGCGGTTACGCCGAGCTCATTCGCCTTGGTTACGCCAAGTGCCGTTCAGGGGTGTTTACCCGACCTGTCGTGGTTACGCCCGACAGAGGATCAGTCGAGCTGCGGTTACGCCGAGCTCATTCGCCTTGGTTACGCCAAGTGCCGTTCAGGGGTTTTACCCGACCTGTCGTGGTTACGCCCGACAGAGGATCAGTCGAGCTGCGGTTACGCCGAGCTCATTCGCCTTGGTTACGCCAAGTGCCGTTCAGGGGTGTTTACCCGACCTGTCGTGGTTACGCCCGACAGAGGATCAGTCGAGCTGCGGTTACGCCGAGCTCATTCGCCTTGGTTACGCCAAGTGCCGTTCAGGGGTGTTTACCCGACCTGTCGTGGTTACGCCCGACAGAGGATCAGTCGAGCTGCGGTTACGCCGAGCTCCTTCGCCTTGGTCCAGTCAGCGGAAGCCAGGAAGCTTGACCCTAAATAGGAAGTGCACTACATGTTGCTCAGAAGGTGAGCTCTCGGGCATACTACTCAGAGGATGCAGAGAAAAGGAGAGAAGCTGAAGTCCTAAACGCGTTTCAACTTGTTAAGTATTATTCGTAGACGTGTATTTCTGATATATGATCTCATGACAACAAATTTTTAAATAAAAGTTAAGGTCCGCCCTGACCACGATGAAAGTTGCCCTCCCTAATTGCGATAAACGTAAAGATCTGCCCTGACGATAAATATTAAAAGTCCACGACTGATAATGAGTGCTGACTGAGCAGAGCTCAGATCATGCGAGTCATTTGCTCAGGATTATTGTCCTCACAGGTCAGTCTGTTTTATGTTTATAATTCTTGTAAAGTTATGAATTATGTCAGCCTTGTTCTCACTCTTACTAGGATAACAGTTTGGCAAAACAAGCTTTTCATTAAGTAGAAACACTGATTACAAGATAGTCAGACATCCCGATCTATGAAATCAGAAGGGATGTTAGTCACGATTGCCTGAAGATCCAAGAAATCATCCGGGTCTCGATCCTCGGGAGGGAAGCCTTGCGCCTTGAATTGGTCTTTACAGCCCTCAAAGCCGAGATCGAGGAATCGGAACGCCTTCGCTGCAAGGAGCCTCTTGAACTCCTCCGACTTCAGGAAGGCCTCTTTTCGACCGGTTTCTCCGGCGACATAGGTCTCCAGCTCTGAACGAGCGTGGCTCAGCTCTGCAGTAGAGTTGGTCAAGGCCGTCTCTTTCTCCACCATGGCCGAGCGGAGTCGGCCGACCTCAGCACGGTATTTGGTCAGCTCCGTCTCGACCGTCGTAAGCCTTGCATGGGCCTCTTTCAACTCAGCGTCTGCAGCCTCAGCCCGGTGCGTAGCGTCTCGGGCTTTCTTCTTGGCGTTTGATGAGGCTTGGCCATAGTTGGACCCCCTCCGGACGCTTTCACGTAGCATTAGTAAGCCCTGGGCAAGGATGACCAGGTAAGAGGATAAATATAAAGGCAGGTGAGGTAAGTAAGAGCATTTACCGATAGAGCGCGGGACAGCCCTTCCTGGGCCAGAGGTCTCCACTTCATCCCAGCCATAACTTGTTGATCCGCACCCGTGGTAATGCACTCCAAGATCTCAGCCGGTAGTCCGGAGGTAGCACCGGTAATCAAGCTGGTGGACTGAGTATACTCCACGGGGAGGCCAGGAGAGCCGGGCCCGGCAGTCCGAGCCGATTGCGGACTTTGAAGGGATTCAAGCGACGTTTCAGCTCGCGGCCCTGGGGAGGTTGCCACTTCTTCCCGGGCTGAAGCTCCAGGGGTTTTTCCGGCCCTTTTTCTCTTCAGCAACGAGCTGCGACCTCCCCCGCTCTCTTCCGACTGAAGAATGACTATCGGGGCGGCCCGGGGAGCGATTGGGGGCGAAAGGGCTCGCTCTTCAGCACGGGACTCAGGGACGGCTTTACCTTTCCCTTTCTTCTGAGAGACCATCGCAGAAAGCATCTGGTTGAACGACATGTTCCCTGCGTAGAAAAAATAAATAAATAATAATATATAAATAAAAATAAAAAAGACATAAATAAAGAGAACAGGAAGAAAGTACTCAGTTCAGAAAGGACGCACCAGGAGGAGGACTAGCTGGGTAAGAGCTCAGCCTGTATCGCCTGAGTACGTCCTCTCGGATTAAGATAGTTGTATCATATTGTCGACCCTCGATGGCTGACATAACCTTCCGGTAGAAGATATCTTCTTTGTATCGATGCGGAAGAGAACGACCCGGGGGGAGAGAATCTCTCCAGGCCATAGGACAAGACCAAGGTCGGGGCGGCTTAACGAAGAAGAATGTTTATTTCCATCCTTTGTGAGAACTTGGGATTTTCTCCAAGAACTTACACGAGGGCCTAGATCCAAAGTAGAACAGACCAGGAAAGGTGGTGTTTTTAACATGAAAAAAGTAATGTAGAAGAGGAGGAGAGAATGGGAGGTTCAAAGATTGGAACAGGGCGGCAGCAGCAGCCATACTCTGGTAGGAATTGGGACTGAGTTGGCTAAGTGAAACACAGAAATAGCTGGAGAGATCCTGATACAAAGCAGGAATAGGGAAGCGTAGTCCACTCCTAATTTGTTCAACAAAAAAAGGAAAGAAGCCCAGGGGCGGCAGATGGGGACGATCCCCCGGCCTAGGTATTTGTACCTCGTGGTCAGGAGGAATTAAGTGAGAACGAAGAAGAACCTCCGCCTCAGCCGAGACACGTGAACTAAGGACCTCGTACCACGGTAGCCCAGCCCGCGCCAGATCTCGAGGATCAACCTCGAAGCTCTGGGGAGAGGGGTTACAAGTGGGCAAAGGAGGGACCTGGAGAAGGGGAACGGCATTGACAATTTGCTCTGCAGGGCCACTCCGGGTTGGAGAGCTCAAAAGCCCAGACCCCGAGGCATCTTCGGCCGAGCCCCTAAGGGCGGCCCCGGAAGTAGAGGATGTGGAAGTAGACATAACAAGTAAATTTAATTAAAGCAGAGGCGGAGAACTTACAGAAGGTTAGCGCGCGATTGAAGCGGAAGTAATCGAATAGCGAGAGAAAAGTGGTGCAAATGAGGGGGAGGGGCAATTTATAGATGGCCGACAGATTGGGCCATTAGGGCCAGGCCCATTTCAATGGCCAGGATCGAGGGAGTTCAAACGTCTCAAGAGTGGATGATGACGCGTGGCAGCCACATCAATTGAGTGTACATCAACGGTCACATCTGGCTGACAACCTGTCTTGTCAGGGGTTAAGAATTTGAAATCTGACAGCTCGGTTCGGGCCTCGATCTCAAAAGGATAGTCAAGAACAACGTTACTCTAGCTCGACTAGAGGGGGATACTCATGATATCCGGGGTAGGAGGTTAGTCCGGTCTCGGCCCTTACTCAGGCATAACCTCGCCCGCAGGTGCCCAGCTCGGTAAGTATGAACGCCAGCCTCTGCGGCCCCTCCTAAAATCGAAACTCGGGGTAAGACTAACCATTGATCGAACTCAAGACCAATGGGTAAGATGGAGTCTTGGGAAGCGAAGCTGCGAAAACTGAGGAGTTGACTGCTCGACTCGTCAAGACCATGCGCATCCACTAGCACCATCATCTAGACAAGTCCAAGTCAATCATGCGAATACTTGAAAGATTTGGAAAAAGCTAAACTAAAAATAAAGAACGTGAGGAAGTGATTCGACGTCCACTCCAGAACCGTTCGAGTGACCCGTGGGAATGTCATCCGCATCCGAGCTTTCACCTTCGATTTAGCTCGTATTTGATGGGGGAGTAATGATACCCATACGGGTTAAGCCCATTAGAAACTTACGGGTCAAACCCAAACCATGGATCAAGATCAGCGGACAAGGTACGGAGTGTGCGAAGCTAGCCTTGCATAAGGCGAGCCTCGCAGCTCGCCCGCTCTAGGGTCGAGCTGCGCACCCGTCCGGCGAGAGGCACTGTGCTCACCGCGCGAGAAAGGAGAGTACCGTCCTCACCGCAGCTCGCCCGCGCGAAGCGAGCATCACAGCTCGCTCGCGCGTAGGACGAGCCGGACAGGGGCGAGCACGGCGGCTCGCCCACGCGAGGGGCGAGCTGTACGCTCTCCCCACCAGACAGGACGAGCACGGCTGCTCGCCCGAGCAAGTGGCGAGCTGCGCGCTCGCCCTGCCAGACAGGGGCGAGCACGGCTGCTCACCCGCGCGAGGGCCGAGCTGCGCTCTCGCCCTGCCAGACAGGGGCGAGCACGGCTGCTCACCCGCGCGAGGGGCGAGCTGCGCTCTCGCCCTGCCAGACAGGGGCGAGCACCACTGCTCGCTCGCGCAAGGGGCGAGCTGCGTACTCGCCCCGCGAGACAAGTACGAGCCTCGCAGCTCGCGCACATGAGGCGCAAGTTGCGATGCTCTCCCACGCGAGGAAGAGTTCGGAGCCATCCCTCGCAGGTGCCTCATGCTTGCGAAGTATGGGGTCGGAGCTCGCTCGTGTTGGGCGAGCTAAGCTTTGTAGCACGGCCTCGCAAATTAGATTCGACGTATACCCATATCTCCAAGTACATCGGATCGCAAAAAGCTGCAAGCATATCGTACGGGGAGAGTGACACCTACTGGTCCCTGACCCTGAGACCCTGGTCCCCACCTTTAGCTTCAGAGGATGTTCCCTAGGCTCCCGACATGCGGTTAAAGGTTGTCTCCCTTCCATATCCCTATAAATACAAGGTTTGTTGACGAGAAAAAGGTATTCACTCTATTCATAACTCAAAGTTCATTTCGTTACTCTCCTTTTTCCGATTTCTGACTTGAGCGTCGGAGGGGCTCCGCCGGGACATCCTTCCGGCACCCTTCTCACACTTGTTCGTGATTTCAGGCATCATCAACACTCGGAGCCATTATTGGAGTTGCTCCCAGCGCCCTTCGTCCACCGGAAAGAAGACGTATCATTTTTAGTAAGCATCAGTGTGAAAGACACAAAAACTCTAATTTATTTACTTTATTGCCGAATATTCTCTCATAATTTAGCAAGACTAATAGTGGTGATTTCATTTCTGAATATTTCACAACGCAAGCACAAGTTTATGATCGAACTAGGAATCGACAAAATATTGGCTTCTCCAAAAACCTCAGACACGGACATAGTTATGGCCTTTACAGGTTGTCACTCAACCAATCCATCGGATATTGCCACTTTTTTTTGTTTTGGAAAATATATTGCTACTTTTTTTCTACTCCATGTGATCATTTATTCGTAGTGACAGATTTTAAGAGTTAATTCTGTGATTCTCTATAAATTATGAAATATGTTGTTGTCATGAAAAATCACTGCCTCATTTCCTAAGCTTTTCCCTTTTGTTATGTGTATCCATGAGTTGGGTCTCATAATTGGCAGAGGCATATATAGGACAACTTGAAATATTATCCAGAAAAAAAACTTCACAGGTTTTCTTAAGCACAATTAAAAGGGAAAGAATATGAATCAGAAAGACTCATGTAGAATTCTGAAGCAAACCATTCTCCAGGGACTCGAAAAATCCCAATATTTAAACCATAAAAAAAAATTCAATTTTTTTTTTTAAAAAAAAAATTTCGGTTTTCGTTTCGGTTAACCGGACCCTGTAACCGAAAACCGAAATTTTTTTAAAAAAAAAACCGAAATTTTTCGGTTCGGTTTGAACCGAACTTCTTCGGTTCGGCCCGGTTTGGTCGGTTAACCGAACCGGTGAACACCCCTACATAATACTATTAAACAAGCACATGTGCACAACCTGAAGAGAAGTCTACTAAGAGGCGATCTATACAGTCCATTGAGAGAATGAGTAGAATCACCACAATAGCGCAAGTGCTTGACCCGAAGAAAAAAGGGACCCACCAAAAGCAACATAGGTCCCCTCAAACCAAATTGTCCATCGTGAGGTCACGTACCGCCTTCCAATTTAACGTAAGGAACAAAGAAAGGTAAACAAGAGACAAACACTGATAAAAGATCGACAAACATGCAGGCTCCTTTAACCAAATCCCGCAAAGAACTCCAACTACCTAACCACACAACCAGATGACGCACAAAACCAAAAGTCCTAATAGTCATTACCAAGAACTACTCGTGCAATGAAAACGAGCAACACAACCACTCCCAAATAGGCCAAATAGATTTCCCAAACAAAAAGACCACGAGTAGCCAAAGTATTGTCACCACAAAAAGACCACAGCAGAAGCCACCAACCTTTACTAGTTTTCGATTGGAAATAGAGTAACTTTTATTACTATCTTTATTTTTTTCTTTATCACTATCTGCATTACATGTATAAATAGACACTGCATCTCTGTTTCATGGCGGCAATTTCCAGATCTCACTCATACAAACCAGCGTCAGCCAATCTCGGCGTCGCCACAGCAACCAAAGGCACCCTCTTCTTCAACACAATCCCAAACTTCTCCTCCAAATCCACCTTCTCACCATCCCCAGCCAACTTCCAATCAAACGAATGAACCAACGAAGCCAGCGAGAACATGAACATCCGCTCCGCCATGGCCATGCCAGCGCAGATCCTCCGCCCAGACCCGAACGGAAAGTAACTGAAATCATTCCCATTATAATCCCACTTCCCATCTAGAAACCTCTCCGGCCGGAACTCCGATGGGTTATCCCATATATCCGGGTCCCGGTGTATCGCCCAGACATTGATGAAAACTCGGGAGCCTTTGGGGATGGTGTATCCGGAGATGGCGGCGGTGGAGCTGGGACAGTGGGGGACTAGGAGGGGGAGGGCGGGGTGTAGGCGGAGGGTTTCTTTCATGATTGCGTAGAGGTAGGGGAGATTGTGGGTGTGAGATTCTTCTACAGTCGTGTGTTTACCAACGGTGGCGTCTAGTTCTTGCTGGGCTTTGTGGAGGATTTGGGGATGGGCCATCATCTCCGCCAGAGCGAACTCGACGGTGTTCGAAGTTGTGTCGGTTCCGCCCACCACCATGTCCTACACGTACTTCATAAATGAGATAATAATATAACCATAATAAATTGGAAAATATGGAAAAACTCGTTAATATGGTCGTACGCTTTATACATAACAATAATAATACTTGTATATCATATATTTATTATTTAAAATATAACTTATTAAAGTACAAAATAAAAACTAAGCTCGAACCCAAGCTCGTTAAAAAGTTCGCCCCAACACATACCCTTAGCGCCATAGGTCTCGAATTGAGTTGGTTCGTTGGTAAATTTAATTCTATTGGTCCCAGATGCGGCAACTTGAGATAGAAATATCGAAAATGAAGAATAAAATGAATATCATAATTTACGTGAAAAACCCATAATAATTACTAAGGTAAAAATCACGAGCAATATGAAAATATTCCACTATAATATTCACTGATTACAACATCTCGATATTTTACAAAAAAATTATCACTCTCAATATATGCAAAAACTACCTAACAAATATTATTATATAAATTAACACTCAAATCTTGAATGTTAGGGGACAAGAAAATTTAATTGGGATGAATGGAAATGATGCAAATGAGTTTCTATTTGTAGAACTCATAGGGCTTCAAATTTGACAAATGCTACGTGTGAAACTTTCTGCTGGAAACTGTTCATATTTCTACAGCATTGTATATATTTCAGCTGGCAAATTTGACACGCTGCTTCAATTAAATCGTTGCCAAACTTTGACTATCAACATTTCTCACGCTTAGAGATTTGATTGAGCATCAAAGACAAATCCACCATCCTTCCATCTTACAATACCATGTTGCTTTCGTTTTTGCTACTTGAGGATCTAAACCACTTAAACTTATTAGTATTAACCGACTTTGTCAGAATATCGGCTAGGTTCTCATTCGCATGGATCTTACGCATATCCACACGTTCGTGAAATTTAACCCCAATGTGTTTTGTCATTGAATCAAAGACTGGATTCATTGCAAAGTGCAAGGCACTCTAACTATCACAAAAGAGATGAATCTTCTCTTACCCGAGCTCCTCCAATAACCTCTGAATCTATATCGTCTCCTTGCAAGCTTGAGTAATTGCCATATATTCTACCTTCGTTGTAGATAATGTCACAACTGTTTGCGGTTTTGAAACACAGTTTACTGCTCCTCCTGCAAGTGTAAACACATAACCAGTAGTAGATTTCTTTTATCTGGATCACCTGCATAATCTGAATCAACATAGCCCCTGACTGTAAAATCTATCCTCCATAACATAATGTAGCATTCGATGTACCCTTAATATATCTAAGGATCCTCTTAACTGTATTCCAATACTCTCGTTCAGGATTCGTCATTTACCGACTGACTGCTCCCACTGTTTGTGCAATGCCCAATCTTATACAGATCATGGCGAACATTAAATTTTCCACCGATGATGCATATGGTACTCAAGACATCTTGATCCTCACTGCTTCACTGCTAGGATACATATCAAATGATAACTTGAAGTGTAACAGGAAGAGGAGTAGAAATTGGGTTACAATCTTGCATGTTAAAACGTTGCAAGATTTTCTTCAAATAATTTTCCTTGGAAAGCCAAATCTTCAAATGATGTGACGCCCCGAAATGATTAATTGCAATTAATGCATTAATTATGTTAATATGATGAATTATGTGGTAATTGATTTATGTGTTGGGTATAAGATGTTAACATGATTTAATTGTGTTGTTTATTGTATATGAGGAAGATGTGATTTTAGAGGAAGTTTATTGCATTTTATTAAATGCTTATAAAATACCATGTTTGGGTATTTTATACATCATGTTAACTTTGGGGTGCAATTTTTATATTAAACTTTATAACCCTCTTTCCCCACTATACCCACTTACTTTTCACCACTTTACCAATCACTCATTTAACCCCCAAATTTCATCCCTCAACCCTAACCCCACACCATTTTCGAAATCTAGCAAAAGAGGAAGGAGGAATCTTCACAAAACCTTTGTTTGTGAGATTTATTGAAGGATTTGGAATCCTTAAGAGGTATGGAGCACTTCCTAAAGTTTTTATGATGTTTGGTGTTCAAATGGGTTAGCTTTTGATGTTTTATGTGGGTTGTTTTGGGGTATATGTTATTTATGGTTGGGGTATGATTTTTGAAGTGTTTTATGTGGGTCTTTGTGAGTTATGATGATATTGATGTTGTAGGAAAGTTTGGGTTTGTAAGGAATGAAGTGGAGCTTGAAAATGCTCATTAATGGCGATTTTTCGATGTACAGGGACTGGCGATCGATCGCCCGTTTTTGGCGATCGATCGCGAGCCAGCAGTGGGCGCCAGTAACATTTGGCGATCGATCGCCAACTTTGGGCGATCGATCAGCGAGGCTGGCGATCGATCGCCAAGATGTAAAAATTTTGAGCCCCGTCCAGTATGATCTCGCGATCGATCGGGCCTGGGCGGCGATCGATCGCGAGGTATAAAAATGTATATTTTTGATGTTTTTGTGGGATTTTTGGTTATTGGACTATATTTAGATTCTAATATCGATTTGTATGGTTATGTAGAACCATCCCAGGTACCCACAACCTCAAGGAGATAAAGCTCTCCGATTTCTCCACTTTTGGGAATTAAGGTACGTAAGAAACGTGCGGGCATCGGACGGTAAACCTTACTCCTACATATGATGTTTATAATGATGATGTTTATGATGATGATGTTTACGATGATGATTTTGATAAGTAAGTTATGATGATGATGTTATGATGATGATGTTTATGATAAGGTCATACGATGTATATGATTGGGTAAGACGCCCATGTGGTAAGATGTCACCCAATGTATGTGATTGGGTAAGATGCCCCTGTACTAAGATGCCACACAATGTTTATGATATGGTAAGACGCCATACGATTGGGTAAGACGCCCATGTGATAAGATGCCACACGACGTGTATGATATGGTAAGACGCCATACAATTGGGTAAGATGCCCATGTGGTAAGATGCCACACGGTGTTTATGTTATGGTAAGATGCCATACAATGGGGTAAGATGCCCTTATACATGAACAAGAATCAGGGATAACAAAAGAAGTTGAAGAACGACCAATAACTTTTACTTAACTAAGATGTTATGCATTTACTGTATGCCTTTTAATATGATGTTAAGTAAATATGTATATGCTCACGATGTGTTGTCCCTGTAGGTACACTTTTGGACCGAAGGGCCTAGGGTCGGGTTGAGGCGGTGAGCTAAAAGGAGCAAGATGAAATAGGATACACGATTTTGATAGTCTCTACTCTAGGAGTAGTGTAAACCTATAGCTTTAACATTCATTATTGAGAATGTAATTAATTAGCTTTTGGAAATTTTATTTTGGCCTGTAATCTTCTTAGCTCAAGCTACAACCGGAACCCTTAAGAGGTTATGAATGCATGTTCAGTCCATTATAAGTGTCTTATATGATGTTAAGGTAGGAAGACCCTACACATGATAAAACATTGCAAGATTTTCTTCAAATAATTTTCCTTGGAAACCCAAATCTTCATGTTATTTCTGTCTCGGTGAACTTGCATCCCTAGGATCTTGTTTGTTGGTCCTGGTCCAAGTCATTAATATCAAATTCCCTAGACAACAGTGCCTTCAATTCTTGGACTTGATCTTTGTTGGTGCCTGCTACCATCATATCGTCCACATACAACAGCAAAATGGTATAATCATCATCCCCAGATCTTTTGAAATATGCACAAAGATCTGTATTAAGTCTGTTGTACTCAACGCTCATAATATAGGAATCAAATCTTTTATACCAATACATCGGCGCCTGTTTGAGACCGTACAAAGATTTGTCAACCTGCAAGCCAAGTTCTCTTTGCATATTTCAGTAAAACCTTCTGGTTGGAGCATATTGATTTCTTTTTCAATATCTCCACGAAGAAAAGTTGTTTTCAAATATACATGTTCTAAATGTAGATCAAACACCGCACACAATGTCAAAACTACTCTGACTGTTGTAATCTGAACATGTGGTCCTCCCTCGCGAGTAGACTGTCGAAATTTGAAAACCTCTAACTCGATTGTATCTTGTTCCTCATGCCCTTGTGATTACTCAGAAGAATTTTGATCTTCATCTGTCTTATTTTCTATATGTACTATAGTAGTATCTAATTCAATGTACATTTGTTTTTTCACTTTATCTTACTCGAAGGTAACATCCCTGCAAATAGTAAGCTTGTGGGTAGTGAGGTTCCACAAACATACCCATTTACATCATCAGCATAGCCCAAGAAGATACACTTTTCGGATTTAGAATCCAACTTCGATCTTTCTTGTTTTTTGTACAAAATGTACACCTGACTTCAAAATATATATGGACGAGAATAATCAGTCGGCTTGTCAGTCCACACCTCTATCGGAGTCTTTAGATCAATCGTTACTGATAGACAACGACTGATAATATAATTGTTTTTTTTTTACTTCTTCTACCCAAAATGACTTGGATAGGCCTACAGTCTTCACCATGGCTCTTGTACTATCCAACAAGGTTTTGTTCATCCGTTCAACAATTCCATTCTGTTGAGGAATGTAAGCCGTTGTGAATTACCTTTTGATGCCCTCTTGCTGCCAATATGCATCAAATTCATCACTTGTATATTCTCATCTATTGTCAGTCCGCAAACACTTCATTTCAGAGTCAAGTTCCACCCGCGCTTTGAATACCTTGATGACTGAAAAAAAAAACATCTGATTTTTCTTGATATGATACACCCAACATGTCCTAGAGTAATCATAAATGAATTAGACAAATTATCTCGCTCTTTCTAGGGATACAACCCGTGCTTGCCAACCATCAGAATGAATAAGCTCCAATATATCGCCGCTCTTGGTATTAGATGTGCCAAAATTTAATTTATGTTGTTTACTGGTAACAAAATGCTCACAAAAGGGTAGAGTCACTTTTGTAAGCCGCAACAGGAGCTTCCGTTCTGAGGGAATCTTCAACCCTCGTTCTAACATATGCTCGAGTTTCCTAACAGTATTAATTCTTCTCTCTAACTAGTCGACACAACATCTAGTTCTGCCTCTTTGTGTGTTTCCCCAAAAAGTATATATATATATTTGCAGTCACATTTTTTGCCTTCAGTACCACAAACATGTCTTTTACAATCTCCATGATCACACTCTCGATACGGGACTTGCACCCAATATCATCCAGTTGTTCCAAAGACAATAGATTTTTTGTCAGACCCTTCACGTATCATACCATCAAACATTTTACTTTGATGGTTCCAACCCCACCGATTTTCAAGGCATGATCATTTCCTATTAAAACGAATCCTCCCGAGACTGGTTCATATTGATCGAACCATTATCTCCGAGATGTCATGTGCCACGTCGCTCCTGAGTCCATTATCCATGAATCATCTTTTGTCTATCTTCTGCAATTTTTGCTGCTTCGCTGAATAAAAGTTCACCATTGTCTGAGGTACTGTCAACATTTACTTGAAAATCTTTTTCAATACTCTTCTTATTCGTACAGTCTTTCTTGAAGTGCCATTTACCGTCACATTTATAAAAGCTAACTTCTGGATTTGGATCTATCCCACTAGAATCACACCCCGTCGATCTTCCTCTCGTCATCAGTAAAGCCTCTACCTGCTTCGAACTTGCCAGCATGTCTTCTTTGTTCTTGCACTGATTTTCTTCTTCAAGAACCAGGGCTGCAACATTGTTGAAGACTAACATATCACTAGTGATATTGTTGGTCAGATTGATGATAGGTTAATCACATGAGTCTGGTAGACTTTGAAATAGAACATATGCACGTTCAACTTCCTCTATTTTATGCCACAAAGTGGTGAACTGGACAAATAGAATATTTAGTGTGTTGATATGGGGGTCGTGGATGTGGGGGTAACCCCAAAAATGCATTGGAAATTTTTTTGAAATGTGGGGCCCACATTTCCATTGCATTATTGGGGTTACCCGCAGTGGGGGTAACCCCATCCACGACCTCCCCTTGATATGGTCGGTCACACATGGGGATTCCAGCATTCAAAGAGTATAAAGCATTATCTTTAAGAAAATCTTGTTGCATGACTTGGTCTCGTACATGTTTACTAGAGTATTCCAAATATCTTTTACATTTTTCTTTTCAGGGATATTTGATAATACTTCATCTGTCAGAGCCAAATGCAGATTGGCAATAACCTTACCATTCGTCTCATTCCACTTTACATCGCCTGTGATACCTGCCGGTCTATCTCCAATAGCCACCAACCAATGATCTTTTTTTCTTTTGTAAAAAGCATTTTCATTCCCATAGCATGAACCGTTGAATTTTTCAATCTCGAACAATGCCCCTATTCTGTCATAAAAAATTTTGTAGACTGAAAATAAAACGCCTCAATAAAAAATATCTCAAAAATCTTTTATGATGTGGAAGATCAGTCAAAGCTGCAACTAGAGCTGTCAAAATGGGCCCCAAATAGGCGGGTTGGGCCAGTCGGTGGGCCTATAAGGGCTGGCCCAATCCGGCCGCTATATATTTCACTTGTCGTCAACTTTGACTTTTCAAGAAACTCACCTTATACCACTAATATGTATCATCAACAAAGAAATTACTCATTATTTCCCTTTTGAGGTTTCTATGTTATCAATTCTTTCAGAATGTTGAATATAGGATTAACAAATAATTACTATATATTTGATCAATTGAACCTTGAATAAATGATGAATTTAGGAAAATACCATGAGTAAAGCTTTGAGATGAGTCATGGTGAAAGGCAATTTCGTGTCTCCCCCATCTTTCAGCCTCAATAATACCTGAAATCAGTGGTAAAGTTTACAATTCATTTCTATGAGAATAATGGAACTGGTGTCGGTTAGGAGACGAGGTATTCGAAAACATTTCGATCTTCATAAACCAAACTTTTAAAACTAAAATGAAATAAAATATATATAAAAAAAGGTACCTGCAAGAAATCTTTGCATTGTTCAGCATTCTCCTTCCCCAATCTCTCCCCGATTATCCTCTCAAAAATCCCATCAAATCTCTTCACCAACACTTTCATCTTCTTCTGTATCCCTTGCAAATCAAACCTCGCCAACCCCGGATAAAAATCTGACAAATTCGGCATCCCCAGCAACGCCGTCATCTCCGTCACCACTTGCCGGAACTCCGCCCCCAGTGCCGCCCTCTGATCCCCCTCCACCGTTCCACCCCACATCATACTCGTGATAACATTCAGCACATTCAGAAACATCTGCTCCCCAACATTCACCGGCGCCCCTGCCTCGTTATACATGTACTTGATCGTCCGCCGGAGCTCCTTCTTCCTCAAAGAATACACGGAATCCAACGTGTTTTTGCAGAGCATTTCTTGGACGCATACTTTCCTCAGCATCCGCCATTCCGGGCCGTAAGGTGTCCAGACTATATCAGCGCCGCCGTAGGTAGCTTCTTTTCCTGCCACGGGAACGTCCCGGTTGGCGAAAATGGTGTCCTGGTCTTTAAGAACCTCTTTCGCCATGGCGGGGGAACTGATCACGATGCCTGTTCTGTTGCCGAGCTTCAGGGAAAATATGGGGCCGTAGGTTTTGGCCAGGTTGGTGAAGTATGTGTGCAGTTCGGGGTCGAGTGAGAGGAGGTTTCCGAAGAAGGGAAGCCCGCGCGGCCCCCGCGGGAGCGGCGGAGTTTTCTTGAAGAATGAGTTTAGAAGCCACCATGTTGCGGAGAGGGCGATTATCGTGATTGTGATCAGCAGGAATTGGCCTGGATTATCATCGAACTTGGTGAAGAAAGTTTTTTGATCCATTTTCTGGTGGAGAATGAAAGGATGTGAGTAGGGGAAATGATCGAGAATTTTTTTAATATTTTTTGGATTTTAGGTCCAATTTATGACTTGGATACTATCGATATTTTGGATTGATAATTATCGAATAATTTAAAATTTATAAATCATACGGATGAGTATGTTGAATATTATCTACGTTCCGATATACAATCTCCGGCCAACTATTTTTTCGGTGTATACTAGGTAAATCCTCGAGTTGACACGTTAGATTGTAAATAGCACCAACTATATAAACGTACTAGATAAGTTCAGTGTGATATGCTCGACACAGAAAATATTGGTAGAAAGAATCAAACTCATGACCATGTATTTGTGCTCATTTATTCTACCAACTCAATCATTCTATAGACGAGGTTTCGATTTATATTGTACTGATGTGTATTTTAATTTGTGTTTAAGTTAATTCTGGAATGTTTTACATTAAAAAAATTCAATTTTATTTATTTATATGACGATATTATTTAGGTTGGGTGGTGAAGAAGATAATTTTTTTTACCTAAGCAGGACAACATTGACTTACAAATGTGGGCAAGGATTGACAAAAGGTATCTGGCCAAACGGCGGCCATAATAATATTATATTTTACCCGTTTTTCATTTTTAAAAGGATGTTATTTATTGGGATATATAGATATTCATACCCTTTAATTGAAAAGAACTAAAAAAAAAAATTGATATCTAAATTTTATTTATGTTCTAACCAAATTCACGTAAATTTTACCGAATTTACGTGAAAGCAGGCATTACATGTTCACAAGTTAGATACTTTTCTATTTCTATGATTATGATGGCATCAAACCTAATTTTGCAAACTTATTAATTATTTCAGTTCTCGGTGGTAATTTCGATTATTTTTATCATAATTTTAATAAAACACTCAATTTAATTTCTTGTTCAATCTCAAACATTTTAAGAATAGAGCTATTGCAACTCTCCAGATTTTCAAAACAAGCAAAAGAAAACTTGAAAAATCTCTTTTAAACTGTGTCAAGTTTTGAATTCATCATCTATACTATTTCAATGTACGTTGATAGTAAATAATGAGACCGTAGGCTAGTGTAGCCTCAACCGACTCCACAAGGAATATTCGAGTTGAGCTCGAGCTCGAATAACCTGAAAATCGCTAGAATTGTACTCGAGCTTGGAGAATACTATTCGATTAAGTTTGACTAATTTTTTTTTTGGTTGAGTCGAGCTTAGTTGTGGGTGGTACTTGAACTCGACTCAATTAGATCCCTAGCCTCTCTTAGTAAATGGACAAATATAATGATGGATTTTTTAGATTGCTCTTCACATCTCATGCTTTGAAATTATTGTTGAAGTAAGTTTTGGTATCAAACATTTAGTTATCAATTGAGATTTTGTAGGTTGTTCTAGCTCTTAATATACGCTAGTGAACATATCACACACAATGTCTGGGGTCTCGCCACCTTAATCCTTAATTAAAAGTTCAAATACGTCATTCACATTAAACGTAAACCGGATTAAGATCTTATCACTACTGATTGAGATTTTTCACTATGTTTTCACTTACATTATTCATATACAACACATCTTGTATACCCTTTACATAGTATAATTCATCAAATCTCGCTCAGTTTAATGCCTAGCAGCAGAAGGTAGACTCACAATCCCAGCTCTCTCCTAGCTATGAGTCCCTACAGAACAACCATACAAACACATGAGTATTGAAATGATGTTCACAATAACATCAAAATAATGCATCAGTACTATATAAACAACTTCCTGTAAATCATGCATTTGTAATACTCCTCTTTGGTTATTCCTGTACATATCCCTGTACTTACCTCATAACATAAGATACAAATATATCATGATATGTCTCATTTATCACCCTGTTATAACGGAACAAATATGATTTTCCTATCTCAGTTCAATATGTTAGTGGAACCTCTTCACATCTTCATATTAGCAGCACAAACTTCAGTCCTCACACATTATAACAGTCCAAGCATATACTCAATCGGAGTATACCTTTCAAGCCAAATCATATGCTCAACAATAGCATACCTATCGTGGCATCACTATCAACAACATATGTACAACATGCCCAACAATGCCAAAATGTTCTGTCTATCGCGATCGATCGCCACTTCTTCTCGATCGATGGCCCAAATGTTCTGTTCAATCGTGATCGGTCACCATGTTTTCATCGATTTATCGCCAAGCCATTTCATCGCCTTATTTTACTCTGTTTTCGGTGATCCATCGCCATAAGGCTCGCGATCGATCGCCGATGTCTGAAAATTTCAAAACTTGGCGATTTTGAGCTTATCCTCATAGTTCACCTCCTACAACTCAATTTATATCATGATAACTTGGTACAAACATACTCTATGTTAGGATCGATTTCGGGGGTGGGTTGCCATTTCACACCCGAGTTCAACCAACTTGAGCTTCAATAGCTCGTGTTCTTGAAATAATTGCACCAAGAGATTATATCGAGTTTGGTTACAAAACTGAGCGGAAGACACTCGACATAACCCGCTCTAAAACCGATTATTCGTTTGAAATGCATTTTAAAGATATGCAAGAAAGTATGTAAAAACAGTAAGGTAAATAAATGCAGTAAAGTAAATAACACAAGCATTTGTTTCTGGAAGTTCGAAGCACAACGCTTCTACATCTCACCTTCTTCCATATCATGGAAGGATACACTAAAAGACTTGATTTATACGACTCTTTGTACAAACCCGGTCCAGTTGGACATTCCCCATCCAACTAGAACTTCTAGCAACTCAACTATGTATGTTCTTTAATGTCTCACATACAAAGACTTCTCAATCGGTTGTGATGAATCATCAAGCGTTACAATGGTATTCACTCTTCTATTTTAGCTCACAAATACAATGAATAGAGTGAATAAAAAGGCACAAATGATCTCCTAATAGATAAAGATACAGCAAGGTAGATGTGTCAAAGGTTTGGGGAGTGCTCTTCATTTAGCAGCTTTTGTCTTTGAAGTTCCCCAATTGAATCCCAAGTGGGTTTGCTTTGGAAGGCTTGGATTGATCTTCAATCAGCTGTTATTGAGCTTCCAAATCATATATATATAGCCCTAAGTAATGATATATACGTTAGATACAAGAATATAACCGTTGGGATAATTTTGGTAAGCTTTCAAACATTGCAACGGTCATATTCTGCTTCTGGGTTATTTTGGAAGTCTGCTGCTCGGGTCCGCTGGTCGAGTTCGCTGCCCGAGGTCTGCTGGTTGGGTCAGCTGGCCTGTGCTGGTTCAACATCCACTGGCTAAGGTCTTTTGGTTCAGCATCCGCCGGCCTAAGGTCTGCTGGTACAGCATCCGCTGGCCTAAGGTCTGCTGGTACCCTGCTGTCCAACATCTGATGTTCTGTTCTCTTGGTTATAGCTCTTGGTTCTTTTATTTCTGGGCAAAGTGATATACATGAAAGTTATAGCCCTTTCTCTTAGCTTTCCATGGAATCAAGAATCGCTTGATTTCGAGTTTGTATGAGAGAGTTATGCTCAAAATACGAGGCAATGGTCCTGCTTTATGTTTGCTGGATGCAGCAGCACATTGCGTGACTTGCAGAAGCTTTTTGGCCATCTTAACGTCCGATTCAGTCTTTGACTTCCAAAGATGACTTGTAGATATTTGTCTTAGCTTTCCAACCCTACTGAATCAACTTGTTTCGATAAGCAAGCTGAAAGTTATGGTCGATATACCACAGATGCTACAATATGTCCGCTGCTGTTTCAGCTTTGTACCAGCAAGCTCTTGCATACATGTTTTCATCATGTAAACCTTCGAATCTAGTCTGCTGGCCTGAAATACGACTTGTAGATAATTATGTTGGCTATCCAACCCCTTTGGAATCATGTTGTTTCGATATCCGAGCTATGGGATATAATCAATTTAGTCAGCAGCGCTCGGGGTCTACTGGATGCTGAATTTTCATTTCAGCAACCAAACTCAAGGCCATTTTTAGAAGATCATCAAGCTGTAAAATATTATCTATGAACTGCACACTTGATGAAATATGTTAGCAACACAATAACAAGTTTTGTTAACATCAAAACCAAAATTATTCGGGTTTTCAAAACCCAACAATCTCCCCTTTTTGATGATTACAAAACTTGAATAAAAATATGAAACATTATAGCACAATGTTGCATAACAAGAAAAATCATATTTTTTAAACAACATATTTCTCCCCCTTTTTGTGTGAATAAAAAAAGAAAGACAAATAAATTTACTCCCCCTCAAGGATTGAGATTAAACTCACCCCTTAATTTTAAAATGTTAGAAAATTTGAGCAAGTGAGGGGCAAATGGGGTAGGCTAAAACAAATTAAAAAATGCAATGCACATTAATTTTTGGAAACATCTTTTGATGATGGATGAAGCATACTTGGCAACAAAATTTGAATTTTTTTTTTGACAAAACTCAACAATGTCCATTTCATCTTTCTGCGGTGGCAGCACACTTAGTCCAACTTGAACTAATAAACTGCTTTTCCTCTAGCAATTTTGGGCTGCAAGACCTATACCGCTGTGATCCTATACGAGTCTAGTTTGCAACGCAAAAAATGGTTCGTCATTTGGACATCCGAGCAAGAAGTTATGCCAATTTTCCCAAAGTCGCTGCAATCTGCCAGAAAAACTAAAATGCTTCGAAAATTGTTAGATAAAATCTCAATATAAAAATTTTAAACTTAAATGAGTTTAGAACATATTGAACGAGAATTTGAACATTTAAAATATATTTTAAAATTATATTCGTGCAAAATGAATGCAATGAAATTGATTTTTATGCTAAAAAATTTCAAACACCAAGTTTTAGAAAATTATGCAATGAAAATAATTTCATGCTCATGAGAAATTTTATTGAAAAGATTTCCATCTAAAATTGGTTAAAATGCTTTCCAAGAACAACTTGGCTCTGATACCACTTGTTAGGATCGATTTCGGGGGTGGGTTGCCATTTCACACCCGAGTTCAACCAACTTGAGCTTCAATAGCTCCTGTTCTTAAATAATTGCACCGAGAGATTATATCGAGTTCGGTTACAAAATCGAGCGGAAGACACTCGACATAACCCGCTCTAAAACCGATTACTCATTTGAAATGCATTTTAAAGATATGCAAGAAAGAATGTAAAAACAGTAAGGTAAATAAATGCAGTAATGTAAATAACACAAGCATTTGTTTCTGGAAGTCCGAAGCACAACGCTTCTACATCTCCCATTCTTCCATCTCATTGAAGGATACACTAGAAGACTTTGATTTATACAACTCTTTGTACAAACCCGGTCCAGTTGGGCATTCCCCATCCAACTAGAACTCCTAGCAACTCAATTATGTATGTTTTTTAATGTCTCACATACAAAGACTTCTCAATCGATTGTGATGAATCATCAACCGTTACAATGGTATTCACTCTTCTATTTTAGCTCACAAATACAATGAATAGAGTGAATACAAAGGCACAAATGATCTCTAACAGATCTGATACAACAAGGTAAGATGTGCCAAATGTTTGGAGAGTTCTCTTCATTTAACAGCTTTTGTCTTTGAAGTTCCCCAATTTAATCCCAATTGGGTTTGCTTTGGAAGGCTTGGATTGATCTTCAATCAGCTGTTATTGAGCTTCCAAATCATGTATATATAGCCCCAAGTAATGATATATAATTTAGATACAAGAATATAACTGTTGGGATAAATTTTGGTAAGCTTTCAAACATTGCAACAGTCATATTCTGCTTCTGGGCTATTTTTGGAAGTCTGCTGTTCAGGTCCGCTGCCCGAGGTCTGCTGGTTGGGTCCGCTGGCCTCTGCTGGTTCAACATCCACTGGCTAAGGTCTGCTGGTTCAGCATCCGCTGGCCTAAGGTCTACTGGTTCAGCATCCGCTGTCCTAAGGTCTGCTGGTACAGCATCCGCTGGCCTAAGGTCTGCTAGTACAGCTTCCCGCTGGCCTAAGGTCTACTGGTACCCTGCTGTCCAACATCTGATATTTTGTTCTCTTGGTTATAGCTCTTGATTTGATTTCTGGGCAAAGTCATCTCCATTCAAGTTGTAGCCCTTTCTCTTAGCTTTCCACGAAATCAAGAATTGCTCAATTTCGAGTTCGTATGAGAGAGTTATGCTCGAAATACGAGGCGATGGTCCTGCTGTATGTTTGATGGATGCAGCAGCACATTGCGTGACTTGCAGAAGCTTTTTGGCCATCTTAACGTCCGATTCAATCTTTAACTTCCAAAGATGACTTGTAGATCTTTGTCTTAGATTTCCAACCCATACTGAATCATCTTGTTTCGATAAGAGAACTGAGAGTTATGGTCGATATACCACAGCTGCTACAATCTGTCCGCTGCTGTTTCAGCTTTGTACCAGCAAGCTCTTGCATACATGTTTGCGTCATGTAAACCTTCGAATCTAGTCTGCTGGCCTGCAATATGACTTGTATAGAATTGAGTTGGCTATCCAACCCCTTTGGAATCAGGTCGTTTCAATATCCGAGCTATGAGATATGATCAATTTAGTCAGCAACGCTCGGGGTCTTCTGGATGCTGAATTCTCGTTTCAGCAACCAAACTCAAGGCCATTTCTTAGCAGATCATCAAGGTGTAAAATATCATCTATGAACTGCACACTTGATGAAATATGTTAGCAACACAATAACAAGTTTTGTTAACATCAAAACCAAGATTATTCGGGTTTCCAAAACCCAACACTCTACCATCATATGAGCATGTTTCTATAACAACACAACTCAAGTAGATACCATATAACTCATATCAAAGCAAGAACTACCAATTTCCATGCTTCAACTCCAACTCACCGTTCACCAACATAAAACAAGTATATCAAGCACATAATCCTTACCAAGAAGCTATGAAGTCACTTTACACAAGTTTCTATCTTGATTTCCATGTTGAAACCAAGAAAAGAAGCAAAACTAGGTAAGGAGCTAGAGAGGAGCTTGGGTAGATATTTGTGGGTGAAAGATGGTGTTGTACGTGTTTATCCAAGCTAATAGTTGTTTATCTCACTCCTCAACATGTCATGTAAATGCATGTGAAATCTCTCTCAAATTCAAATGCATGAAAGCCACTCATACTCTCCTCTTGGCTACAGTACCAAGGCATGTCCACATACCACAACAATGTCATTTAGTGTATAGTTCACCATGGTCCAAACCAAGTTCCTATCATGGTTCATACTCACATGCCAAATCCATATGTTTCATTCATTACAACATAAATAGTCATTTCTTTCATTTTATCATTCATACTCGATTCAACTTGCACTCGAGTCCACGCCAGTCCGTAATTATCACACAATGACGTCATACTCATATTCAGCAGATAAAAGTCATATCGAGGCATTACAAATAATTTTCCAATAATCAATTACAACATGGATGATTAATGTCTAGGCATTACACAATGAGTCAATATATCATATATTTTTTTAAAAAAATACTTTTTTATTTAATTTGTTAAATAATCTGGATTGGAGCATTTTTGAAAAAAAAAATATAAAATTGTTGCTATGGATCGAAACGATTTGAGAGTTCGAGTAGAGTCAAATGTTATTCGATTTTTATTTCAAAGATGGGGCTCAAATGTTCTTTTAAAAAAATTTAAAACAATAATTATTTTATTCGATAACTCATGCATGATTCGTTATTTTCATATATTACAAATATAACTGAAATTGAATGAGGTAAGTGTTGGATAACTCGAGTGCTCTCTTAGTAGAACTCGATACCAATGTAGATGCTATATTTGATAACTCGGAAAATTCAAAATATACTATGTAGTATGTGTTAAAATATATATAATAAATTAATTATCACACATCTAACCTCATTATATTTACTATATATTTTTTGTATCTTTTAATTTAACCTTGACCTCATGCGCACAGAATATCAAGTGTGTAGATGCTATTCAACTATCATATAATATATTATTTTTTATTTTTATTTTTGAACTGATATAATATTTTATTTTTTTCTTTAATATAATGTATGGCACATGACGACTATTCTTCACATCATAATGTCTCCTCCAACTATCGGAAAAAATTTAAATATATACTAAGGCCGTGTTTGATATAGGGGATAAAGTAAGATAGAGTTTAAGAATATAACTCATATAACGAAAGTAGGCAAATGTCGGAACGGAGCGTGAAAACCCCTTCTCACTTGCATCATTTTTTCGGTGTTTCTTTCTCAAACTGTTGAGGACATCAAGTCCCGGGGCACATTTACATTCTACGAAGGCAGTTGCCCTCTCGATTTTTATTATTATTATTATTATAATTAGGAAAAATTACATAAAACATCATATAGTTTGGTTAAAATTTCAGTTTGCAACCATTGTTTGAAAAATTACAGTTTCTATCATCATCTTTCAATTGTAACATTTTGTATCTTATTGACTCGATTTTGTATTTTTATCGAAGATTTGTCGCCACATTAGATCATCGTCTTACATATTTAAACTTATATCCATTTAAGCTAATTATTCCAAATGTTTAAAAAGCAAAAAATATATTTTTAGTATCGAAATTCTCTAATTAACGATTACTAAAAATGGAATTTTGACACCGCAAAATATTTATTTAGATTTTTAAAAAAATTTGCAATTGCTAATTTAAGTGGCTATAAATTTGAATATTTAAGACGATGATGAAATACAGTGATACTTTTTCGATGAAAAATACAAAATTGAGTCAAGAAAATACAAAATTGAGTCAAAAAATGCAAATTATTACAATTCATGAAAGTTGGGATGTAAACTATAATTGTTGAAATAATGGTTACAAAATAAAATTTGGACCAAACTATTTTATGTTTTTGATAATTTTTCCTTAGTATTATTATATGATAAAATTTATTTTTAAATTATAGAAGACAAAAAAAAATCTCTCACAACAATCCATCCATATATAATCGAAAAATACTTATATGAATCGAGTGTTTGTAAGGACCAAAATAAATAATTATGTAAGTATATATTTGTATTTTTATTGATATTTGTAAAATCAAATGTATAAAAATAAGATCGTATATAACCCCACCCCATTATTCCACTTTGAAAGCGGTCAATGTATCTTTTCTATTTCTGTCCTTGGACAACACTCATTTCTTTGACATAAAATATTTATTTTAAATATTATTAAGAAAGGAAAAGATTAAAGGAGCAAAATTGGTGAATTTGGTGAAGATGAGAAAATGCATAGCGAAGGTTCGAGGTTATGAAAGAAAAAATGTGGCTGAAAAGTGGGTCGGAATATGGAAGCGAAGGAAAAAGACATAAAAGGATCAATCTCGATGGACAAAGCTCATATGCATGAAATCGGATTACTTTGAACCTAAAATACAATAGCCTGTTTCTGTGACTCGCCTCCAAATTACATGACAACGAAGAGAAAAACCAGAAGAGGCATATAGTAGTATTTGGGTTAGGATCTAAATTTTAGGGAAAATATATTTAAAAGTTTCTTTAATTTTGGTTTATTCTCGATTCAATTCCTAAAATTTTCAATGATCTGGTTTAGTTTCTAAACTATTAAAATAAAATTTGATTAAGTCTTCAATGTTAAGTACGCCATAAGAAGCAAACATGGGGTCTGAATTGGGTATATTGAACAAACCAGACCGTGTTTAATCCTTAAAATTTTAAAAAAATTTCTGAATCAGTCCCTCTACATTTAGTTCTCATAGTCGACTTAACATCGCAGACTAAATTGAATTTTTTTAAAATTTTAAGACTGAATCAGCTCATTGAATATTTTAGAAATTGAAGCCGAGATTGATTTAAACTTCGAATGTTTTAATGCACTCATGGATCGGCCCGAAGAAAAGTTCTCAGTTACCGAGATGTTCAAAGTTCAATGCACTCAAGAGGCTACTTACTAAATAAAGGCGTCGTCTATATAACGTATGTAATAAAAATTAATTACTGAAATCTGACGACTTCAATATCTCATAAATTAGACTTCAATATCTCATAAATTATTCAATTGATTTCTCGGTAACTGATAACTTTTTGTATGTTTTAAGATTTTTAATCTACGAGTTACGGACACTGACACATCGATATTGATATAATATAACATAGACATGGGGCGATACAGATTTTTAAAATTTTGATAAGACCGGAACACATTTTATATATATTATACATGTACTATATTACAAAATATTAAAATTCACATTTTTAAAATTCTGAAATCATGTAAAAGCAACAAAAATATTCTTACCAAATCCAAAAAAAACATATAAATAAACGCATGCCACTGGAATCAGCATAGTATGACTCATACTAACACCAAATACATAATATTTTTATTAACATAAAGTTTAGCAAATGCGTCAAAATAAAAGATGACACCAAAAATATTCTTACCAAATTCAAAAGTATATAAATAAATTTATGTAACTCAAACCATCATAGTATCACTCATACTAACACCAAATGTATATTACTTCAATTAACATAAAGTTTAACTAACACGTACAAATTTCATTTTAGCAAAAACTTTTTAAATTATACAATTAACCCTCAAAAGTGTCTTTCTGTGTCGAATACGCCCATCGATCGTGTCTGATACGGGTGTTCGATTTTGAGGGGAATGGCTGACATTGTTTTTTATTTTTTTTTAAAAAATTAAGGACACACCTCGTGACGTGTCCGATGAGTGTCCGATAAGCGTCGATATCCTAGAAGTGTCCGACATTGTAACAAGTGATTTTCAAGAGTATCTGTGCATCATAGCTTGTAACTTTTTGTATGTTTTAAGACATTAATTTTGTAAATGTAAGTATTATTGCCAAAGCAATAAATGTAATTGCCAAAATAATTGTCCAAAATACCATTTTTACCCATCTTGCAAAGTAGTTACTCCATGTCATAGAATACTTTATATTATTTGTCTCAATTTTTACTTTATATAAACCAATTTACCCTTCATTTCATATTTCCAATGAGCATATTTGATTAATATATGTGTTATTTATCTTGTGATTTTAAATTTTTTGTATATTATTTATTTAGTTTTTTATATGATAATGTTGAAATGGTTTGATTCGAATTCTTTTTACTACCTAAAACAGTATCTGTAATAAAAAATATCATAAACCAAATATATGCTTCAATATAAAATATGTATATGAAAATTTAAATATTTTATATAAGAAATGTCATGACTATAAAACAAATAAATAATGAGATAAATTGATTTAAAAAAATAACAATTAGCTATTTCAATTAATTTGGTTGCCTGGTATTTTAAAAAACTGAAATCAAAACGAAATAATCGATTTTTTAAAAAATTAAAACCAAATTTTTGAAGTAATCGAACCAAATTAAAATGCACCAATTATGTGATCAATCAATATAATAAAAGAACTGTTCGTTTTACTCACAACTTTAATCCTTTTAGTTAAGCTTTAAAAACTAACATTTTAAATTCTCACTAATTAGTGCATTTAGAAGGTTAGCTTTTAAAGGTCTAGACTAAGAGGGTTATTATTTTATAAAATTTTAAAAAAAAAAATTTATATAATTTTTTATATTAAATATTTAAATTTTCATGTACATATTTTTATATTAAAGCGTAGATTTGGATTATTTTTTATTACATACACTCTTTTAGGTATTAAAAGAAATTCAAATCAAACTCTTTCAACATAACTATATAAAAGATTAAATGTTCTAAAAAATATATAAAAGATTAAATAAATAATAAACAAAAAATTTAAAATCATAAGATAATAACACATATATTAATTAAATAGATTCATTGAAAATAATGTAATGAAGGGTAAAATTGGTTAAAATAAAAACTAAGAGTTTAGACAAATAATATAAAGTATTCTAGGATATGCATTAATTATTTAGCAAGAAGGGTAAATTGGAAATTTTGTAAAATTTGCTATGACAACAATATTTGTTGCTTTGACAATAATACTTGCCTTTTCTGAAGTCCGCGGGTTCCTAAAATGAAATAATTTGATTTTAAAAATAAAAAAATAAAAAACTAGTAAAAGATTGAGATAAATTGATTTTAAAACATTTAAATTATATGAACAGATGCACAGCTACATATATTAAAGCATCAAATGTCCAATTATAGTTTCAAATCAATGAAATAATGTGAAAGACTATAATATATAATAAACCCACAAGAGCGTGTCTTAAGTTTCAAAGAGAAACTAGATGTCATATGCATAAATAAATAAAAGTTTTTTTTTACAGTGTTGAATTAATAATTCCAAATTGGAAAGGAGTTTAAATTTGAGTTTATAATTTTAAAATAAAAGTAATTCGATTTTATTTTAAAAATATTGGTTAATTGAATTTAAACAATTATTTAAATTTTTAAATATATTTAAAGTTTTAAAGTTAATTGATCTCAATCTTTTATCTGCTTTTAAATTATAAAACCAAGTTATTTCCTTTTTCATTTTAAAACAATATCAGTTATTTCTATTTTGAAAAATTTGGTACGGTCGATATTTTTTTTAAAAAAAATATCGGTTATTTCGATGTAATGAGGTCCCTTAAATTTACCTCTAAAAAGCTCGTGCCGTGTATATATATATATATATTCATGTGCTATACTAGTAAGAAGTATAATGATAAAATTAACAGAGATTATTAATAATCACTTGAAAATACTTTCAACTGAATTTCAGACATAAGTGTAATAAAGAAATCATTAATTTTCATAATAAAGTATGATTTGATTAAATAGATCAAATGTAAATGATCTAAATTCTTAATTTAAAAGTTGATATTTAATGAAGTTTTTTAGAATTTCAAATACTTTCAAAATATTTTTAATTTAATAATAATTGAAAATACTTTCAACTGAATTAATACATGTTATAGGAATATTGTCATTTTATCAAGCGCACGTTAAAAGAAAAAAAATAATATTTTAGAATATTTGGACATTTAATAAAAGAATGCAAATTAATTAAATTGACTTGCGAAGGTTTTCAAGCTCGCAAAATTGTTTACTGGTTTATAAAAGTTGTTGGACTCGAGCAAATAGGTAGATATATCAATCAACAAACAACTCAGGAAATTACAACATTATGGATAATACTTGGATAATTTTAGAAGCCATAATTTGTAACAAATGCATTTTTAGCTGTTTCATTTCCTGATCTTCAAACGAAACTTGCAGTAAATGAGGTGCAATTACTTTCAGCCTTTGAATATCTGAAATGATTGGGCCAATATAAGAGAAATCAAGAGAATTCACGGAATAAATAACAGTGGCACGATCATTCTCCAGAATAATTCTTGACACTGCTCTTGCTGTGCCAATTCTACGCCTTCTCGTAATGCTAATGCTTCGGCCATTGCCGGTGTCACTTCAAGAGCTTCACTCATTTAAATTAATTTTGTTTATCAAATATCATCCCATTTAGCACCTTCTTTAATGGCATCCTTAAGGAATATTGCTTATAATATTCCATTTTGCAGATATAAATATTTGAACTATATCTTCCATTGAGGAAAGATATTGTAGTTTAAGTTGTACATGGATGCAATGGGGAAAAGAAAGGTTTATAAATCTAAATTCGAACATATGAAACAATGTTTAAAATGAATAGATCTTTCATTTGCACTTAAACAGTCCCCATCTTTTAATTTTCGGCTCAATGATCATAAAGAATCCAGGTATTATTATCCTGACATCAATTTATTCTCATTATCAACCCCTTGAAAGCTATCGAACCTCAAACACACGAGGTCGAAATCTTTTTTGGTTCTGCATCTTCGTATTCTGAACCCAGCATTTCATCAATACAAGGCAATTAAGAGCAAAAGGCCACACAAAGGTCAGATATTTCCACAAACACAATCCATCCAAAATAATGTATCATTGCTGCAAAAGGTGTGAGATCTCCATCGCTTGTTTTAAACATCAAGAAACTCAACATGCTTTCAAGAAAATCTTTTATTGTAATCTTATACCAGCTACGAGTTTCGGGCCAAAATATGAGATAATAAGTACTCGGGATATCTAATTCTCTGCTGCATTGACTTGTTGCCTGACTCTTCGTGCACAATCTGCAAACTCTTTAACCAAATGAGCGCATTTCAGGGGGTCCTTGGCATGCTCCTTGTAGCACTTCAAACATTCATCTTTCTCATTCAAACAGGGCATTGGCTGGTGATTCGGAAGCTTGAACTCCTCATCATGGAGAGCCTTAGCTCTTTGAGTAACCTCTTGTAACATATTATCCTCCTGTTTCTGCAATCTTTCCACGACGTTCTGGCTTTCCTGAAGGAGAGACTTGATTGAATCTAACTCCACATTTTCAGATTTAGGAGGTGGAGTTGGGAGGTACACAGGGGGCTGAAGTGGCCATCCAGCCACGGAGGGAAGACTTGTAAACGTCTCCGGATCATTAGAGAGCTGCTTCGGCAGTGAATTTTTTAACTCTTGTGGAATCTTTGGTTTTGACTTCTTTGTTTTCTTTTTAGACTTATCACCATTATCGAGAAGGCTTCTGGCCAAGTTACTGCTTAGCTGAATGGTAAATGATTCACCCATTACTGCAGCAGGTTCTGTTAATTTACCCAAAGTATTTATCAAAGTCGAATTTAACAGACCAAATAATCGAAACATGAGTATCAACCAAATTAAATAAACCTAATTACCACCGGTTGTGCAAGGGAATCAAGAAATTCCTACCAGGAAGGATAACATTGTCTATCCCAACTGCATAACAAATAAAATGTCAAACAAGAGCATATTCTCATGTGTGACAGCAGAAACTTAGATACCATCATTATTTCCATCCGCACCACACAATATCCTCTAATGATGGTGACCTCACCACCCCCTCTCACTTTGCATATTGCTCTGCTACTTCATTGTATTGTCCATGGTGCCCAGTGCTGTTATCCCTCCATCATTCTACATCATTGCTATCTTTGACATGGGTGTGAAAGACACAAAAACGCTAATTTAGTTACTTTATTGCCGAATATTCTCTCATAATTTAGCAAGACTAGAATAGTGGTGATTTCATTTCTGAATATTTCACAACGCAAGCACAAGTTTATGATTGAACTAGGAATCGACAAAATATTGGCTTCTCCAAAAACCTCAGACACGGACATAGTTATGGCCTTTACAGGTTGTCACTCAACCAATCCATCAGATATTGCCACTTTTTTTTTGTTTTGGAAAATATATTGCTACTTTTTTTCTACTCCATGTGATCATTTATTCGCAGTGACAGATTTTTGAGAGTAAATTCTGTGATTCTCTATAAATTATGAAATATGTCGTTGTCATGAAAAATCACTGCCTCATTTCCTAAGCTTTTCCCTTTCGTTATGTGTATCCATGAGTTGGGTCTCATAATTGGCAGAGGCATATATAGGACAACTTGAAATATAATTCAAAAAAAATTTCACAGGTTTTCATAAGTACAATTAGAAGGGAAAGAAAATGAATCAGAAAGACTCATGTAGAATTCTGAAGCAAACCATTCTCTAGGGACTCTCCCAAAAACAAAGGCAATCTAACATTTCTACATAAAATAGCACATGTATTCATAAAATTGATTAGCTAAATATCCATTGATGTATTGATCTGAATAAATGCAGGATAATTACTATGTCATTTCTTCAAATGCTAAAAGGCAATTTAGGCCTGAAATTATTTTATCCAAATTTAAAATGCTGTCAATTAATAGGAACACCCAACTAGTCATTTCATATTAGTAATAATCTTGTACCAAATCAGCTCTCTCGCATTTATACAAACAGATAGATAAGTGAAAGGAAGATAAAAAGCATGTTTTCAAATAGTTGAGGCAGTAGTGTATTTACTTTCCACATTCCATCTTGGACTTAACACTCAAAGTTGAATATTGAGTCCATATTGAAGAGTTTAATACTCAACACTGCAATTTGAATATTGAATCCACTTTGGAGAATTCAAAAGACCCCAAATGTCTGCATATGTGTTTCAAATGCATCTGGAAATTTCAAATTACAAACTGAAAACTCTTAATCATGCATCTAATTAGTGTCCATGAAAAAGCCATAACCATGTCAAACACTTGAAAAGGAAACTTAAAGACAGCAAAGGTGATTCTTAAACTCACCAACTTAGCAAACGCCACATTCAACTAAAAAACATGAAAATAAGTAGGCCATAGTGTTTATTTATTTATTTTGATGAAGTAAGCCACAATGTTTAAAGTTGAAATACAATTCATAATATCAGAGTAGTATTGATTAGGATAACTGACATCATCAAATCATTGTCATTCTAAGAGGGATAGAAGGTCAACATGCACAGTTAAAAAGCCAAGATCAATAAATTTACTAAACAATATGATATGATTACTAATCACATTAGGCAAAGATCATGAAGAGCAAGAAGAGAACCGATGTGGCAAAATAATAACATTATACTGCAGCTGCAAGCAGAACTTGAGAAGGCTCCAGAATAAAGAACTAATGAATCATTAATGCACATGCTCTAGATAGTGAAAGTTAAGAATTTATTTGTTTTCTTTTCCACTATCTTTGTCCAGAAATTATGGATTGTATCGAAGCTCTATTTATTAAATTACTGAATATTAATGAGAATGTCATGAACAAAATCCCAAAAAAATTATATTTTCCTCCTCTATTTTCTAGAGTTTGAGCATCGTTGAATCACCCACAGTTACTACCAGAATACTAATATGCCAAACCTCATTTACCAAGTCATTTTTCACTATATAAATTAATTTTACTTTATATAGGAACACATTTTGTTGATCACCTTGCCTAGAGTTCACAAAAAAAAAAGCAGTTTAAGAACCACAAAAAGCTTACAAAAGTTATGCATCAGAGTGGCAGAGTCCACGGCACAATAGCTCCTATCAACATCCAATATTTCAAGTAACAAAAATCTTTGCCCCGTGGTTATTACATGGCAAGACATGTTTGCCATTTTCAAAGTCTAACCTAAATGTACAAGACTACAAGTCTAGGGCATGCCGAATAAAAAAGGGTTATTAGACGAGACGTGTCCATGATAGTTTATCATGGTATGGAAATGTCTAAATCGATATCGATCTCTCATTATGGAGCTATATTGTGCTTTTACAAAGTAATTAAGTGCCACTATGGTAATTTTTTAAAACAATCATACTTGTAACAAGATATTCTACAGTTATTTAAATCACTTGACTAATCCACCAAACAAAATAAAGCCTACAGGCAATGCTGCCCATTCAAATTTCTGTATGTGTTTGTTATTAGGATGGTTTCATTATAAGACACAAGAAATGAACTTCCTGAACCTTGGAAATTAATTTTTCAAGCATTACCCATATTCAAGGCTGATTCTCTGGTGATTCTGAAACTATTCATGCCTCTAAACCATCTAGCAACATTAACATTAATACATTTTCGTACACTGATTGAATCAGTATGATATCCAACTATGAAACAGATCTTAAACTTGGTATATTCAGTTAAGCACTAACCGAATTTGTTACCAACTCATTTTTCCGCAACAAATAAAAATGCAGGTTATGTCCCACTTTCGTCTCATATATCAAATTATAACATCTTTTCAACCATTCACCTTTTGTTCATGCTATTTATCTAAAAATAAGGAGTTTAACTTACACGCCTCTGCACACTAAGTTACTGATTATATTCCCATTTCCTGAAAAACCGGAAACAAACTCAAGTCCCCAACATTGACACATATTACTATCAAACAAAGCTCGGTCTTTCAATCTAAAATCTCAGAAACACGACAATTTTCATGCCCTTGATCCATCAGAATTCAAGCTAATTTTTGTTTCACAATACTAAAACCCGAAAACAATATTCACAGCAGATAAAAAAATAACCAGTATCTTGGAAGGTAATAAAACACATATAACGGGTTTTACACACAATTTTCATTTTCCTCCAATTTTTGTTCACATCGAAATCTGCAACTCGCGATAATCATTGATTTCGAAGAAGCAAGAGGTTATACCTTACAACAAAAGCGGTAAGCATATGAATTTATTCAGTCAGCACTACCATCTGGAGAAGAATTTCGCGAGATTCTGCGATGAGATGGGAATGGGAATTGAAAAGAGGGACAAATTGGAAGTTAAACTTAACCTACTAAGGTGTTCGGGCCCGTTTGCTTAAGCTTGGCCAACAAAGAGTCCATCAATTAAGGCCAAGGGATTGTATTGCTACACCAACTTCTTGATAATCTTCTCTAGTGGAATTTTTTTATTTTTAGTTGCTTAATATTTCATTTAATTCATATATGCTATTAAACAACTTAAAACAGTCAAAAGTATGACATACTACTTTTTTTCTGTTTATTTTTAGAGAAGCAACGACAGAAGCAAATAAATAAAACACTTAAAATCTATTTTTTTGTCTGATAAGTTGATAAACAGTTTACAAAAGCATTTGCAAACATCCACGTAATGGTAACGGCCAAAAAATTTCACATTAGTAAAAGTCCCAAATTAACTTGTAACTTAAACTTAACCAGAGACTAACGTGTCCAAAATTATGTTATGTATATCACATGAACAAGGCTGAGTCAAAGAAACACATTTTGGGATTGATGGGTTTTTTCAAAAGACAAATTTTATGGATTGTATATTTGTTGAAATATAATTTTGATAAATTACTAACATATTTTCCTAAATTTGATTTCATAAAATGTTTTTTTTTAAAACAATTATAATATTTATTTACAATGGTAGAAATAATTTTTTGATAGAAATTAGTCAAATATTTTACTAAATTTGATTTCATAAATTGTTTTTTTAAAAAAACAATTATAATTATAATATTTATTTACAATGGTAGAAAGAATTTTTTTGAGAAATTAAAGTAGAAGAAGCCATATTTTATTAACAATTTTTAAAATTATATTTTTTTTATCTAATAAACCAAATTTGAGACAAAAGTCAACTCCAATAAATTGCTATAGTTTGATTATTATTATTTTTTTATATTTTTAATCACGTGGGAACCTTTGGAAAGTATTTTTTGTAGTGGTCAATACTCAAACACCTACCTCGGATATGGACGACCAAAGAAGCTACATGTGGTATTATATATTTCACAAATAATTAAAACTCCATATTTAAAAATATATATATTAAACATTTAAATTTGTTATAATATGAAATTTCTCCGATATTCTTCTCTTGGATACGTACGTCATTAATTACGTTACAAGTAAAAGGTGTGGAATGAAGTAGAATAGTAGGGAAAATATGATGCCCGGATCGGGGAATATATTGTATTTCAAAAGCTGTGATTTTCTTAAGAACATCATCAAATAAATCGAAGAATATAAACTTAATTCCATCAAACCAAACCGACGCACTCATACATGGAAGTGTTTACCAATAGCTTCGAGCTCAATTAGCAACGAAGTTCACACGATTCGGCGATGTCTCAGGTTCAAGATTCTGAAATAGTATAAGCGGATTTATAAAGAATAGTAGAAATATATAAAAAAAAAACATTACAAAAGACATTCTCAAACTGTTGGTATTGTAGCACCGGTTTTATATTTTCTTTGTCGGTGGTTTTTTTGTTTGCTAGTTTTTCTGTCATTTGGTGTAATTGTCAAGTTGACTATGTCGGGATGGATAAGAGTTCATACCATTTTGGACAGACTAAAATTTGAGTTACGATTTGTGTACAGAAATTAATTTAGCCCTTCTCTACTCAGAAAAAAAAATGGTTTTGAGTCAACGATTAATGAAAAGCGTGTCAAAAGTTAGGGGCGAAGAATCTTGTTAGTCTTGTTTTCGATATCAAATTATCAATTGAGAACAACCACACATATATGTAACAGGTAATGCACTAGGGGACCATATCGCGAAAAAGAGAAATGAGTAATCTAGTTTCATGTGGTAATTGTCACTAATTTTTTTAAAAAAAAAATTATACCGAGTAATTATATCATTCAAATATTTACAATTGTATCGTAATTTAAGTGCTATTTTCAAATCGTTTTACTAATAGAGTCAATTATTGCTCCAAATAATTCCCTTTGCCGTATGAGACTATATGGTGGGCTAGACTCGGTTTTAGCACAATGTAAGGTTCAATCCATACAAGTTAAATATAAATTTATTTTGATGGATTTAATAGCATAGCATACTTTAGAAATATAAATATAAGCTTTATATATAAAATGGACAAACATGCATGTAACTGACATTCTAATTAAATACCATATTGAATTTATCTCTCAATCTTTATTGTTTGAACATGGATTACTTTTTTATTTTTGATAATTCAGAGTGACATTAACATAACAAAATTTATTAAACTATATCCTATATTACAAAAATAATATAAATACGTAAACTATTTAAAAAATCAAGAAAGAAATTATTCACCCAACCATCAAATTTTCACACAACTGTTTTTCAAAACAAATAATTTATATTAAAATATAATATACCTTGTGTTAAATTTAGAAAATACTAGTAAAATTAAATCATGCAGATAACATAATTTAGTTTTTTGTCATTATTTCAATGATTGATATTCAAAAAAATAATTTTTTTGACCAAAATGATAATTAGACATAAATCAAGAGATAGAAATATTAATATAATATAAGAGATATCTTGACTAATCGATTTTTTATCAATAAACTTTTTATGTAAAATTTAACCCCTATCAAAAAACAAAATTTGATTCCGACATCCCTCGTAGAATATCAATTTACAGTTAATAAGAATTGTCACGCCCCGAAACCCGAGCGCGTGACACCGACGTTGAATCCAAACATGATATTCAGATACAACAAGCCTCGTGTACAGATCTATGATAAAACCAGTCTATTTATTCCAAAATAAATAAATTGTCATTACAATTGCAGATACGGAATACAATTGTCTCGAAATAAATAAAAGTTGCGGAAGCGTAAATAAATATAGTAAATCTTCTTGAAGGCTCCTCATGGATCACCATCCCCATAATTGTTCTTCTCTTTCTTCCTCGATCTCTTCTCCTTCGACTTTGTCTGGGAGGGGAGGTAAGGGGGTGAGTGTTTGGGAAAAACACCCAGCAAGCGGGGGCCAATCGGTGTGACAATATAATACTTTTTCATAATTTTTCCAAAACATATATCATAATCGGAGCATAAACTGATATGAATACTGAAACATAAACTTAACAGAGTTGCTCTAATCAGAGCCAGAATAGAACATGTCATATCAGAAATATTTTTCATATACGTAAAGCACATTAAATCCTCTAATTTCCTCATGGTACTGATATCAGTTCTCTAGACTTAACCCTCCTAGAGATAAGGTCAGAACATCGGATCACCCACGAATAAAGGGTCTGGACTTTCCAGAACAACGGTTAACCACCGTATCAGGTCAGAATGTCGGTTATAATCCCACCGCATCAGGGTCAGAAACAGAAACAGAACTCGGAATTCCCACCAATTGGATTTCGAAATTTAAAGTGCTTCAAAAATATAATTTTCATCAAAACATCATAATTTCATAGTTTCAACATAATTCACATAATCGATTGAGTTTCAAAACATACTTATGATCTTTCAAAAACAAAATGAATATATAACAAGAGCCCACTTACAGTCGAAGCACGTTGAGATGAGATTCGGGTTGAAGAAATGGTGAAAATCTCCTCCTCTCTTCCTTGTAAGTTTTTGAAATATTTGTGTGTGTGTGTAGTGTGTGATTCTCGAAAAATGATAAGTGTAGAGTAGTCTTTTCTTGGCAAGATGTGGTGTGATTTTAATGTGGGGAGGTGTACTCCAATTTAGATCCTTTATGTTGGCTCCTAATGGCAAGACTTAAGTGGATGATAAGTGGATGGTGTTAATGTAATTGGGAGGCATTTAAGTAGGGAGGATTGAGGGGCATGAGTTGGGGTCATCAATGGGAGGCAATTAAGTGGGGAGGATTGATGGGTCATGAGTTGGGGTTATTAATGGGATGAACATATGGAGTCATCATCTTTAGTTTAGGAGCATGATTTAGAGACATTTAAGTTGATCATAAATTCTAGCTATTTAGTTTATAATTTTATCAAGGAGATGAATGACTAATCAAGATTGGAAAAATGCACTTGAATAGGCAAATTGAGTGGTCATGACATTTCATAATTGAGTAAGTAATGAATGTGATAATCAATGGGTAATGTAGAAGAATTTAATAAAAATTACAAACTTAGGCAATCTAATGGCATGATTTAAGTAAGCCATTAAATGTCATTATATTGTATTGAATGGGATTGGATGGTGGTTGAATGGGATTTGATGGTGGCAAGATTTGTGTTAAGCACTTAATATCATTGAATGACAAGATTTGGGCAAGTCCATTGAATGACTAACATGATTTGGGGCAAGGCAAACTTTGGGGTCATCACATCCCTCCCTCCTTATTGGAAGTTTCGTCTTCGAAACTTGAGTCAATTTGACCTTAGAAAAGATAAGGGTGTATATGGCTTAAGTGTTAGTTCCTCAGAACCTCTTGGATATAATGAATGTGTGACACCACAATCAAGCAATGCATATACTGGAAATTTGTTTAATAAAATGGTACCTGCCACGGCTTCGTTCATGGCCTCTGTTTTCTCTTGGGTTATGGCATAGACCCGAGCATTTGGTTTGTTCACCATTGGCTTGTTTGGAGGGGCACTATTTCCTGAACTTGTCCTCATTTTCTCGACTTCAGGACAATCGACAATTCTATGTCCAAACTTCCCACATCGAAAGCAAGCTCCAGTCTTTCTATGACATTCACCGGTATGTGTGAAGTCACAAGTCCGACATTTTGGAATCTTTGATTGAATGGGGCGGATATGTGTCCCTCTTGTTGATTATTGAATTGGTTTGGTCGTTTGAAATCCTGACCATTGGCGGCGTGTTGGCTAAGGGGAGGTTGCTTGCGCTTAAATTTCTCTTCACGACGTCGTATATCCGCTTCAGCCCTGATGGCTGCTCCCATTAAGTCTCCAAAGTTTGTGGTTTCATAGATTGCGAGGGCAGATTGTATACGACTATTTAACCCATTCCTGAAGCGATGTAGTTTCAAGGTCTCATCTGCCATAATGGTTGGTGCATAAGTTCCTAGAGAGTTGAACTTTGAGGTATATTCTACCACCGACATGTCAGTAGTCTGTATCAAGTGCTCGAAACTCTCTCAGCTTCTGAATTTGCACGGCTGCTGGGAAATATTGCTTTAGGAATGTGTTTCGGAACCTTTGCCAAGTGATTGGTCTCGTTCCGCCATCAATGGTGACACGTTTTCCCACCATTTACCCGCCTGATCAATGAGAAATGATGTAGTGACTTCAACCTTGATGTTTTCAGGTACTTCCAGCAGCCTGTGGTGATTTTCTATTTGCTTAAGCCAATTCTGGGCCATTTCGGGATCTGGGTTGCCATCAAATGTCGGAACCCTGTTCTTGCGAAGAGACTCATAATGGTACTTGACTCCTTGTGGAGGTGAGGCATGATGCAGTTGTGGCTGGTTGTTAGCAAGGTTACCCATGCCTTGTAGTGTTGTAGCCACAATGGTGGCTATTGCCATCAAGTCTTCGCGGCTCAGACCCACCCTCGGGGGTTGTGGCGGTGGAGGTGGGGGATTCTGGTCTCCATCCATTCTCTCATCATTAGTGTTAGGAGGAACTGCGTAGTTGGGGTTTCGATTGTTACGAGTAGGTCGACCGGCCATTTCCTACAAATTCGTAACTCTCTAAGATTGTTGCGCAATGGTATAACGAGTGTATGTTCGAGATAGACAAATTGGAGACAACTTTGAATAAAATAAAATAATTTTATTGATAGTTGGATAAGGTTTCCAATAAATTCAAATGAAATTAATAAAATAATAAAGATTCTTAATATTCTTATTAAATTGCAATATGTAATATTTTATTAACATACATATTTTAAACTAATCTTAAACTAATCGATAATGTCCCTATCTCCGAATTCCTCCTCCTCATCATCTTCTTCTACTGGGTCTATCTCGGGTTTTCCTCCTCTTGCATGTTGTTGAGGATCCATGCAGCTCTTCGAGATTGTGCAACACCCATGGTTCATCTCGGTGAGCTCTTCGATTTGCATCTCGAGGGCAATAATCCTAGCCTCTCTTAGCACTCGACCGGTATCGTATTCCTGCAGAAGGTTCTCACTTTGGTTTGCCATGGTTTGAATTCTATCAATATCAACTTTATGGAGATCGGTGAGCCTCATGATCTCCTATTTAGCTCCGTTGACATCTTCCTCAGTTTGATTGTCATAATAGGCAAACCGTTGTACCTCTCCGTGCAAATGGTCCATAAACTCTAGAAGCTCTGCTATGGACTCCTTGGATTGTTCCATCTCCTGCCCCAAACGACGGATCCTAGCGGTCTGTGTTCGGTTCGACATCACCTAATCTCAATTAGGGAGAGAGTTTTGTCCAATTAAAAACTTAAAGTAATAATTTATATATATATTTAAAATTGTAAGGGTTAATAGTATGAGGGAATCATGAAAATTATTTTGATTTTGATTTTTTTTTGAGTTCATAAGGCTGGAATTAGGGTTTTGAATTTCGTCATGAATCGTCGATTGGAATTTAAAATTAGAAGAGGGCTTTTATTTCTGGCATGATTTCGAGTGAGATCCTAACATTAATTGGATTTTAAGTGTTCGAATGATGGATAAAATCGGTAGTGAAATTTTTCGCCCATTAGGGCTCTTGGGGAGCAATTTCGATTCGAAATTACTCAATGTTCAATTATTGGAATTCAAAATTTTCATAGGGCTTCAGATTGAAATGCTAACGGGATTAATAACCCAGAAGTAATTTGGAAATGGTGTTTGGATTGATTGAGAAATCAAATATGGGAATTTCGCAATTTTAGGGTTCTTACCAAAGGATATTAGATTTACAATTTGCAATAATTCCGCGGCTGGGGTTCGAATTTAATTGAGGGCTTTTGTCAAGGATGATAATTCGATTATTACTCCCGAATTAATTCGGAAATTTCGTTGCAATGGGTGGGAAAATCGATGGCTAAATTTTCGGGCAGTTAGGGTTCTTAGGGTGCAAAGCGTGATTCCGCAATTGACGCCTTTCCTTTGTTTGTGACTCGATAATGTCATAGGGCTTTTATTAGGGATTATGATTGGATCATTAACCCGAAATAAATTTGAAATTGGCGTTCAAATATTGGGAGAAATCGATGATTTAATCTCCGCGCAAATTAGGGTTCATACGCGAGATTTTAGGCTCGAATTGGATACATTCCTTTGAATGTGAATCTGATTTGTTCGAGGGCTTTGGATCGACAGGATTCAAGGAAGAGAAACCCAGATTTAATTTGGGTATGGTGTTGGGATTGATTGATTAATCGAATTTGGAATTTTTTTCTTCTTCGAAAATTAGGGTTCTTGGGCAAAAAAATTCGTAAGATGATTGGTGCCTGAATTTTGGAATTCGTTGAGGGCTATTGTTCATCTATGATCGTTCCTCGCCGAAATCAAATTGGACTTGGCAATCGACGTTCGAAAGTACTGGAAATGGGAGCGGTAGAAAACTCTCCAGGCGTGGATCTTCAGCGACTGAAATTGACCAGGAATGCTAGGTCCGATGGGGCTGATAATTTGGACGTGTGATCGTCCGGTGGAGGCGCTCTAGGTCGATGGTCGGCCGTCGTTTTTCCGGTGGTGGCGGTGGCGGCGGTGATAACCTTAGAATTAGGGTTTCGAATTTCTTCTTCTTTTTTTTTTTTAATAATACTATTTTCAGATTTTGGATTCCAACTGATTTCGATTTTAATCAGTTGTCTATTATATCCGGGATTTATAATTCGGTTCGATTAATATCAACCAAAAATCTTTTCCCAGCGGGATCATGTAACCTGGTTTTGCTCTGATACCACTAAAATGTCACGCCCCGAAACCCGAAAGCGTGACACCGACGTTGAATCCAAACATGATATTCAGATACAACAAGCCTCGTGTACAGATCTATGATAAAACCAGGTCTATTTATTCCAAAATCAATAAATTAGTCATTACAATTGCAGATACGGAATACAATTGTCTCTAAATAAATAAAAGTTGCGGAAGCGTAAATACATATAGTAAATCTTCTTGAAGACTCCTCATGGATCACCATCCCCATAATTGTTCTTCTCTTTCTTCCTCGATCTCTTCTCCTTCGACTTTGTCTGGGAGGGGAGGTAAGGGGGTGAGTGTTTGGGAAAAACACCCAGCAAGCGGGGGCCAATCGATGTGACAATATAATACTTTTTCATAATTTTTCCAAAACATATATCATAATCGGAGCATAAACTGATATGAATACTGAAACATAAACTTAACAGAGTTGCTCTAATCAGAGCCAGAATAGAACATGTCATATCAGAAATATTTTTCATATAGGTAAAGCACATTAAATCCTCTAATTTCCTCCTGGTACTGCTATCAGTTCTCTAGACTTAACCCTCCTAGAGATAAGGTCAGAACATCGGATCACCCACGAATAAAGGGTCTGGACTTTCCAGAACAACGGTTAACCACCGTATCAGGTCAGAATGTCGGTTATAATCCCACCGCATCAGGGTCAGAAACAGAAACAGAACTCGGAATTCCCACCAATTGGATTTCGAAATTTAAAGTGCTTCAAAAATATAATTTTCATCAAAACATCATAATTTCATAGTTTCAACATAATTCACATAATCGATTGAGTTTCAAAACATACTTATGATCTTTCAAAAACGAAATGAATATATAACAAGAGCCCACTTACAGTCGAAGCACGTTGAGATGAGATTCGGGTTGAAGAAATGGTGAAAATCTCATCCTCTCTTCCTTGTAAGTTTTCGAAATATTTGTGTGTGTGTAGTGTGTGATTCTCGAAAAATGATAAGTGTAGAGTAGTCTTTTCTTGGCAAGATGTAGTGTGATTTTAATGTGGGGAGGTGTACTCCAATTTAGATCCTTTATGTTGGCTCCTAATGGCAAGACTTAAGTGGATGATAAGTGGATGGTGTTAATGTAATTGGGAGGCATTTAAGTAGGGAGGATTGAGGGGCATGAGTTGGGGTCATCAATGGGAGGCAATTAAGTGGGGAGGATTGATGGGTCATGAGTTGGGGTTATTAATGGGATGAACATATGGAGTCATCATCTTTAGTTTAGGAGCATGATTTAGAGACATTTAAGTTGATCATAAATTCTAGCTATTTAGTTTATAATTTTATCAAGGAGATGAATGACTAATCAAGACTGGAAAAATGCACTTGAATAGGCAAATTGATGTGGTCATGACATTTCATAATTGAGTAAGTAATGAATGTGATAATCAATGGGTAATGTAGAAGAATTTAATAAAAATTACAAACTTAGGCAATCCTAATGTCATGATTTAAGTAAGCCATTAAATGTCATTATATTGTATTGAATGTGATTGGATGGTGGTTGAATGGGATTTGATGGTGACAAGATTTGTGTTAAGCACTTAATATCATTGAATGACAAGATTTGGGACAAGTCCATTGAATGACTAACATGATTTGGGGCAAGACAAAATTTGGGATCATCACAAGAATCGAACATATAACTTTGGCTCAAATACTAATTGTAAAATTAAGAAGCGGTAGATTGATTTCATGTTCATGATGCGAAGGACTGAACTAGTGAAATTCATTGATAATTATTTCATATTAACCATCAATTTATAAAGAAATTCCTTAAAATTTACGGAATAACTCAATTATGTAGAATCTTATAATCCTTGTTTAATTCTTACTATATATCATATATAAAATATTAAAATCATCCAATTGGAGACATCTATACTAGGGGTGTAAACATATGAAATAGAATATGAAGAAAATTTTAGGGCTAATTTTTTTATATATATTATAGCTCGAGCTAGATCGAAGATAGAATTGTTTAAATTTTAAAGCTCGAATTTTGGTCGAGTTCAGCTAGAAATATTCGAACTATTGATCAAAAATAAATATATGAAAGGCTCAAAATATATTAATTTAATATATAATTATATTATATTTACTAAATTAAAGCTCGTTACCCATCAGACAAAATAATTTGGGTTCGAGTTCGCTCGAAAAAGTTCAAATATGTTCAATTTGGACTCGAATTCGATAATATGAATCAAATATTTTTCGATCTGACTCAATCTATTTACACCTCTAATCAACACCTGTAAATCAAATGCCAATAATTCACTATCTGTTTCCAACAATTGTTGACTTTGCATTAATTATTCTACACGGAAATTATTTATATCCAAATCATAATATAATTTTTATTTATGTTGCAAACTATTCTAAACTTTTTCAAACCAAAAAACACGAAAAAGGTATTGAGTTTAAGATTTTTTTCACCTAAAATATCATTGTTCAACTTGATTTAAATAATCATTAAAAACTAACGCAAACTTTTAATAATATATTCTTAAAATAAATAGATTTATAAAAAACTTTACAAAATTATATTATGCATATTACGTAATTTACATAATATAATCTAATTATATCAATGTTCAAAAATAAAATGAAAATCATATTCAACTTGATTTAAATAATCATTAAAAACTAACGCAAACTTTTAATAATATATTCTTAAAATAAATAGATTTATAAAAAACTTTACAAAATTATATTATGCATATTACGTAATTTACATAATATAATCTAATTATATCAATTTTAAAAATAAAATGAAAATCATTAATAATTTTTTTTGTCTCACTGTTGAAATTTAGTATATCAATATTTGATTAAAAAAAAATCTAGTTTTTAATAACTATCGACTACTTTTAGATTCCATATTTATTATGTTGATTATAAAGCCAATAAACTTTGTATTCCAAACCTATATATTCAAATCAAGTATAAAATATAAAAATAAGGATTTAATCCATCAGTTTATTACAAATTAGAATAGATTAATCCATAGAAAGAAAAATGTAACCAATAATTTAATTAAAAGATATAAAATGAGGATATGTTTCGAACCAAAATCTTAAATTATTTTTCATAGATTTCCTCTAATGCCAATCTGGTTTATCAGAATCGTTTGATTAATATAATTCATGTTCATGTTAAAAAAAATTATTTATATGGTTTATCAGAATCGCAGAGATTTTATGAATAAAAATTTCCATATAAACACGGAATTTTCTTATTAATAATTAATTCAATTTATTCACGTAAGTCAAATATAGAATCTTATGAAATTCTAACAATATCAAATATTAATAAAAATTAGAACTGTCTCAAATATATAACAATTTTGTTATAAATTTTGACCTCTTATTTACATAAAAAATAACGGATAAATCCTAAAATAATAGATGTATTATAAATTCATTGATCTAGTTTGTAACGAATGGACAAAAAATATAGATGAAATAGATGTTATTTAAATTAGAGGAGGAGAATTCGTAATGTTCAAATAAGAGTGGATTATATAATTCATTCAATAAAAATAATTATCTTGTTCAAAAAATAAAAGAAAATTATCTAAACAGCTTCAAAATTTATTGACACGAGCTCAATTTATTTTTAAAAATTGAAGAAAATTATCCAGAGGAACCTTTTTGGAATATAAACCAAATTGGAAGACAAATCGTAGCTTCGTGTCTTCATTCACACACACAACAGTGCACAATCCTTAGCCATATATTTTCCCACATTTTCCTTCAAATTCTCCTTAATTTTCTCTCACTATATCTTTATATATGTACCCACACACCACCTGTTCCCTTCAAACACAGAAAAAAATACTAATCATTTGGTTGGATCGTGATGATTTGATCCATTTTTGACGGACTGAGGAATTAGTTTGTGTTTTCTTGGATTTTCAAGATTGTATTTTTCTGGATTTCGGTTCAATGACGCGGAGGTGCTCGCATTGCAGCCACAACGGGCATAATTCGCGGACGTGTCCGAATCGTGGGGTGAAGATTTTTGGGGTTCGATTGACTGATGGGTCGATCCGAAAGAGCGCGAGTATGGGTAATTTGACCCATTATATGGGGGGTGGCAGCGGTGGGAGCGGTGGAGGGACGCCGCAGAACGGCGTATTCGTTGAATCTCCGGCGGGCACTCCCGACCACCCTTCCTGCCGCCGCTGATGGATATGGGTCTGAAGATTTTGTTGCTGGTTCCTCCTCCAGCCGAGAGAGGAAGAAAGGTTTTTTTATTTATTTGTTTCTGTAAAATAATTTGTGGTTTGTTATCTGTGTGGAAATTGTGTTTCTTTCAATTTTGGAGATCTGAAAATTTCTTGTTCTTGTAGACTATTTGGGATAACATTGGTTCTTGTTGATCATCTGCATGTCTTGTGTATAAGTTTGTTTCAGTGTTTGGGTTGCTGCAGTTTGTATGTATGGTGATCGTTTCAAATGTTCAGAAGTTTCTCTATGGCTCTGTATAAATTTCTTGTGTGTTCGCCATGTTTTTTGTCCGAATTCTTGTTGGCTTGGCCTTTTTGTTGCTTTAATTCTGTTTCTGTCAATGGCAGACCACACCCGTCAATTTTTTTTTTTTTTTTGTGTGATTTTACTGAAATAGCATGATCAACAGCAAATTGCACATATGACCTCGGTGGACATGAGTCCAAGTCTCCTTGGAGAAAGTTTGAAAACCAACTTTGATCTTGAAGGAATAGAATAACTTCTTAATGAGAATGAGAATTGAAGTTGCTTCTGTTGGCAAGATTTGAGTGTTCCGATTACATGTAAGTGGAAGCAATGGCCGAGCGTGCTTTATGTGTAAATCCTCAACTTAGAAAAGTATGGTTGCAGAATCACACCTTTTCAAGATTGGGTGGAATATGGATTTTCTAATTTTTGTTCGATGTGATGAAACTATTGAAGATGTCGTAGTTCTTTCCCCACATGAGTTTGACTGGAGGTGCATTTTATAGTTTACTTTTTGTTTGAAATTATCTTTAATTCTATTTTCAGGTGTTCCATGGACAGAAGAGGAACACCGCATGTTTCTTCTCGGTTTGCAAAAGCTCGGTAAAGGTGATTGGCGTGGAATCGCACGGAACTATGTGATCTCTAGAACACCTACTCAGGTTGCTAGCCATGCCCAGAAATACTTCATAAGGCAAATTAACATCTCTAGGCGGAAAAGACGTGCCAGCCTTTTCGATATTGTGGCTGATGAAGTAAGCATGTTTTATCAGCCTCTTAAGTAATACTTTCTAATAATTCTCATAACATCCCTGCATATTCAAAAAAGATAAAACTTTTACTTACTGTATACTACTTTTATAATCTGTTTTGCATTTTCTTTAGTCACTCGATACTCCAATCGTCTCTCGAGATTTTCTCTCTGGGAACCCTCAAGCTGAGACACAAAGCTCCAACCCGATGCCACCTCCATTTGTGGACAAAGAATGTGAATCCATGGAATCTGAAAACTCCAATGACCTAGATATGGCCATGGTTCCAAATCCCGACTGCACACCATATCCATATCCTCTCGTATATCCTGCTTATGTCACACCATTCTTCCCATTATCCATACCAATCTGGCCAGGATACAGTGCAGAACCCACAAAAGAAGACACTCACGAAGTGGTGAAGCCAATGGCTATCCATTCCAAGAACCCCATCAACGTTGATGAGCTAGTCGGCATGTCAAAACTGAGCATAGGCGTATCTCTAGCCGATTCCGAGCCATCCACTCTGTCACTTAAACTTGTCGAAGGTTCCACAAGGCCATCAGCATTTCATGCAAATCCGGCTCCTGATGGTTCAGGAATCACCTCTAGCCATAATCCGATTCATGCCCTCTAAATACCACATTCTCAGGACATTCGATTGTTTATTGCAATCCTGCTCTAAGATTTGTTAGTAGAAGATGGTCTCGTTTATCCGCTAAGTTTTTTAATGTTAATTTTTTAGGTTGTCGTCATAGTTTGTGTACAGGTTAAGATTAACTCCATTTCAGCATCTTACAATTAAATTGTAGGCTCCAAAACACTTGTCTTATTTTTTTCTATTTTTGTTTGACATAATTAATTAAGAGAATATAACCATCGTATTTTTCCGACGTAGGATTGATCAAAAACTACGACAATAAAATTATTCTTTCATCAAATCATTTAATATGTCTTAGTAAATATTTTACATGTATAAATTTTTAATTAAAATTGTTACCATATTGATAATTTATTTTTTTGTTTACAGTTAAAGAGTATGGTAACCATTGGTTGGTGTTGTAGTGCAATAACTGCATGTTTGAGAGGAACGACACGTGACCATTGAGTTTTGTAAGGTTTAAAAAATTAGAGTTGTATTGTTACAACTAGTTATAACTTTTGGTGAAACGACAAACTTTTGATCTTTACGATTGGTATCAGAATAAAGAGCATGTGTTTGATTATCATGAATTATAAGGTAGTAAAATTATTGGAAGGATGATTGTTGTGAAACAATAATTGTTTCTGCTAAGAGATCGATCGAAAAGTGCGCTGAACTACTGTATGATTAAAATATTTGAGTTACATGGTCACCAAACACCCAATCCTATAGAATATACTACATAATTGTTTATCCTTTGAAAATTAAAATGCAATATAAAAAGGTAATCTTGTCAATTTATGAAATAAATTAGGGCAACGTAAGCTAAGATCTCTATTCTTACTTTCAACTTTGTGTTCAGTCTATAGCCAAGATTTTAAACGAGATTCCTCCCTATTTTAAAACAAATTTTGTCTTATTATTCTTCCCTTCTTTTTTAAGACCATTTTACCCCTATGATCAGAATTTGCTTATATCAGGTTCATCGTGCTTCTGTATTACAATAAATACTTAATAATCAAATTCATACCCTTTTGACCGTTACAGCACCGGGTGAGATGTGTTGTAAATCCGCCAGGAAAAATTTATGCCCTTAGATTGTTTTACGAATGGCTCCTTACTATTCAACTTCATTTCACAAGGAGAAGTTGGTCTACAAGTTATCCGACTCCTTCAGAAACTACACAATACAATCCTAATTTGTTTCCTACCTTAGGGCGTAAGATATAACCGGATATATTGGGTATATAAAGAAATTCGTAAAATTGATGGACAAAAGCCTTTATTTTATTCTGAAAAAACTTATAATATTTATTACATTAATACATCTCTTTTAGAGAGGAGACCAACTGGTTTAACTTATCATATGATTAGGCTTAAAACGAAAATACATAACTGAGAATTATTACAGAAGAAACTATTACAATTATTCGCACTTTTATTTATCAGAAAACTATGGAGAGAATATTTGATGTCCTTAGCTTCATGGATGAGTGGCCTTATATAGGCATGAATCCGGACTTCAAATACGGATTTCAAATCTTGAATAATGTTGAGTGCGCCCCTGAGGGCACCTTAACTTTCACGTGGTATGTCCTCTTTGTTTGAGTGCGCCATAAATTTCTTGTGAGTGCTGGTACCTTTTGTCTTTTTGTACCAAACTTTTCTCGTGAGTGTACCATTATTGCGTCTGGGTGCGTTTACACAGCAATCACACTAACTTTAATGGTATACGTGTCTCCTTCGTCGGGGAATCTTTAAATTACTGGTTTTTGTGGTCCCCGAGCTTTAGGAAAACATGCTCTCTTGTCAGCATGTACTTTATCTTTTCCTGCTTCCTGTCTATCCGGCTTGGGCCAGAAACCTTTCCAAACTCTGGCTCTTTTTGCTCTGGGCATGCCTGACAAATCCAATCCTTCCATCAGCCAATATGTGTCATGTTGCAGAATTTTCGGTAAGTCTCTTTTTGCCTGAATCTTGCTTTCCCAAAGAATCCTTCTTTTAGTTTCGAAGAGTTCCTCGACAAATCATGTGGTTGTTTCTGTCATGGAATTCATCAAAATGTCCCATTAGCTGAATTCTGAAAGAACTTGAATGAGCATTTGACTTTGTTCATTTCTGTTAGAGAGACCCAAAGACCTCATGCTCGCCTGGTTGAAGCTTCATCTTCTGTGATTGCCCCAACTAAAACTGATGTACTTTCTGGTAACGTCGTTTTGATATTTTTAGGGCGTTCCAGTCTGGTTGTCTGAGCTTTATGAAATGGAATGCTTCAATAGAGCTCTTCTTTTCTGGTTCAGGAGTTGCACTGATAAAATACAACTCCAACACATCGGACAAATGTGGGGTTATTTGCCCATGTCTCGTGTACTGCTTCTCTGACCCGTTTCGTTAAAACTTTTCTGACTGCGAAGAACTCATTTTCGTTGATATGCCACTGAATAATTTCGCTGTCTGAAAATAGACCGCTTCAATATCTGCATCTCACTTCTTCGTTTGGTGCGGCTTTCATAAGAACTGATATCCACCAATGATCACTGGTATCTGTGTATAATACCAGTTCCTCCTCGTCATTTGGAATTGCAAATAGAATCAAGTCTTAAGCGTAAAATGCTTAGACAACACAAATATAATCAACTAACAATTCTTCATTGCAAAATTTATTTGCTTATTTTGTTTTTCGACATCATTCTCGTAGTGTTCAAACACTTCTCTATTGACATAGTTAGCAAATAGTCATAACAATATCTTGCACAACAATTGATAAAGCAATGATTAATTTTCTCACACCTCTAATTTGCACAAACTTTAAATCACAAACATCAATGTGCTTGATTCTAGAGGTGTCTCTTTCTTTCAACCGAATGAATGATGGTTTTGTTAACTTATTACCCACACAAGTTACACACTTATGTTTTAAGTTAACATTCACTTAAAGCAATAAATTTTACTTTACAAATTTGTATATTGAATTATAATTTACATGATCAACCGATCACATCATAAATTATAAACTCAGTCAAAAAGTAATAATATAAATTTTATTGCTTCAACGATTGACAATTGACAAATAAACGTCATTATATTTATTTTAATCAATGCTATAACATTTTTCCCACAAACACTAAGTTTGTTTATCAAGCATCAACCGCCGCCCAATTTCGGGAGTCGGTTTTTCCTTCTTCAACCGTAGGATCATAATCGGTTAAGAACCTTGTCAAACTCAATGTGGTCAAGTAAAACAACATCTTTTGTTGTCATCTCTTGAAGTCAGTTCCGTTGAACTTCTCAAGCCTTTCTCCATGATGAACGATAGTCGTAGTTCCACTCGATGAAGCCATCGTTTCAATATTGTAGGAATCTTAGTATTGATGTGTATCTTAGGAATAATAGCAAGCAAAGTAACAATGACTTTATGGATGTTTGTCGAGGCTAGATTTGCAATCTCTGTCATTGAAACGATATTGCGCCGCTGTGATGCTTACGGTTTGCGGCAATCGTTCCCAAGATACAATGACTATGACTTATGATAGGAGTACCATGAATCACAAGTCATCAAACCACAAAGGTTTAAAGACACTTCAACAAGAACATAGGATGGACAACAGGTGTATGTAGATTTTTATCTACAAAAATGTGATGTCCGGGGATTAATGGTATTAATCCCGATGTGGTATTAATCCTTGATGGATTTTTAATTGTGGCAATTAGGAATTAATTGCGGTTTTGCGTCTCCCGGGATTGTTAAATCGGGCATTTGGGATCATTGGATCCAAAGGTGGAGATCGTATTATCATTTTGGTGGAAAACCTATGAGTTGGGTTTTTAGTGGGACTTGGAGTCCGGAGTGCCTTATGTTGGGGCCAGTATGCGGATTTGATGTTGGAGAGAGAGTTTTGAAAACAGATGATTTTTAATGAATCATGATGTATTTGTGAAGGTATTGGTATTTTGGAGCATTTTTGCTACATATACCAGATAGACTCGGGATTCCGTCATTTTTCCGGAATCATCCCTCTCTCTCTCTTCGCTCTCTCCCCCTTACCCCAAAACCCTTCCCTCCTTTCCCCTTCTATGGAAATCGTTGAGAACACGATTTAGGGGCCGGATTTCTTGAAGAAAAGCTGATAATCTCTCTCCTCCCTTGTAGCTTTGATTTGATAGTAATTTTGTTGGTTTTGGTTGAGTTTTGGGTTTATTTTGGTTTGTGTGATTTTGGTGAAATCATAAATCTTTTGGGTTTGTTTTAAATTGAGTTTAACACCCTTATTGGAGGTTCTTGGGTGTTGTTTTGTTGTGGTTTTGAGTTGGGAGGAGTTGGGGTATGATTTGTGGAGGTTTCAAGCTTTTAAAAATGGAGGTTTTCGAGTTGCAGGGCATGGCGATCGATCGCCCGAAGCAGGCGACCGATCGCATGCAGGCAGTAGGCTTTTCAGCATTGTGGCGATCGATCGCCACTTTTGAGCGATCGATCGCCTCGCGCCAGTAAGGTCTGGCGATCGATCGCTATATCGAGCGATCGATCGCCAAGGGGCTAGCGATTGATCGCCAGCATGTGATTTGTGGTTTTCTTGACTTTTTCATGGGATTTTGGAATTTTGACTTAAATGGTTGGCTTCCGGGGCAATGTTCACATTCCAATGGGAATGCTATACTTTTAAATGGTTTGGTTAGAGCCAAGTTTAATTAAATGGAATTCTCGGATGAATTCTTGGCTATCTTTTAACTTGTTGTATGGTATATTTTTGAGTATTATGCATGCTTAGCCGGGTGGCTTTTGTACTGGTAATCGTCATGGATAGACGATAAGTTGGAAGTTTTGAACGTGCTTGGGCACGTGGTAGCATGCTTGTTATTGATTGTGAGTTTTTGTGTGTTAGCACCTAATTCATCGGATCGTGGGACTCGGGCGAAGTCGGACTCGAACTACGGAAAGTATAAGGTACGTATAACGTACGAGCATATCCCTTTACTTTAAATGCAATTGTTGGGTGCATGACACACTGTATTGCAATAAATGTATATGGAAACGCCTGACATATGGTTTTAGCAATAACGGATATTGAAATACGTGGTTAATGGTAATTGCTACAAATGGATGTATATGCATTGGGAATTGCATGGTGCCGCTTTTGAGCAAGCAATGATCGGATGTGGTCGCCTTTGAGCGAACATTGGTTATGACGCCACTGCTGTTGAGCATGCGTGAGACTGAAATGCAGCTATTGTAGAGCGAGCTATGGAGTAGAACTATGGAACCCTAAAAGAAATATGTGGGATATTCACGATCATTGTTTAATGATTTGATATTATGGTTATGATGTCGGTATGTGGCAAGTGAATTCGTTAATCAATGTAATGATTAACTGACATTTGGGAATTTGATGGTTTCAGTTATTTTTTAGAACAGGGACAGTACATGGGATCTCGGATGAGGATGATGCCATCCAGGGAGTATCTCTTATATTTCATAGCATTTACATGTTGTAAATTATGAATTGTATTATTGTGATTATGGGGTTTTGGATTTGGTATGCTCACCCCGTGTGGGGGCTGTCTCTGTTGGGACAGGTTATTAGTTACATCGATGGCTTGGAATTGAGCTCGAGCGGCGGATTTGAAGTGCTCCCAGGATCGAAGTGCCAGCGACGGTATTGAGCATGATACTTTATACATTAGATACACGCCTACTTATTCGACGCTCGCGTGTGAGCAGTATTATGTGTATATGAAATGTATAAAGAAAGCAATGGCCTTTCTCTTTTCATTTATGTGTTGCATGCAATTAATTATGAATTGCAAAATGAAATGAGTGCATGTTAGTGTATGTCAAAGGTGCATGACATGTTTTGTGGAATTTAGTTGGGAAAGTAGACATCACACGATTAATGTAAAGGAATTTTATAGATAGTATTCATGCTAGAGTTGCATGTATTCACTTTCCCCTTAATAACATGATAGTATGCACTAAGTACAGAGGATAATACACTAATATCGGGTTAAGGGCACGGGGGTCCTTACATTAGTGTTATCAGAGCAGTGGTTAGCTCTTTGGGGCTGTTGAAGGCCTGTAACATGCTGATAGAAATGGGTAGCACATATTTTATGCATGATAGTAGTTAGTGCTGTGTGACACAACTATTTTGCTTATGTGCATTTGTGATATGTGATCATAGTGAAACAATTATGTGTCATGACATCTATAGAATCATAATATAATCTGTCAATTATGATTGTGAGTCGTGACACAGGGACAACCGAATGGAGCATTTTGAAATGCATTGGGATACAGGAAGTACTTTGTACTCATAGTTTATGTATTTACTCATTATAATCATATTGTGGTTAATATGGATTATCGTATGCTCATGGTTTGAGATTGTTCCTGTAGGAACACTATGACGCGAAAGGCTAAGGCCAGGGTTGAAAGACACGGAACGGTAACCTGCGTTTTATATACATCGTGGATTATGCATTGTGGTTGCATGTGTACAATGGAGTGATGATTTTAATGCTCTGTCGCCAAATGTTGAAGCGAGGGGTGGGAGCGAGGTGCATTAAAATACACCCATGATGATGTATGTTGTGATATGTAATATGCTTTGTGTTGCAGGTATCGATGGAATACTTGGTGAATATCCCATGAGTCATTGTTATGGATGAGTGATGATTTTAAATGCTTGCCGCTATTTGTTTGTTTTGTGCCGCTAAAATGTGAAGCGAGGGGTGGGAGCGCCGCATGTCAAATTGAAGCGTGGTTATCATATGAGGCGAGGAAAGAATATTTGCCGCTAAAATGTGAAGCGAGGGGTGGGAGCGCCGCATGTCCATTGAAACGAGGTTATTCTATGCCGCCTATATGTAAAGCGAGGGGTGGGAGTACCGCATGTCGCATTTGAGCGAGGGGTGATAGGGTTGAATATTACGCGTTTTTATGCTATGATATGTATATGTTTTCGTGTTGATTCTTGGATAATTTTATGGTTTATGGTATATATTTCTCTATTTCAGGAATCAATGTTGAAATTCATAAAAGGGGAAGAAATCAAGCTAAAATGATGAAAAAATGAATAAAGTTGAAGAAAAGAGGAAGAAACCAGAATCCAAGACACATGTTGCTCCTTTCTCCTCAAATTACTATATGTTCGAGCCATGTTTTGGAAATGTGGTCCATATAAAAGTTGTAGAACTTTCTCTTATCTTCGTGTGGACAGCTGATTCATCAAATTCGGAGTTCGTAGGAGAAAGTTACGGCCAAAATACAAAACTTGCCAGAAGTTGAAAAAGGCGAAGAAACTTACTGTGATTTCCGATCGATCGAGCAAGCTTTTCTGATCGATCGAGAAAGGCTGAAAATTGAGCGAAAATCTTACTGGAAGGCTCGATCGATCGGCTCTTCTGTTCGGATCGATCGGGACGAGCAGTTTTCATTAAAATACCTTCCTTGTAGAGTTTGGATGCAATAGGGAAGTCCATAATTCTTTCCCCTATATATTATACACAAAATCACAACCCATATCAGATTTGAACCCTAGGAAAAGCCTCCACACCTCCATACCCATTCACCATCCAAACCACACACCATCTTCTTCCTCCAATCCATCTCACGTCCATCATCAACCTCCACCTTTCTTCCATATATCATACACCCATTCACCATCCAAACCTCTCTTTCCTTCACTCCTCTCACACGTCCACCTTTTCTTCCCCATCATCAACCTCCATCCTTCCATCACCATCATCCATCATCACCACTTCACCCTAGGAATTGGAACAACCCAACAAGGCGATAAAAAGAGACGATCGAGAAGGAAGCAAGAGAAGGAGCGAAGATCTACAACCGAAGTCGACATCGGGAGTTTATTCTTGTCTTTTAATATTAGTTTTGATTTGTTTTGATTTACTATGTTGAATTAATTTATTTATCGAGGCTAGGCGAATCCTTTGTTATGAACCTTCGATTCGATGATTTAATGATTGAATTCTTATAGTTCTTTGCGTATGTTTTATGTTCTTCATGCTTTTAGAGGATTGATCACCTTTGAATGATGTTAGTATCGTAATTGAGATCGAGAGATGATTTTATGATACTGAATAAATAACTCATACCATGGATTTCAGACCGAGATCGAGAGATGACGTCAAATACATGCGTGATAGCCATAGATTCTAGTAATTGAAAGCTAGGAGTTTTCATGGATCTTATGCAACATTGAATTTGTTAAATAAGTGAACGAGAGTTACTTACTACAATTCGGTGTTAGGTTTAATATAGCTCGAGAGAGTGTATTAGATAAATTGGGAGAACTCGTCACCTTAGAAAGATTTGAATATTCAATCGAGAATTGTAGGGAATTGCATTGGTGAGCCAAAGTCTCGATAATCTTATCTTGTGGATTTTTCTCATTTACTTTTATTGACTTGGTTGGATTAGTAGTTTATTTTAATTAATTAGTCGTTAATTATGAATTAATTTCGTAGGTTAAATATAGTTAAAAGACATCTTTTTTGGTACTTGCTTGTTAGTCCCTGTGGGTTCGACAATCCGTATCTTCCTATCTATACTAAAACTTGACACCGTGCACTTGCGGTCTAAAATCGCTAGATTGAAAATAATTGTTTAAAATAAAAGCGATCAAGTTTTTGGCGCCGTTGCCGGGGACTAATCTGTATAATATCATACGAGATTAGTTAATTGTAATTTAGCCAATTTTATTATTGCGTTTTTGTTATTTCTGAAAAAAAAAAATTATTATTTTATTTAAGTATGTTATTTATTTTTCTTGCGAGGTACTTGTGATGCTTCATCAACAAGTCTTCACAAGATTTGCCCAACAATTTTCAGAGCCGTTTTATTCGGCGTGGGAGAGATTCAATGAACTGGCAGACACATTCAGGTATCACAACTTTTCGAACTATACTCTTCTGCAACATTTCTTCAAAGGGTTGGATGCACAGACACGAAGATGGGTATTCAAAGGAGCACTGGTGAATGGAAGTCCCCTGGTTGATAGAGATGAGGACAGTGTATTACACCTATTCCATGATATGTCGGACTTCGATTACCACTGGCATTGTGATCCTTCCTTGCAAGGTTGGAGTCACCAATACCCACCAGAGCCTCACTACCCTAATAATACGCACCAAACCTTTGAGCATCACGGCGAGAAGAAATATAGTTTTGTAGAAGGAACGGCTCAATCAGAGAATATGTTATTTAGACTCATGGCATCAACTGAGCAACATTTAGAGAACCAGACCAATTATATACGTCATCTAGAGCAGCAATTAGCAATCCTAGTAGAAACCATCTCAATGAGCTGCCAAGAGGAGGAGACGAGATCTACAAATCAGGCCTGGTTACATGATGATGATCACCCAACCAATCAAGTTTGGGGGAGTGATCCCACTCATGTGGAAGAATCAAGGGAACTTGAACCTATGGAAGTGATTGAGCCTACAGTGGAAAAGTTATCTGAGGAGATCCTATGGGAAAACAAGCCAAGAGTGATGTTGGAGGATGAGAGTTTCGAGAACCTTGATATGCACCCATCGATGGAGACATGTTATATGCCATATGTGGATACGTATTTCCCATCGATGCCACCAACTTCACCGCACTACGCCCCATATGAGATGAAGTCAAGTAAAGAATCATTCTCCCATGCTCACTATGTCATGACGAGAGTTGTTGGAGCGACGAGTTTACACTGGAGACATCTGGCCAATCTTGAGGGCATACTGAATGAAGACCCATTAGTGGTATCATACGATACTTACTATGGGCGGCAACCGCTCTTTGATGGTTGCTTCTGATGGTCAAGCCGACGACTAGAAATCAGCGCTTCTTGGGAGGCAACCCAAGCGTATCCTTTTGCATTTAGCTTTGTTTTATTTTCAATTTTGCATTTAGTTTGTTTTTCTCTCTTGTCGATTTTTTTTAGCATCCTTCTTTTGCGAGGTACTCAAGTGGAGCGATGAACCCCTACAACAGTGGAGCTTTCAAAAGCCAAACTTCCTCAATCCTCATGCAAGCGTCTTGATCAGGGGAGTTTACTTCCCTTTTGATTCTTTTAAACATTGAGGACAATGTTTCAGTTAAGTTTGCGGGAGTGGTTTGCGTGTTTAACTTGTTTTATCCACATGTTGTGTGCTTAATTGTCACTTGAATCATCCTTGAGCATTACCAAAAATTTTTTTTTTTTTTATTGATTGAGTTATTCTTGAGAAATGAGGAATTAGATTTGCAACGGTAATACATGATGAAATTAATCCTCAGCTAGATAGGAGTCATGAAAATGTTTAACTTGTTTTCTTATATCCTTTGTTAAGCATATGTCAAAATTGAGGAATAATTCGAGCACGTTTTGAGTCATGATTGAGTGAAGTATGTATTGATTAAAGTGACAACTTGTGTTAGCGATGATTAGTCTTGAGCATCTTAGATAACGCTGCAATTTAGTTGAAAGCACTTTGAGGCGAAATTTATAATTAGGAACTAGACTTGGAGATGATTTAGGCGATCTTTGGACCGTTTGAGCCTTTCAAGCCTACCTGTTATACATTATTCCTTAGTGTCCCCTTTTGAGCCTTATTGAAAAAGAATTGTATATGCATTGCATATGATTAGACCCCCATTCGACATTCTTGGTAAACTCATTATACCCACCTTGGTTTGAGCCTAAAAGAACAATTTTATCCATCCCTAAGAGAGTATAATGAATCTCATTCATTGCACGGAATTGTTATATGTAAATGAGTTCAAAAGGAACAAAAGAATGAGCAAAGAAAAAGAAAAGTTGTAGAGAAAAGCCTTGAAAAGAAAAATTCAAATAAGACCCAAAGTGGCCAAGGCTAGAAAAAGTTGAAGAGAAGCTCAAAATAGTTGAACTGATTTTATATTACTCTCTTCTTTGAATTCATCCTACCTTTTCTTTGAAGCCGACACCAAAAGGCCTAACGTTGTAAGCTTTTAAAGATCTTTTGATCCAAGTCTAGGGAATAATTACATTAGTGGAGAAGTGCTGGATAGTAAATTTGTAGAGTAGTTCAAAGTAATCTTGACTAGGAGTTGATATGGCACATGTTGATCTTAAAGATATGTATGTAACTCATGTTTGACAATAGCACACACGCACGTTCCGATGTTGCGATGTATTGTTTAACTTAGGAGAAATTGCTTCTTGTTAAATGTTGAATGACTTTTATTGATGTGTAAGTAGGATTTCTGAGTTTTTACGTGAGTTGTAAAGATGATTCATGCATAGTATGAAGATTAACTTTTCTTTTGAGCTTATTGCTTGCTCGAGGACGACCAAGTCTAAGTTTGGGAGAGTTGATAGGCTTAGAATTTAAGTGTTTTAGCTGTAATTTCTTCCCATTTTTCATACTTTTTCCTGGATGATATTATGCTTTTTGGTGTTTAATTGTCTATTTCAGGAAAATTAGTTGGAAATGGAAGAAATGAGCTTAACTGAATAAAAATGGCGAAATCGAGGCGAGAAAGAGTTGAAATTGAGGAAGTGAGATTTTCGGAATCTCGATCGATCGAGATTATGTCTCGATCGATCGAGCCAGACAGTGTGCTGAGAAGAAAAGAGTTTCAAGTCTCGATCGATCGGAACAATTTTTCGATCGATCGAGCGAGGCAGTAACTTCAGAGCAATTTTATCAATGTCTCGATCGATCGGAAGGAAATCTCGATCGATCGAGCGAGGCAGTGAGTTTCAAAGGCTGACATGAACAGTGCACCGATCGGACGCAAATCTCGATCGATCGATACGCAAATCCGGAAAAATCTTATCTTCCATTTTTGAAATGATTTTCGAGGGATAAAAGGATCAATCACTTCCATATCAAAGATAGACCATACCAGACGTGAATTAGGTCAAGAACTAGCAGCCCTAGCCGCCGCCTAACGCCGCCAAAGGAGATTCAATCTCCGTTCTTCGTCCAAAGTCAAGCCAATCCATTCTGGAGTGCAAGGAAGGAACAAGAGAAGAAATCACGGTGCAACGCACGGATTCATCCACCGTTTATCGTATTTCTAAACTTTAATTTATTTGATTTTCATTTCCATTTGATGTTTTTGAGGTCGAGAGACAATAAAACTCTTATGTATTTGATTTGAATTAAATCTAGTTTATTTTATTCGAGTTTTAGTTTCGTTGTGTATGATTATTGATTCAATTGTGTTTGAGCGCATTGATTGCTATTGTTCATAAATTAATTGTTTGTGTAGATCAAAGTCTAGCTAGCTTTGATTTAATCTGAGAGTTATAACCGAGATCGAGAGATAACGTTGTAACACGCTCCATTAATTTATGATGTATGTTACGATTGAGATCGAGAGATGATATCGCATACGTGAGAACTTGGAATCGAGAGATTTAGAGTTATAAGGTTTTGATAATTTATGCAACTTTGAATTAGTAAATAGGTGCACGAGAGTGACTTATTCTAATTTATTGTTAGTTTCTTTACAGCTCGAGAGAGTGTATCGAATAATAGAGAAAACCTTTCACCTTTAGAATCAATTGTTGATATTTTGAGAATTCAGTTGAATCATTAAAGATAACATAGTTGAACGACAAGCTTGGTAAATTTCTCAAGTAACTTACCTTCGCATATCCGGAACCATTCATTCTATTATTTCTTGTTTATCTGTTGGACGTTAATTTAGTTTGGTATTAGATAATCACCTTTGTTAATCGTAGGCTAAATATAATTTTATTAATCTTATTTGGTACTTATACGTTAGTCCCTGTGGATTCGACAACCCGTACTTAATTTTCACTATACTAAAACTTGACGACCGTGCACTTGCGGTAGAATCGCTTCATACTAATCTTTGAAATATCTTTTGTTTAAAAATAAAGCGGTCAACTTGGTTTGGGTATCTCCAATCATACAAACAAGCCCCAAAAATATAACCGTCAATCCTCAGTTATTCTGACCCAGTGGAGAATAATGATCGACGAACCAGCCACTCACGGTGTGATCCCAACATCAACACAACACAATCCGACTCATCGAATCTCTCAAGAATTCCCAATAGGTATATCAATACAGCTTTCCTCACAAGGAAAGTGTCATGAACCCATGACCCTTCGACCTCGAACCACCGTTCGGAAAACTTGGATAAGTTCATACCAAAACATATCCCGGAACCCAGAAATACACAACTGGTTCGAAATAGTGCATCCCTGCCACTATTACCAAATCAAAATCTTTATGCACGACGTATACCCGTTCTAACGATGCTCTGTACTAATACCATAGTACTACACATCTCGAGCATCTCACTATAGACGCCTCCTCGTACGCTCACTGACAATATAAGGTCATCACCTGGTCCAACACCAATAATGCTTACCATGGCTGATTCACAATCAACCCTCGCCCGATACCAGCTGTCTCCAAGACAGTATGATCCAAATCTCTTCAAGAGATACAAACAATATAGTAGTGTCACTCCACTAACTATATCTCACAATTCCAATTGCGTCCCCCATTGCATTTCATATGCAAGGATTTTTCAACCAGTGCTAACAATGACTTGTTGACACTCACATTGGTACTCCCAACAAAATTGAGCTGTCCCAGTACAAGTCCCTCAAAACATTCAACGTATAAACGTTCTCGTGAGGTATTCCATGCCTCAAACCTCATGCCACACAGTGACTGCAAGAGTCCACCATAAACCCTCATCGTATCATCATACGATTCACCAAACTCGGTTCCAACGAGTAGTATAACGGCTACATCAAGCTCATCATAGTACTGCACAATATCTGGCTAGCAAATCGCTGCCTCTTTACGTTTATACCAAACCTACCAACATATCATACGTTCCATCCCGGTATACCATACCGCACAACCAACTAGAGTAGTGAGTCATCACTCAACGTTTCTCTAATACCAATGTACAACGGACATCCCGATGTCCTCATTCAACCACAATGCAATCCTATCCATTAGGATTTACTCCACACCCTCACGGGTGGGTGTGACCATGTCTACCACACGTCACATTGACAAAAGTGAGTAGTTTCCTCAATAACTACTCCTACTAACAGTCATTTGGCCAATAGCCATCTCAACAAGTATACCCAAGGGCACCACTACTCGTAAAATATTTACCTCAAATACATGATGCGGTACACTCACATGTACAATGCATCCATTATTCATCGAGCAAACCTGCTCGGCATAATTGTCTCGTCAACCGGTGACGCAGACACCACCTTGTGCTCACCATCGACACTCAAACCATTCGACTAAATACGCACACTCAGACGTATTATTCATCGAAACGATTCTACGCGTCTACATAGAACATCCACTATGTCATCGTCATCCCGTGACGGTACATGTCAACATATGACATCCAAAATAATATCGTCAACTCGTGACGGTACATGTCAACGCATGACATCCAAAATAACATCGTCAACTCGTGACGGAATATGTCAATGCATGAGATCCATAATAATGCTAATAAAATAGCAACATACCATAACTCACTGCTAACAAGATAGCGGCATACCTGTATCCATCGCCCAACAGCGGTATGCAAGCAGCACCCATCGCTCGAAGGCGGCATAATCCCGTGCTACGTGCACAGCGGCACGAACCTCGCTATAGAATCAGCGGAGTAGATCATCGCTATATGTATCCGGCGGTATGAACCATCGCCTAAGAACTAGCGGAATGAACCATCGCTATATAGATACCCGGCGGCATGAACCATCGCCAAAGAAGTAGCAGAATGAACCATCGCTATATAGATACCCGGCGGCATGAACCATCGCCAAAAGACTAGCGGAATGAACCATCGCTATATAGATACCGACGGCATGAACCATCGCCAAAGAAGTAGCGGAATGAATCATTGTTATATAGATACCCGGCGGCATGAACCATCACCATAGAAGTAGCGGAATGAATCATCGATATATAGATACCCGGCGGCATGAACTGTGACATCCCATGATAATCTGATATTTAAATACCATATGAAATAATTAAGCAACCTATTAAGGGGACTATATGTGTGTGGAAGTTAAGCTGATATGTAAATACCATCTGGCATAAATAATCAACCTGTTAAAGATTACATATGTGTGGAAGTGAAGCCACAATAAGAAAGAATGGTGAATGTGAAGGGTTTTTGGTAATTTAGTTTGGGAGGACTTAATTGTAAATGAAGAAATTGGAAGGATTCAATTGCAATTTAGGGGAGGGCCAAATGTATGAAGGGGCTTATACTTGGAGGACTTAGGTGTAAATGGATGATATAAATCCCCAACTCTGATTGATAAAAAAATCAGATAACGATGAAAACAAAAAACCCATATTTCTTCTCTTCCAATTCTGCAAATTCTGGACAAATTCCTCTTCAAGTTCTGACTGAAAGTGGAAGGAAAGTGTTAGAGTAAGTCAATTTCATCTTCTCTATGTTTCTTCTTGTATTGATGTAGTATGTGTTCTTAATTTGGTAACTTGTGGTTAGAATCGATGAATTCTTGTATGAGATGAAGGTTAGAGGTAAATTATGATGTGTTGATGTTGTACGTATGGGTGAAATTGAACTGCTTGTGAGTAAGGATGGAAGAGTGTGCAAAAATGGTGAAAAGGGATGAATTTTCGCGTAACAGGACTCACCGATCTTTTGGTCGATGGGAATTAAAGTTTCTGCAGCTCTCGATCGATCGATCGAGGAAGACGTAGCGATCGATCGGTGAGTCGGAAATGGGATTTTTTTGTATATTTCTTGTATTTTCGATTTATGGCATGTATGTATATGTTCTACTATACATTATTATCAGAAATGTGATTATGAATGTTGTGCATAATATATTAGTATAGTTGAAGGCTAATATCTTAAATGTGTATAGAGCCGTCACATACTACCGAACATCGAACAGGGTGAAGGTTAGTGCTGGTGATCGCTCTACCTCTTTTGGATAATGTCAGGTACGTGGGACGTACGAACACTCTTGTTTATTATACATTATTGTGATTATGTATGAGGTTGATGCAATGTTTACCAACATATTGAGGTGGGATGATTGATGGGAGACATACAGTAAGATAATATATGGGACTCTTATATGGCGTTGAAATGCACTATAACATTTCCTACTCAATATGATGGGATCATATTGAGCGTAATAGCAATGTTAGGTAATATAACATTGGCTACTCAATATGATGCGATCATATTGAGCTTAATAGCAATGTTATGTAATATAACATTGGCTACTCAATATGATGGGATCATATTGAGCGTAATAGCAATATTAGGCAATATAACATTGACTACTCAATATGATGGGAACATATTGAGCGTAATAGCAATGTTAGGCAATAGAACATTTGCTACTCAATATGATTGGATTATATTGAGCGTAATAGCAATGTTAGGTAATATAACATTGGCTACTCAATATGATGGGATCATATTGAGCGTATAGCAATGTTAGGCAATAGAACATTGGCTAATCAATATGATGGGATCATATCGAGCGTAATAGCAATGTTAGGCAATATAACATTTGCTACTCAATATGATGGGATTATATTGAGCGATATGCACATATAATGTAAGGACCCTAAACCTTAACAGTGAATTCAAGATATAAATAGGGCTAAATGTGTATTAAAGACATCTTAGGGTTCTGGTTTGATGTGAGCTCAATTAGGTTACAGGCCAAAATAAAACTTCAACAATTATTCAATTACATTCCCAATCATGAATGTTTAAGTGATAGCATTAGACTACTTCTAGAGTAGAGACTATCCAAAATTTCCTGTACTCTTTCTTCATTTATGCTTTCAACAGCTCACAGTTCAACCGACCCTCAGCCCCCTTGGTTCAAAAGCGTACCTACAGGAACAACTCACCATGAGCATATATATATATATATCACTTAACACAATTCAACTTAATAAAGTAATTAAGCGTATGAAACGATTAATTGATATGCTCCTCGATTACCACATTAGTACATTTCATTGTCGTTCCTGTTTCACAAGCTTATGCACAAAATCATTAGTTCACGATATAATGATCGATAACGCATTTCCAATTATAACCACAATATTTCACTTTAACCACTAGAATTGTGACTGTTCCGGTCCCAATACAACAGCGGAATTTTAGGACCCCTCGCTTCGACATATAGCGGCATCATATGATATCCCTCGCTTCGACAATGACAGCGGCATGTTACCTCGCTTAGACATGACAGCGGCAAATATCATATTACCATCGCTTCATATGACAGCGGCAAGTACCTCCCTCGCTCGGAGATAAAGGCTACCGGAACATTCATCAATTCCATCACATTAATCAAACACAATAGTTGATTCCATTATCACAGTAAATCACAGTCATTTCACATATACCATCACGTATAAGGATTCACTATCCACAATATACATAATCAAAGGTATGACACGTTTTACCGTCCGATGCTCGTACGTCTCACTACGTACCTTGGTTCCAAAAGTGGAGATATCGTGGACTTTATCTCCTAGGCTGTGTGGCTACCTAGGATGGTTCTACATAATCACATGAATCCATATTAGAAACCAATAAATGAACCATTATCAAAAACATCACCATATAGAACAAAATCCCAAAAATCCATAATTTAAGCCTTGCGATCGATCGGTCCTAAGCCCCGATCGATCGCCAAGTTAAGAAAAATATGCATCCAGGTACTGCCTCCACCGATCGATCGAGCCTTTTTACCGATCGATCGAGACATCACACCGATCGATCGGTAAAAATCGCCGATCGATCGGTAAGCTCATTTCACGCCTTGTTCAGGCTCTGCCTTGCTCGATCGATCGGACCCATTTTCCGATCGATCGAGAAGTCCTGTTTCTGCGAGAAACTTCCCTGAATGAGCTTCCCTCAACACATACACTCTAGAACAACCAAGAACAACTACTAAGCTCAACATATAACCACAAAACAACATGAAAATGCATCCCCCAAGTATAAACAACATGATGGAACAAGATCCACCCCCTTTAATCCTCAAAATAAGCCCCAAAACTAACCACAACTCAACAAAACTCTACCAAAAAGGAAGCTTACCACTTGAGCTCCAAGTTTTTAGCAAGAGAGCACAAAAAGGCTCCTTTTTCAAAGCTTACTCCTCTCCTCTAGATGCAGAAATGAAAATGGAGTTCTAAGATGAGGAAGAGGGGTTTGGGACATAAAGTTGATAGCAAGGGGGGTGATGGGATGTAAAGATGTGAGCAAGTGGCTCCTTATCAGCTTTGGAATAAAAATGTGTATCAAAATATTAACATGATATGTAGAATACTCCAACATTATATTTTAAAAGTATTTCACCACAATGCACCACAATTGCCATTAAAATCATGCTTTACCAAAACTACAACCCAACACATCATCTAATTATCACCAATGTCACATAAACATAATTAACGCCCAAATTGCAATTAATTATCTCGGGGATATCACAATACTCCCCTACTTATAAGATTTCGCCCTCGAAATCGCATGCACTTACCCCAAAAGAAACTAAACATAAACACATACCAGAGAATAGTTTCGGGTAGTGCTGCACCATATGCCGTTCCGTCTCCCACGTGGCCTCTTCGACACCCCGACGATCCCACTGAACCTTGACCATCGGTATAACCTTGCTTCGAAGTCTGCGATCCTCTCGATCCAGAATTCTGACTGGCCGTTCAACATAGGACACATCTGAACTCAACTGAACCTCTGAAGGCTGCAACACATGAGACGGGTCCGGCTCATACTTCCTCAACATAGAAACATGGAAGACATCATGTATACCAGACAATGACGGCGGTAGGGCTAGACGGTAAGCCAAAGTGCCTATGCGCTGCAATATCTCGTATGGCCCAACATACCTCGGAGACAACTTCCCCCGCATACCGAAATGAACTACACCTCTGAAAGGTGAGATTTTCAGAAAGACCTTGTCTCCTACTTGGAATTCCAATGGTCGCCGTCGTTTATTAGCATAGGCCGCTTGCCTATCTTGAGCCGCTTTCATTTTCTGACGGATCACTTTGATTTTCTCTTCCATTTCACGAATCAATTCCGGTCCTCCGACCGTCTTACTAGTCAAATCTTCCCAGTATAACGGTGACCTACAACGTCGACCGTAAAGGGCCTCAAATGGAGCCATCTGAATGCTCGCCTGATAACTGTTGTTGTAAGAGAACTCTACAAGTGGCACTGAATCTTGCCACGGAGTATCGAACTCCAACACACATGCCCTCAATATGTCCTCAAGCGTCTGTATGGTACGCTCTGTCTGACCATCTGTCTGAGGGTGGTAAGCTGTACTCAGTCTCACCTCTGTACCCAAAGCTGATTGAAGACCCTCCCAAAAGTGCGATGTGAACCGCGGGTCTCTATCAGACACAATCGAGACTGGGATGCCATGCAATCTTACTACGTCCCGAACATACAACTGAGCCATTTTTAAGTATGTGAAAGTCATACTATATGGGATGAAGTGAGCCACCTTCGTCAGTCGATCCACAATCACCCAGATCGCATCGAATCCCGAGGCAGTCCTTGGCAAGTGGGTCACGAAATCCATAGAGATGTGCTCCCACTTCCACTCTGGTATCTCTAAACTCTTCAACTCGCCTCCGGGCCTCTGCCTTTCCGCTTTCACTTGTTGGCAAATTAGACACTTCTTAACGAATGACATAACGTCTCTCTTCATCCGTCTCCACCAAAATTGATCACACAAGTCCTTGTACATCTTTCTCCCACCTGGATGGATGCTAAATCTGCTACAATGAGCACGATGGAAGATTCCTTGACGCAACTCTGGTGCCCTCGGCACTACCCAACGGTTACCAAGCCTCAAGGAACCATCTTCTGCTACTCTGAACTTTGATGACTGACCCAGACGTATACATGATAACCATCTCTGTACTTCAACGTCTGTCACCTGGGCTTTCCTGATAAGTTCAAAGATGTCCGGTTCTGCCAATAGGGTCGATACAAACACCGGCGATACATCTAAATCAAAGTCATATCCTAGATGACAACAAGAGGTCATCAAGGCCGATAGCTGAATCACATCATCTGCTGTATACTTCACCTTCCTACTCAAGGCATCAGCAGTCAGGTTCGCCTTCCCTGGATGGTACTCTATCTCGCAATCATAGTCCTTGAGCAAGTCCATCCACCTCCTTTGCCTCATGTTTAGTTCCGCTTGAGTAAATAGGAATTTCAAGCTCTTATGACCCGTGTAAACGGTAAAGGAAGTACCATAGAGATAATGCCGCCAAATTTTCAAAGCGAAAATAATAGCCGCCAGTTCCAAATCATGAACCGGGTACCTGGTCTCATGAGGCTTCAACTGCCTCGATGCATAAGCCACCACATGCTTATCCTGCATCAGTACACAGCCCAATCCCTGCAGTGATGCATCCGTGTACAAAGCAAACCTTTCGTTCTCCGAAGGGATCACCAGAACAGGTGCTGTAGTCAACCGGTGCTTCAACACTTGGAAGCTTTGCTCACATGCCTCAGACCAAGAAAACGGAACACCCTTCTGAGTCAACTGCGTCAACGGCTTAGCGATCTTAGAGAATCCCTCGACGAAACGTCGGTAGTAACCCGCTAAACCGAGGAAGCTACGGATCTCGGGCACAGATGTAGGCGCAGACCAATCCATCACTGCTTCCACTTTCCTGGGATCCACAGAAATCCCATCACTAGAGATTACATGCCCCAAAAATACCACGCTGCTCAGCCAAAATTCACACTTGCTCAGCTTAGCATACAACTGATTGTCCCTCAGAATCTGGAGCACTGTCCTCAAATGATTCCTGTGATCTTCCTCGCTCCGAGAATAGATAAGTATATCGTCAATAAATACGATGACGAATTGATCCAAATAGGGTTGGAACACTCGATTCATCAAGCTCATAAACACAGCCGGGGCGTTTGTCACTCCAAACGGCATGACCAAAAACTCATAGTGACCATAACGGGTCCGGAAGGCCGTCTTCTGCACATCATCCTCTCTAACTCGGATCTGGTGGTACCCCGACCTCAAATCAATCTTACTGTACAACCTCGTGCCCTGCAACTGATCAAACAAGTCGTCGATCCGCGGAAGAGGGTATTTATTCTTCACTGTGGCCTTATTCAATTGTCTGTAGTCGATGCACAATCTCATCGACCCATCCTTCTTTTTCACAAATAACACAGGCGCACCCCAAGGTGATACGCTGGGGCGTATGTAACCCTTATCAAGTAGTTCTTGTAGCTGCTCTTTCAGCTCTCTTAACTCCGCTGGTGCCATCCTGTAAGGGGCACGAGAAATAGCGGATGTCCCCGGTAATAATTCGATCCCGAACTCAACTTCCCTAACCGGCGGGAATCCGGGAATCTCCTCCGGAAATACATCTGCAAACTCGGCAACCACGGGTATATCTTCAACTCTTAACTCATCTTTCTTGCCAGCAATGTCAATGGCATAAATAAGATACCCCTCGTGCCCACGTTCCAATAACTGAGTCATCTTTAAAGCCGATATCAACGGAATTCTTGAGCGGGAACCATCCCCATAAAAAGTCCACCGATCCCCTAAATCAGATCTGAATCGTACTGTCCTCTGACTGTAGTCCACTACTGCCTGGTATCTGTTCAGCACATCAATACCCACAATGCAGTCGAAGTCCGACATCCCCAGAACAATCAGGTCTGACTGCAACTCGTTGCCCTCAAAATAAATGAGGCCGCCATCAACAAACTGATCTGCAATCACACTCTTTCCAGCGGGTGTCGAAACCACTAGAGGCGTGGGTGATGGAGTCGTGCATATACGGTGCCTCTCCACAAAACTCGTCGACACAAAGGAGTGTGACGCACCTGTATCTATCAAAATATAAGCAGGGTGCGGTGCGTAAATAAATAACACGTACCCGCTATCACTTCCTCTGGAGCTGCTGTAGCCTGCTCCCTGGTAAGGGCATACACTTGTCCTTGAGGTGGCCCCAACGGCTGTCCTCCCAATGGTCTTGGTGCAAATGGTGGTCTCTGCTGCGCTGGCCTATCTGAAGGTCTCCCCATAGTATTCTGTGGTCCTCCCCGATTAGGACAATTTCGGGCCAAGTGTCCATGTTTCCCACACTCATAACAAGCAGAGCATACTTTCACTGAATGGGGTCCCCCGCATAGAAAACACTTAACCTTCTCAAAATTGCTAGCCTGAGACTGTCCCCGATGAGATGGAGCATTACTTCCACGACCACCCCTTCCACGAGCATCTTGCCATCTACCACTGAATCTGGAAGATGATGAGTTTCCCTTTGGCTTAAAATGGTCGCCCCTTGGTTTCAAGTTTTCAGGGGTCGATCTCTGAGATGGTGCTGGAGGCGGTGCCACAGTCGGATATGCACCCACTCCCAATTCTGCCAGTTCAGCTCGTGCTAGGGCGTCATCAAAACAAGTAGGGCCATAAGTGATCACCCTATCATACAACTCCGGCCTCAAGCCTTTCATAAAATTCCTCATCTTTGCTTGGGTGCTAGAGGCGATATGAGGCACATATCGAAGTAAGGAACAATACTGTAGGGCATAGTCGGATACCGACATAGTACCTTGCCTCAAGCTAGTGAATTCATCCTCTTTAGCCTGCCGTGCCGCCGCTGAGAAGTATCGGGTCAGAAATCGAGTCCTAAACAGCTTCCAGTTTATTTCCTGACCCTGAGCCTCCTGTTCAATTACTGTGGTCTTCCACCACATCAGCGCCTTTTTGGCAAATTGAAATTCTGCTAGCCGTATCCAAGCTGTCTTTGCGCACGGGGCAGCTACAAATATATGTTCTAACCTCTCTAGCCATTCCTCGGCCTTCTCCCCTGTTTCAGTCCCTTCAAAAGTCGGGGGTCGATATGCTAGAAATTGAGTCAAACTCAGTTCTCCCGGCAATAGCTGTTGTTCGGACGGTTCTTCGCCCAAGGCTGGCGGCGGTAGGGGATTTGTGTGCCTAGCACTAGCATTTACACTTATTGCATCACCAACATCCACATTTGCTGCCATACTGCAACACAAGGATTAACAACAATATCCAAAAACAATTCACATAATACATCGTTAGAAAACCATAACATGTTAGCATAACAGTCACATACTTCATATGCGCACAACATGTTTAAAAGATAGATGCCTAGCCAACTTATTGCTAAGGCTACCCTTCACTCGTTCCCGGGTTCTCTAACCACTGCTCTGATACCACTAATGTAAGGACCCTAAACCTTAACAGTGAATTCAAGATATAAATAGGGCTAAATGTGTATTAAAGACATCTTAGGGTTCTGGTTTGATGTGAGCTCAATTAGGTTACAGACCAAAATAAAACTTCAACAATTATTCAATTACATTCCCAATCATGAATGTTTAAGTGATAGCATTAGACTACTTCTAGAGTAGAGACTATCCAAAATTTCCTGTACTCTTTCTTCATTTATGCTTTCAACAGCTCACAGTTCAACCGACCCTCAGCCCCCTTGGTTCAAAAGCGTACCTACAGGAACAACTCACCATGAGCATATATATATATATATATCACTTAACACAATTCAACTTAATAAAGTAATTAAGCGTATGAAACGATTAATTGATATGCTCCTCGATTACCACATTAGTACATTTCATTGTCGTTCCTGTTTCACAAGCTTATGCACAAAATCATTAGTTCACGATATAATGATCGATAACGCGTTCCCAATTATAACCACAATATTTCACTTTAACCACTAGAATTGTGACTGTTCCGGTCCCAATACAACAGCGGAATTTTAGGACCCCTCGCTTCGACATATAGCGGCATCATATGATATCCCTCGCTTCGACAATGACAGCGGCATGTTACCTCGCTTAGACATGACAGCGGCAAATATCATATTACCATCGCTTCATATGACAGCGGCAAGTACCTCCCTCGCTCGGAGATAAAGGCTACCGGAACATTCATCAATTCCATCACATTAATCAAACACAATAGTTGATTCCATTATCACAGTAAATCACAGTCATTTCACATATACCATCACGTATAAGGATTCACTATCCACAATATACATAATCAAAGGTATGGCACGTTTTACCGTCCGATGCTCGTACGTCTCACTACGTACCTTGGTTCCAAAAGTGGAGATATCGTGGACTTTATCTCCTAGGCTGTGTGGCTACCTAGGATGGTTCTACATAATCACATGAATCCATATTAGAAACCAATAAATGAACCATTATCAAAAACATCACCATATAGAACAAAATCCCAAAAATCCATAATTTAAGCCTTGCGATAGATCGGTCCTAAGCCCCGATCGATCGCCAAGTTAAGAAAAATATGCATCCAGGTACTGCCTCCACCGATCAATCGAGCCTTTTTACCGATCGATCGAGACATCACACCGATCGATCGGTAAAAATCGCCGATCGATCGGTAAGCTCATTTCACGCCTTGTTCAGGCTCTGCCTTGCTCGATCGATCGGACCCATTTTCCGATCGATCGAGAAGTCCTGTTCCTGCGAGAAACTTCCCTGAATGAGCTTCCCTCAACACATACACTCTAGAACAACCAAGAACAACTACTAAGCTCAACATATAACCACAAAACAACATGAAAATGCATCCCCCAAGTATAAACAACATGATGGAACAAGATCCACCCCCTTTAATCCTCAAAATAAGCCCCAAAACTAACCACAACTCAACAAAACTCTACCAAAAAGGAAGCTTACCACTTGAGCTCCAAGTTTTTAGCAAGAGAGCACAAAAAGGCTCCTTTTTCAAAGCTTACTCCTCTCCTCTAGATGCAGAAACGAAAATGGAGTTCTAAGATGAGGAAGAGGGGTTTGGGACATAAAGTTGATAGCAAGGGGGGTGATGGGATGTAAAGATGTGAACAAGTGGCTCCTTATCAGCTTTGGAATAAAAATGTGTATCAAAATATTAACATGATATGTAGAATACTCCAACATGATATTTTAAAAGTATTTCACCACAATGCACCACAATTGCCATTAAATCATGCTTTACCAAAACTACAACCCAACACATTATCCAATTATCACCAATGTCACATAAACATAATTAACGCCCAAATTGCAATTAATTATCTCGGGGATATCACATATAAGCCTATGCAAATTTATGAAGAGATAGTATTTACTGAAATGAGATTGAAATGTGATTGAGAGAATAATCAGGTTATGATAGAGATGAGTTTGTGATATTTCATGACATATGCATTTAATATAATTGTGAAATTCTATTATGGTTGAGAATTGCACAGGAACAACCCAAGGAGACAAGATATATGTAACAAATACAGGGAGTATTTGTTGGTATTAAAGAAAACTGTTAATTTTGTACATCATGCTTTACATATATACGTTGTGTTCATATTTTGGTGGGTTGTTCTGTAGGAACTCTTTTGGGCAAAAGGATGTCAAGATTGAGGGTCCATTTTACTGCAATGATGATAAAGAAATGTCGATTAGAAAAGATTAGAATGAAATGTTGAGAAGTAGTAGTTGTAATTCATTATGGCATGTATGAATGGTAATAGCAACTGTTGATGTATATTAATCAACTAAACTCTAGATGATCACCAGTACAAGTGTGTTATGTGATCATTATTATGGTTTAAGGCGGTGAGGGCCTTACATTAGTGGTATCAGAGCAATGGTTAGATGACTGGGTGAACAACGGGTAGAGGAAGTTAATTAGGGAGATGTCTATTCACTTGAAAGCATGTTATCTCCTTATTGGAGTATCTGATGTTCTACTAACATGCTTTATGTGTTTCAATTTATTGGTGTTAACCCTTGTTTTACAGTATGGTGATATGCCTTGGTATGCATCCCTAAGAATCTTCGAGTGGATGTTGTGAGTATCAATGTGATTGAAGTCAGTTTGTATACTATCATTTCCAGTGGGCCAAGGGCCAGGGGAAAACATGGATATGGGTATCTCGGGGACGTGCCAATCATTCAGTTCTTGAACTATATGGAGTTTGTGAAGAGACTAAATCTGAGGAACAAGTTAAGGAGTGGTTGGAGCTTGGTGACCAGATCTTGGTGTCAACTCCATGTGCAACGTCAGTGTGATTTAGACTGTGAATGGTATCTGATGGTGGAATAGGATGTCGTCAGATTGTGATTATGCGTCACTAATTATTCCGTTATTATCATACAACTATATGAATACGAGTTTCTGATTATGAAATGGAATATGGAAGCAGTATGTGCGAGTGTTTCTCGTTTTTGTTCTTGGTGAACCATGTGGGTGAGGGAGTGGAGGCTTGCATTATGAGTCCGGGCTATAGTTATTTTCTTGTGTCGTTTGTGGATTGTGTTGTTGTGCGGAGTGGTGGTAGATGTGGAAGATGATGCTCATTGTATGAGATCGTGGTGAATTTGTGATGCACATATATGACGTACTGAGTACCGGACGACAGAAGCTATCGTTGTGGTGCTGTCTGTGATGAGATTGATGTGTCATAGCTTGGCATGAGTTTATTTGTCCTAGAATGACATGAGATCTCAATTCCAAGCAATTATGTTAAAGATGAAGAACATCGTTGCATATGCTACAAGATGGTACGCCTTTTTGTGTATGACTACCAGCATTGTATGTATTGGTTTTTGTACGACATAATGGGTACTGATATCATCGTTATGATGTGTACTGAGACAGACATATCGTGATGTCTTTTTGGTATTCTGTAAATTAGAATTTCATGTTGGCATACGGTTGTGTGTCTTAGATTGACACGAGAGTATGGAGTTGAGTATGTTTGCTTGCAAGCTGTATATTATGGCTTTTGGTTCTGTGGACTGCATACGTTGTCGATGTTTAAGTATTGAGTTAGTTGTCAAGGACTTTACATGCTTCTATCGATGCCGGGGATAATAGAGACAATCGCATACGACACGCATGAAGATGTCGTTAACTCCTCATGAGTGGAAATGGAGATGTGATAGAATTTCGTAAGTCTAATTACATATCTGTAATTGCGATTGGTTAGAGGATGTTCCAAGATCTTGAATATTGTTTGTACTCCAAATGATTAACTCATAAATGATGGAAGTCCGGTTTGGTCGGTATCAGCTGTTTTATCGAATTTGATGTTATATCATGTTGGTGGTTATGGGTAAATCATATGAGAACACAGTATGTTAGTCAAGTGATAGTGTATCATAGTGAGGTCATGAACTGATTGACTCTATGAATTGAGAATATCGAGTATTGTGAATCGTATGGTGTTACGATGAGAGGTTATTGTATGCTCATATAGTCACTTAACATGTTTGTGCTTGAGGTGAGAGATGCCTCTAGAGAATGATTGTTTGTGTTAATGCATTGACGAATTGTATTAGTGACAATTGAGTTTTTGTTGGTTATACCAACGTGTGTAGGAAAAGATGAGTACCATACTCCGAATGGTACGAAGGTTCGTGATTATAACTGATAAGATCAAAGATATGGGTTAATGCTAGTTTCAGTGGACTGCTTGTACACTGAGGATGCGCTTGTGAACGGTACTCCACATTGTAGATCATAGTGGGTATGATATCATTATTCTATTGAGCATTGGTTTGGGTTTGATATCTGGTGTGGAGCCAGCATGTGACTGATTTCGTGTGATGATAAAGTATTTACCTTGAGTGTTACTGTGGCAAAGCGGAAATATGTATTGGAGTAATTGTGAGGAGTCACTGTAAGATTTATGGGAGGACATCCATAAAGAGATGAGTGAACGTGGTTGTGTAGTAGTTTATGAATATAGAGCAGTGTTAGACTTTGTAAACATCGTGGATATACATTAGAGATACACTATGATGAGTAGTGTTTGTAAATCTTGATTCAAAGAGACATTTAGATAGCAAGGCATTGTGATTGTTTGAATGATGGTTCGCGTTTAGAAGTTGTATATGCCTGATGTTGTTCTTGAAAGGAAATAAGTATAAATGATTCGTTGAGTTCTTGTGATATGCAGCATCTTATGTGTAAGAATAATGAAGTGGTGGCTAGTCTTGTCAGCATGAATTCGTGGAGATATTCAAGTAGAATGTATATGGAGGATACTTGTGGTGTTACTATGGATATCAATGTGTATGTAAGAGGTATGTGTTTGCATCTGTATGCTTATGAATCACCTGGAAGTGTAAATAGATTAAAAGAAAGTGTGTATCCTCGAGCAGGGAAGTCTCGAGGGAGTAATCGATGCGGAGGGGTTTTCGTGTAATTTTGGTCGACTTTCTCTTGAAAAGTTGTTGACAGATGTAGCGAATACTTGTACCGCAACAGTAACAATGGATAACCAGAACTCAAAGTTATTTGGTAATTGATGTAAAGATATATGCGATTGAGTCTCGAGTATGTGTACGATGGACATACCTGTGTTGTGAAATGTTTTGATAGGGTGCTGGTAGTATGTTGAGACCAAGAGATGATGTGTTGACATTTGATTGATTGCTGAGGGTTGTTCGAGTTATGTGTGTAAGTAATCCTTAGAGGATACAACGCAGCGGAATAAAATTTTAGGATTACTAAACACCGGATCTATACATAGGATTTCATATCGGATAAAGGTTTAACAAAAGTCTCACCCTTGTAGCGTGTTTGAGCAGATTCCACGGAGCAGCACCACGTCCAACGCCTCCTCCGAGTCACTAGCAAAACTTAACAAGTTTTGCCTCAACGGTATCCACACGATCAAATCGGGTGAAGGGATAGTCTAAGAACAAGTTGCTAGACTCGTTCTTAGACCGGAACAAGGAACACTATCGATTCACAATCGAATAATCGCCGGAAATCACCACAACCCACTTCGGCTATGAAGAGGCCGAGAGAGCTTGGAGAGAGGCGGCCGTGTGTTCGAGTTTGTGTGTAGGTTGAATGATATAAAGTTGTGTCTTACAATTAATCATAACCTTGTATTTATATTATAAGATTTAATTAAGGTTTAAGGCTTTCTTAAAGCCTCATGGGCCCAAACCCATGATTTAATTAAATCTTCATAATCTTTTAATTAAGACTCTTCTTAATTAATTAATTCATCCAATGAATTTAATTTCCCTTCTCGATTTAATCTTTTGTGCGACCCGATAGGATCTTGTAATGTTGGCAGTGACATAAAATCTCATTTTATGTCGCAAGCAAGGAGCGGTGTCTAGCAACACATCGAGGCTACCCAAATTACAAGAATGTCAATGACTCGACATAACCTTTAGAACTTGTGATAATATTAACCATGTAACTTAATTCCTTTGTCCTTTGTGTTTAGATTGAACACGAGTCATGGAATAGTCATACTCGTATATCCAATCTTTATTTCTTGATCCCCAAGTAGAACTAGAATAAACGAATAAGCTCGATATCTCATATCGACTCATTCGAGCATGGCCATGCATTTTAGTTCTCACTTGATCAAGGGCCAAACACATCTCCTGTTATATAGGAGGGACAAATCCTATCTCGATCAGTCAACATCCCTCTACATAATTCGTAGTGTATCCAATAGTCGCCTTTATAGTTTACCCTGTTACGGGTAACGTTTGACAATATCAAGATACATAACTCCTTATGTTGGGATCTCTGATGATCACAAGTCGTAAGGATTACATATATTATTATCACTATGAGAATTGCATATGACGATCATATAACTATCCATGTTGCAATCTCATGGTGGGTCTGTCCAGTACATCGTTCTCTAACATGTACCCATATGTTGATTTGATATCTCATATCAATGAACAATTCATCGATCAACACATACTAGTCTCTACGTATTATCATTATCCCTATTCATGATAATACTCGACTAGGGACATCTTTAAGAATAATACAATATTATTCTAAGGACATTAACATATATATTAATTCACATTGCACAGCTAAAAGAATAATATATAATAATGAATTGCCATTCATAAAATCATATTACATTGTATGTCATAAACAATCATCTAATGATATGTCTTAGGGCATATCCCAACAAATCTCCCACTTGCACTAAGACCACTCAGACATATACCTAATGCCTAGAGATCTAGTATGACGATCATGCTTCTGCTGTGACAGTGGCTTCGTCAATGGGTCAGATACATTATCATCTGTTGGTACTTTGCATATTTTAACATCTCCCCTTTCAACGATTTCTCGAATGAAATGGAAACGCCTAAGTATGTGCTTGGATCTTTGGTGAGATCTTGGTTCCTTAGCCAATGCGATCGCTCCATTGTTGTCACAATAGAGTTCTATCGGATCTTTAATGCTAGGCACCACTCCAAGTTCAGAAATGAACTTCCTCATCCAAAAAGCTTCCTTTGCTGCATCCGAGGCAGCAATATACTCAGCTTCCGTTGTAGAATCGGCTACTGTTTCTTGCTTTGAACTCTTCCAGCTCACATCACCTCCATTTAGGCAATACACATATCCAGATTGCGATCGAAAATCATCTTTGTCAGTTTGGAAGCTTGCATCAGTGTAACCCATTACATTGAGCTCTTCCTCACCTCCATAAATCAAGAATGTATCCTTAGTCCTTCTCAAGTACTTCAGGATGTTCTTGACAGCAATCCAGTGACCTTCACCTGGATCAACTTGATATCTGCTCGTCATGCTCAAAGCATACGATACATCGGGACGAGTACATATCATGGCATACATGATAGAATCAATAGCTGACGCGTATGGAATCTTACTCATGCGTTGTCTCTCATCTGGTGTTGAAGGACACTGTTCCTTCGAGAGATAAATACCATGCGTCATAGGCACGAATCTTTTCTTTGATTCTTGCATGCTAAACCTTTTAAGCACCTTGTCTATGTATGTACTTTGACTTAGGCCAAGAAGCCTTCTTGATCTATCTCTATAGATCTTGATTCCTAATACATAGGTGGATTCTCCCAAGTCTTTCATCGAAAAGCAGTTCCCTAGCCAAATCTTTACAGATTGTAAGGCAGGGATATCATTCCCAATAAGAAGTATGTCATCTACATACAACACTAGGAAAATGATTACGCTCCCACTGACCTTCTTGTAGACACAAGGTTCATCTTCGTTTTTGATAAAACCAAACTCTTTGATTGCATCATCAAAACGGAGATTCCAACTCCGAGAAGCTTGCTTCAATCCATAAATGGATCGTTGTAGCTTGCATATCTTTCCAGCATCCTTTGGATCGACAAAACCCTCGGGCTGTGTCATGTACACATCCTCGAGCAGATTTCCATTAAGGAAAGCTGTTTTGACATCCATCTGCCAGATTTCATAATCATGAAATGCAGCTATTGCAAGTAAGATCCTTATGGATTTAACCATGGCCACTGGTGAAAAGGTTTCATCATAGTCAATACCATGAATTTGTTTGAATCCTTTTGCAACCAGCCGACCTTTATTGGTTTGTACATTACCATCCATATCGGTCTTTTTCTTGAAAATCCATTTGCACCCTATGGGTCGTACCCCTTCAGGTGGATCAACCAAAGTCCATACTTGGTTTGCATACATGGATTCCATCTCAGATTTCATGGCATCTTGCCATTTCTCAGAATCATTGCCCATTATAGCTTGTTGATAAGATGACGGCTCATCCTCATCAATAAGTAGTAAGTCACCTTGTTGAGTCACAAGAAATCCATATCTCTGTGGCTCCCGGTGTTCTCTTACAGACCTACGTTGGGCTTGTGTCTCTTGAGTAGGTACTTCTTCCACAACAGCTTGCGGTGCCTGCTCTGTTTCCATCTCAATCTCAGGTTCAGTGTTTTCTTGTGGTTGAACGTCACTAAGTTCTATTTTTCTCCCACTGGTTTTTCTAGAAATAAATTCTCTTTCAAGAAATACACCAGTCCGAGCAACAACTACTTTGTTCTCGGTGGGATAATAGAAATAATATCCTTTCGTTTCCTTAGGATACCCCACAAATAAACACTTATCAGATTTGGGTCCAAGTTTGTTAGTGCCATGACGTCTAACGAAAGCCTCACAACCCCAAATCTTCATAAAGGACATACTAGGACGCTTCCCAGTCCATATCTCATATGGTGTCTTTTCTACTGATTTAGATGGAACACGGTTCAGTAAGAAAATTGCTGTTTCTAGAGCGTGTCCCAAAAACGATATCGGAAGATCTGCATGACTCATCATTGATCTAACCATGTCTAACAAGGTTCGATTTCTCCTCTCGGATACACCATTCCATTGTGGAGTATACGGAGGAGTGAGTTGTGGGACTATCCCACACTCCTTTAGATAGTCATGAAACTCTTGGCTTAAGTATTCACCTCCTCGATCTGATCGAAGGATTTTGATACTTTTGCCAAGTTGGTTTTGTACTTCATTCTTGAAATCTTTGAACTTTTCAAAGGTTTCATGCTTATGTTTCATTAGGTACACATACCCATATCTACTGAGGTCATCAGTAAATGTAACGAAGTATTGAAAACCACCTCTAGCTTGTGTACTTATTGGTCCACATACATCACTATGTATTAGTCCCAATAAAACATTTGCCCTTTCAACATGTCACTTGAAAGGGGCTTTAGTCATCTTGCCCATTAAACAAGATTCGCATGTTTCATATGATTCAAAATCAAATGAATCTAATACTCCATCCTTATGAAGTTTAGATATGCGGTTCTCGTTTATGTGGCCCAAGCGACAGTGCCAGAGATAAGTCGGATTACAATCATTATTTTTAATCCTTTTAGTATTTATGTTATAGATAGGTATATCAAGATTTAATACATAAAGACCATTCACCATTTGTGCACTAGCATAAAACATATCATTTAAATAAATAGAACAACAGTTGTCCTTTATTATAAATGAAAAACCATACTTGTCTAAACAAGAAATAGAAATTATGTTTTTAGTAATTGAAGGCACAAAATAACAATCTTTTAAAATCAACGATAAACAGAAGGCAAAGATAAATGATAATCTCTTATAGCTAATGCAGCAACTCTTGCTCCATTTCCAACTCGGAGATCAACTTCGCCTTTCGCCAACAATCTACTCTTTTTGAGATCCTGCACATTTACACAAATGTGAGATCCACATCCAGTATCTAATACCCATGATGAAGAAGTAGATAAATTGACTTCTATAACAAAAATACCTGAAGTGGAAGTCACACTTCCTTTCTTTAGATCCTCCAGATATACTTTGCAGTTTCTTTTCCAATGACCGGTCTCACCGCAATGGAAACAGTTCCCTTCCTTCGCTATCCCTCCCTTTGGTTTCAGTGCAGAAGACTTTGGCTTAGATTTAACAAAGACCTTCTTTGCTTTCTTGTTGCCTTTAGCTTTGGCTCTTCCTTTGCCCTTATTCACAATAAGAACATTTGTGGCCTTAGTCATCTTTGTATTTGCTTCATATGTTCTCAACATACCAAGCAATTGTGGTAGAGTCTTTTCCATGTCAGTCATATTGTAATTTACTACAAATTGACTGAAGCTCTCAGGCAACGATTGCAAGATCACATCGGTGGCCAACTCTTGGTCCAATGGAAAACCCAGCTTGTCCAGATTCTCAATGTACCCAATCATCTTGAGCACATGAGTTCCAACTAGGCTTCCTTCTACCATCCTGCACTGGAACAACGCTTTAGAGACGTCATACCTCTCTTGTCTAGCTTGCTGTTGGTACAATTGCTTTAAGTGTTCGATCATATCGAACGCCTCCATTTCCTCATGTTGCTTCTGAAGCTCAGAGTTCATGGTGGCAAGCATAAGGCACCCAACATCAAGTGCGTCACTCTGATGCTTCTTGTAAACATCTTTATCAGATCTTGTAGCTGTTAGGGGAGGTTCATCAGCGGGTAAGGGTTCCTCTAGGACATATTGTTTCTTTTCTTGTTTGAGGACTATCCTCAAGTTCCTATGCCAGTCTAGGAAATTTGTCCCATTTAATTTGTCCTTCTCAAGGACCGATCGCAGTGATAATGTGCTAGTAACGTTGTTAGTTGCCATGGATATCTACAATATAAATATACAAAATAAGTTTATGATTTAATCATTTACCATGGTCTTATATTAAATGATACTCCCACTATTTTGTTTAAAAAATATCAACCCTCGAAACCTTTAGTGGGCCAAGATCCATATTTCGCCTAATCTTGAGTTAGCTTTGGCTAATTGCCCAAGACTCGGTTATTTAGGTAGACAACACTTTGTCAATTACATCACATGTAATTCTTGGATAGTTGGACGAACAACACTTTGTTCAAATCATCAAATGAATTATAATCCAACCCATGCCTCTAGGTTCCCAATCCTATTGAGATAACCTAGTTAAGTCGTACCCAATTTAAAGTATAACGGATATCACTTTTATCCTTTCGCGCCTTACTAAGTTGCCACGGTGCTTTGCTTTGGCAAACCCACACATGTACAATCGAAGTTATTGACGAGTACTTTTAATTTTGGAAGGCATCTAAAACTTAATATTTTAGAGGGATTTATTGATCTCATGATTAGTTTGATAATTTAAAATATGTCCACTACATATGTTGTATACATATCTACATATATGTGTAATACAATTATCAATCTAAAACATAAGATAAATCATGCATCAACATACATAATTAAACGTGACATGGTTATAGCCCCTACTAATGATTTTCTCAAGCCAATGAGAAAATCCTAAGAGTCAACCTAAGGTAACTTCACAAGCACCTTCCTTTGGTTCCAATTTGTGAATGACCTCCTCATCCCGGCACGATGCTCCATCTTCATTGATCACCATCAATAAAATAAACTACACTATTTACAAGATATAGAATTCCTCGATTCACATTCGAGGGGAACATAGGGGAGGGATTACATTTAGAATGAAATAGAGAAGGCACGACACGCAGGTCGTATTATATATTACAAACATCCACAAATCCTATCTAATAGGTCAAAGGGCTATAACCACGCACCATGCTCAAACAACACATAAAGCATGCGTTAACATTTAATTAATTAAATTCTAAACATTTTAAATTTAATTCTAATTAAAACTGTAAAATAATTTTTGAAAAATTATCGTACGCTCGGGACATCATATGTCACGAACTTAAGCGACTAAGACACGAACCACCATGGTTCGAACCACAAAAGCACACGGCTGGACCAATAATGGGCCTAGGTTTCGAAACCCTAGCCCATGGCCGAGCCAAGCTCGAGCGGCGGCGGCGCTAGGGTTCCAAACCCTAGCCGCCACGCACCACCTTGGGTTTCCATTGAGCCATCTTGTTCGAAACGCCGGAATTTGTTAGCCAAGAGTCACGGTCAGGCCATGCACGGGGTTGGCTCAACCATCTCGAGCCAAGGGTTCGAAAAACCTTGCTCTCATGTGGTAAAGCTACTAATCCATGCATGCGTGAACCATTATCGAGCCAAAAAGTTCAAAACTCATCCACGTCTCAAAACTTTAGCAAAAGAGGCGACGATGGCCGAGCCATGCACGACTACTAGGGTTCGAAACCCTAGCCGTCATGAGCTAGCCGTCACGTCCAATGGGTTCTAAACCCTAATCAATTTTCGACACTTCCATGCACAATTATTAGCCACAACGACTAAGCCATCTCGAGCCAAGGGTTCGAAAACCCTAGCCCTCATGTGGCTAGCCGTGGTGTCATTTGTGATGGTGATGGCCGAAAATATTGCCCAATATAACTCGCCAATTATATCAAATACAATTTTACGATGATTTTCACAAACTAAATATTAACATATCATATATGTTCATACAGTTTTAAATAGCATGCAATATTAATTCTAATATGATTAAACTATTTAACCACATAAATCCGATATGAGCCTTGTACACGGCTCTGATACCACTGTAAGTAATCCTTAGAGCATACAACGCAGCGGAATAAAATTTTAGGATTACTAAACACCGGATCTATACATAGGATTTCATATCGGATAAAGGTTTAACAAAAGTCTCACCCTTGTAGCGTGTTTGAGCAGATTCCACGGAGCAGCACCACGTCCAACGCCTCCTCCGAGTCACTAGCAAAACTTAACAAGTTTTGCCTCAACGGTATCCACACGATCAAATCGGGTGAAGGGATAGTCTAAGAACAAGTTGCTAGACTCGTTCTTAGACCGGAACAAGGAACACTATCGATTCACAATCGAATAATCGCCGGAAATCACCACAACCCACTTCGGCTATGAAGAGGCCGAGAGAGCTTGGAGAGAGGCGGCCGTGTGTTCGAGTTTGTGTGTAGGTTGAATGATATAAAGTTGTGTCTTAAAATTAATCATAACCTTGTATTTATATTATAAGATTTAATTAAGGTTTAAGGCTTTCTTAAAGCCTCATGGGCCCAAACCCATGATTTAATTAAATCTTCATAATCTTTTAATTAAGACTCTTCTTAATTAATTAATTCATCCAATGAATTTAATTTCCCTTCTCGATTTAATCTTTTGTGCGACCCGATAGGATCTTGTAATGTTGGCAGTGACATAAAATCTCATTTTATGTCGCAAGCAAGGAGCGGTGTCTAGCAACACATCGAGGCTACCCAAATTACAAGAATGTCAATGACTCGACATAACCTTTAGAACTTGTGATAATATTAACCATGTAACTTAATCCCTTTGTCCTTTGTGTTTAGATTGAATACGAGTCATGGAATAGTCATACTCGTATATCCAATCTTTATTTCTTGATCCCCAAGTAGAACTAGAATAAACGAATAAGCTCGATATCTCATATCGACTCATTCGAGCATGGCCATGCATTTTAGTTCTCACTTGATCAAGGGCCAAACACATCTCCTGTTATATAGGAGGGACAAATCCTATCTCGATCAGTCAACATCCCTCTACATAATTCGTAGTGTATCCAATAGTCGCCTTTATAGTTTACCCTGTTACGGGTAACGTTTGACAATATCAAGATACATAACTCCTTATGTTGGGATCTCTGATGATCACAAGTCGTAAGGATTACATATATTATTATCACTATGAGAATTGCATATGACGATCATATAACTATCCATGTTGCAATCTCATGGTGGGTCTGTCCAGTACATCGTTCTCTAACATGTACCCATATGTTGATTTGTTATCTCATATCAATGAACAATTCATCGATCAACACATACTAGTCTCTACGTATTATTATTATCCCTATTCATGACTCGACTAGGGACATCTTTAAGAATAATACAATATTATTCTAAGGACATTAACATATATATTAATTCACATTGCACAGCTAAAAGAATAATATATAATAATGAATTGCCATTCATAAAATCATATTACATTGTATGTCATAAACAATCATCTAATGATATGTCCTAGGGCATATCCCAACAATGTGGTACGCGATAGACTTTCTTTCTTGAGGCATACGCTTTCATTGATTGTCATAGAATTCGAGATTCGGGTCACATGGACATATGACTGGATGCAGAAAGATTTCTGTTGAAGTGGTATGTGGTGTGCGATATAAATTTCAAGTGGTTGGTATGGCAATGAGATGAAATCTATATTTGTTTAACTTTATAGGATTGTTTTGATTCGTTAACATCGAGAGTTATTAACATCCTCCACTTCCGAGACCGGTACGAGATAGATGTTCTCACAATTGATATTTTATTCATGATGTTTACAGAAAGTAATGTTGTATATTGGAATAGAGTTGCATGGTTTACATAGCACCAGTGAAGGTGTTGTATGGACGATGATGTAAGTCACTCTTATTTTCGAATGTTGTTGATCAGTCAGTTAAGAATTGATCAGATATGGTACGAGAAGTGCGAGAGACCGTAAAATGGATCGGATGAAAATGAAAGATTGCTTAGGGCAGACACGTCTCATGAATGATAAAGTATTCTAACAACATTATCTTTGACGAAGTGTATTTGGTTTGGTAGACCGTTCAACTTGCTTGAAGAAGTTTAAGTTTGGAACTCGCATGATATGACAGGTATTGCTACGATACTCGAGTCTGTGTAAGGCGTTACAAAGCATTGGTACATTGGCATCTCGTTTGGTATAATTACTCTCCGTGACTGATTGTCAGTTGCACAACAAAGTGATACTGATGATAACGAGGTAGTGAAATAAATGAAACGTCGAGGAAGCAATATGGGATATGAAACGGCATATGAGACAACTCTATCCTGAGTTGTTTGAATATCTATTGATTTATTATGTTATCTCACTGATGTGTATCTTTGATTTCGGGTCGAAATCCTTTATGTTGCAAGTAGTGTATTTGGGCCGATGATGCTGCGTTCATTTTTTTTTTTTTAGTTTTGGTTGCGGAAAACTGGAAATTGATAATTGTGTGATGGTGGAAGATGAGAGCAAATGATGTGTTCTAATTTTTTAGAAAAATAAGAATAGTTCGGGGGACGAAGAAATTAGAAACGGAAAGGTTCTTGAAAAAATAATAGAATTAGATTTTAATAAAAATAATAATAATAAATGTTTTAGGTAATTATTAACACATGATGGAGTATTTCAGTCGTTTTAGTATCTACTTTATATCTATACAATGTTTAAATCAAATAAACCAAATTCATTATTTTTTTAAACATTGGTGTCAATCTACTTTTTTTTATGTCAGTATTTGATGTCAATCTACTTCTGTTTTCATCAATAACTCTCTCATATGCAGCAAAACAAGACTCTGATAGAATTGTGGATATCACATGCCATGATGGAAAACACTAGCCAAGATTTAGCATTGTGTTTCTACCATGTCAAAACATTAAAAGTTTCTAATTCTTGTTCACTAAAATTAATAATTTGACATAAATATAATTGAAGCTCGGTAACAAAGATGGAGTAGAAGAAATCGACGTAGAATATTGTTTTCTTCTTAATATTGCCCATACAGAACTTTTACTACTAGTACTACCACCACCACTATCACTTTCTCTTATTGAAAAATGGTCTAGACGTTCTTTTAAGACCTTCTAATAATCCATATTTGTATAATAAGATTTATTTATAATTTATACATTGTATAATTTTAATCTATTATCATAATTGAGGACATATAATTCAAATAACTATTTTCATAAATTTTATTTCAAAATATTGATGAATTTGGATAATAACAACACAAAGTTGTTTTAGTAACATCATAAAAAACTTCCAAATATTTCAAAATATATCTCAATCATTTTCATCAATATGAAAATTTTCTGGCAACCTTTTATTAAATAATATTATAATAACATCTTTGTAACATAATTATACTTGTATAATTAAATAGGTGTAATTCCACCTATTAGGAACGAACATCATAAGATTTTTTGAATAATTTTTAGCATGAGAAATGCATAGACTTCTGTTTTTTTTTTTTTGAAATTGAACCATTAAAATAATTAAGAGTTGTTTTTAATTTTTTTTTCTAAGTGAAAGTCGAGTGGTTTCAAACATTCTTGAACACAAAAATTTAAAATATGACATGCACAATGAATATAAAAATATCACCATTTAAAAATGGTTTCAGAAATGATTTACTAATTGTCGAGTTATTATTTACATTATCAAAGAAATATAATAATTTTTTATTAGTAATATTTTATTCATTAGTTATTTGCATAATGACGTTAGAAATAAATCAATTCGTTGGGTTCGTTGGGTCAAACAATTTCCGAAAAACCTAATATTTTTTTATTATTTAAATTTAATTCATCATCATTCAAATGTGCTATTACACATAGATAATGAGTTGCCAATATAAGTGCCCAAATATCACTAATAAGTGTTATTCTTGAAGAAAATTTTGATAAATACGAAATTAAATTTACTTTATATTTTTAAAAAATTGTTTATAAAAACATTTTTGTTGATGTTGTAAATCTAAATGAATATAATTAGAAAATTTTGCATTCACTCCAATAGAAAAAAGATTCTCCTCTCAGACTATGTATTAAGTTAATTTCGTTCTATCTCTTTACAATAAGAAAAAAACTTAAATTCGAACTAGTACTACCGTTATAAATTTGAGAGCAGATTGAGTATCATCATTTGATTCTCTTTCATTTTTTGCCATATGCCTACATCAGTGACTCGTCCTACCCCAGGACATGTATGTATAATCGTTTTTATTACAAATAGCGCTTGCGCACTTTCCCTCAATATTTTCTATAACAACTAATTGTCACGCATCACTAGTTCTTTTATTGACAATTTTCTAAGTTGTTGAGAATGCAATATTTGGTCTATTTTGTTTTTCATTTTGATATGTCATCTTTATACTTCAAATTATAAGACGAATCTGCCATTTGTAAAATCAAAACTACATAATAACTTAACTATTGCAACAAAAAATTTAAAACATTACCAACTATATTGAGTTTGATAGCTTGTGTTGCTAAATTGTGTGACGAGTTTGTGTCTTGTTGCTTACAATTTGATATTAGAATTGCGTAGAAATTGAGGTTGAAAAATGTAATTGTTGGGAAAACATTTCTTAGTTTTAGTGGTGACAAACTTAAACTGGACACGGACATCAACTGGATGAACATCTACTGGGTGACAAAGACCAACTGGGTGACAAAGACCAACCGGATGAACATCTACCGGGTGACAAAGACCTACCGGATGAACTGAACATCTACCGGGTGACAAATACCTACCGGATGGACTGAACATCTACCGGACAAAGACTTACCAGGTGACAGACACCTACTGGATGGACACCTATCGGATGGACATCAACTGGATGGACACCTACCGGATGGACACCAACTGGATGGACACCAACTGGATGGACACCAACTGTACAAACACCTATCGGATAGTATTATATTAAACAAAGACATTCACTGGTTACAGAAGAATGAATGACCAGTTGAACGAAGAAAACCAGCATAGGACTAACCATCCAGTAAGAGCACAAAGCAACGAGACAAAAGAAGTACAAACATTCTCTGACAAAGGTACAACAGAGCGGCGCACTCTGCTATATCTCCGCCACCATTAGCGTCAGAGTAAAAGAGCCGTTGCTTAACAAAATAGGAAAGAAGACAATCTAAATTTGGAAAGCTGATCTCTTCCTAATACAGAAAAGCTGCCGTTGGACCATTGAGCCTATAAATAAGTCCAAGCAAAGAATGAAGAAGAGTTGATCAATCTTTTCAAACAAAGAGAAATTCTTCAACGCAAACAGAAAATCAACTTACTGATATTCTCTAAAGATTCAGCAAAAGCAGGCAAGCAGTCCTACTGTATCTGTGACAGATTATCCTCAACAGAAGTCTGCTGCTCAAGAACACTCGAAGCTAAAAAGTTTAATTTGTGAGAGTGTCATAGAATCTTTTGTAATCAAATTAAGAAGTTGTGATTGCTAGGAGTTTAGGCCAAGCTGTGTGAGTGCCTCAGAAGGTTGTATACTGTAAAGTGTAAACCAAGTCTTCTAGTGAATCCTTCCTGCAAAGGAAGAAGGGGAGACGTAGAAGCATTGTGCTTCGAACTTCCAGAAACAATATTTGTGTCATTTACTTTCTGCTTAATTTCCTTTCAGTTTTTATTACTCACAAGTGCAGCAGACGTTTTCGCACTATATTCAGTGTCTGCTGACTTGCAACATATTGAGAAGCTACTGCAGGACTTAACAGTCTGCAGCAACCCGAGCAAAAATCGAAATTGAACCTAGTGTTTATTCAACCCCCCCCTTCTAAACACTACCCCGATCCTAACAAGTGGTATCAAAGCTTAGGTCTTCTCAATCTTGAGAAACTATCAAAAACTGATGGCCTCATTCAGCAAGATCCCAATGTTCAAGAAGGATGAATATGATGATTGGAGAATTCGTATGCAAGCACATCTAAGTGCCCAAGACGATGATATGTGGTTCGTCATCACTGATGGGCCAATGAAGATCTTGAAAGTCAATACATCAACTGCCATGTCTGGTGGTGAACCTCAGATGGTCGAGAAGGATAGATCCTTCTGGACGAATGAAGAGAAGAAAAAGGCAAATCTGGACAATGTGGCCAAAGACATATTGTTCAAAACTTTGGACAAAAATATGTTTAACAAGATCAAAATTTGTCCCACTGCAAAGGACATCTGGGAAAAGATTGCTCAGCTATGCGAAGGAAATGATCAAACCAAGGAAAACAAGCTCACCGTTGCCCTACAGAAGTTTGAAAACATCAAAATGATGTCCGGAGAAACTCTCAGCGAATATGATGAGAGAGTAACCGGAATCATAAATGAACTCAATAGCCTTGGTAAAGATCTATCCAACAGGGAAATCACTCTAAAGGTCATGAGAGGTCTCCCAAGAGAATGGGATGTAAAAACGATTGCTATGAGAGAATCCAAAGATCTAAACAAAATAGATCTACATGATCTATTTGCTGATCTAAAAGCATATGAATTTGAACTAGGCATTCGGATTGAAGATGAGCCCAGCACCAGTCAACCAACCAAAGCTCTAACTGCATCTGAAGCTCTACCTAGCATAACAGAGATGACCCCTGAAAAAATATGCAATGATGCAATGGTGTTGTTTGTAAAAAAATTCGGAAAGTTTATGAAGAAGAGCCAAAAGACCTATCAGTCTTACCCAAGAAAACAGAACTTCAAAAGTAGATCAGATGAAGATGATCGAGTATGCTTCAACTGTCTTAAGCCAGGACATTTTATTGCTGACTGTCCTAAACCGAATAAGGATGATCAAAAGAGAGGATCCAAGGATTATAGAAAGTCAAAGGAGTATAGAAGATCATCCAGAAGGGACAAAGAACAGAAAGTACTGGTAGCTGAAGAGAAAAAGAGCAAATGGGCTGACTCAGAGTCAGAATAAGAAAAGTCTTCCAGCTCATCCAGTGACAGTGAAGATGAAGAAGTTCATTGTCTAATGGCCAACGATGACTGTGAGGTAAATGATCCTAATCTTTCTGAATTTACACATAATGAGCTCACGAATTCATTACAGGACATGATAAATGTGGGGTCTTCCCACCTTAACAGTGATTAATAGACATAAGAAGGACTAATCATGCATTAATAACGTCTTAAGGTTCTGGTTGTTACATGAGCTAACAGGATTACAGGCCAAAAATAAAAGACTTCAAAAATAATTCATTACATTCCCAAAAGAATGTTAATATTTAGATTTATACTACTCCTAGAGTAGATACTAATCGTGACTTGAATCCTATACATTCCTGTGTTCCTCATAGCTCACTGCCTCAACCCGCCCCTTAGTCCTTTAGCCCAAAAGCGTACCTACAGGGACAGCACATCATAAGCATATACAATCTTACTTAACATCATAAAAACATCATAGTAAATGCATGAAATATTGGTTAAGTAAATATGCTAGTTATTCATTAACTTCTTATTGTTGTCCCTGATTCATAATCATGCATATGGGCATCTTACCCTGTGGCATCTTACCACTCTATAAACTTCGCATGGCCTCTTACCATGTGGGGCATCTTACCCCGTGGCATCTTACCACAAATAACATCGCATGGCCTCTTACCATGTGGGGCATCTTACCCCGTGGCATCTTACCACAAATGACATCGCATGGCCTCTTACCATGTGGGGCATCTTACCCCGTGGCATCTTACCACAAATAACATCGCATGACCTCTTACCATGTGGGGCATCTTACCCCGTGGCATCTTACCACAAATAACATCGCATGACCTCTTACCATGTGGGGGCATCTTACCCCGTGGCATCTTACCACAAATAACATCGCATGGCCTCTTACCATGTGGGGCATCTTACCCCGTGGCATCTTACCACAATTAACATCGTATGAATATATATAAACATCTTATCAACATCATAACATCTTATAAACATCGTAAACATCTTATAAACATCATCATTTCATCATCAATACTCATGCAATAAAAGCATAGTCGTAGTGTAAAGATGCGTTTTACCGTCCGATGCCCGTACGTCTCTTACGTACCTTTTCAAAAGGAGGAGGAGTCAACAGACTTATCTCCTTGATTGTGCTGGTACCTGGGATGGCTCTACACAACCACATAATACCATATTAGGCACCGATACGAGAATCGAAATCAATACACAAAAAAAAAAGAAAATGAACATAAAATTTTATAACACATGAACAGTAACTACCGATCGATCGGTCTCTCTTACCGATCGATCGCTAACTGTTCATCATTTTCTTCTTTTAGCTACGGCATTTGCCGATTGATCGGTGTTCATCACCGATCGATCGGTCGTTACCATTCATGCGAGAGTTTCCAGAAATCTCGAACACCTCATTTCATACCCTTCAAACTTATTCATAACACACGTAAAAGTCTGAAAGAGCATATACATAGCTTCATTACACTTCTATGCATGTATTCCAATTAAAACTTCGCACAAAACTTAAACCGACATGCATTAAAACTACCCCTTTTTATCAATACTCGATCAACATTTCCGGAAACAGGGCAACATATTTTATTTCCAGATTTTTGAGTACTCCATTTCATGCCAAAAAAACTATAACATATCTCATAAAACATGCTTGAACAAAAACGTCCTGGGCTTTACAAAATTACCATTCGTGTACTCAAATCGAAGGTTCACCCAAAGACCCATCTAACATGCATAATATCACCTCCTCAATATCACTCTCAATCCATATTTTTTCCAGAAAAACAGGGGAAATATCTACCCAGATTTTCGAACACCCATTTTCACATGCTTTAATCCTTCACATAAAACACGTAACATGCACAAGGAAAAATACTGAGAGCTTCATAATAACACCATGTAAGCTTTTAAATCGAAGGTTTCAAGAAACCTAAGCTAACATGCCATTTTTACCACACTTAAAAGCAAGAACTTAATAAGCTTAAAAACAAAAACAGAGCATGGTTTCTCACCCTACTTTGCTCCGATTTTTGAGAGGCTTCCAAGGAATGAAAATGGCAAGGCTCCTCACGTTTTTGCTCAGCAGGTGCTGGTGTTTGTTTGGGAGAGAAGGGTCGAGATTTGGAATGGAAGAATGAGGCTGAATGATTGAGCCAAGTGGGGTGGGCAATCAGCCTATGAACAGTTTGATTGGCATGGGTTGGGGGGTGGTTGCATGTAGGGTGGTTTTGTGGTGTTTAATTGTGTCCCGGTATTTCATACGATGTATAAAAATATCTTCCCTTGATATTTTATAATTTTACTACATCAATACAACAATTAAAAACACCTAACATGCCCTCTAAACCATATCATCATATCATAATATAACCCCCAATTAAAGTACCACAACCCTCTTAAATACATCGTAAATCATCATCGTAGCACATAATCATATAACATTTCGGGGGTATTACAATAAATGAGTATCAGATGTTGTACGAATCCTTCGAGAATTACAAGACTGAACAACTAGTCCCAACAGAACAGCAGAACAATGAATGTGATTGTGAACAATCATATGAGTTGAAAAGCTTAAGGGATAAAGTAAGTCGGCTCAAGAAAGAAAGGGATGAAGCAACATGTGCAAACCAGAAACTCAGTAAGCTGGTTCGCACATGGAATGCATCTACTGCCAGAAAAGATGAAATGCTTGAGTCAATAAGGCTTGCTGGTGATCTTACCGGCATAGGCTACTCTAACAATGATAGTAGTTCATCTGGCATCAAAACTCAAGTGTGTCTAGAAAGGAATAAGATTCAAACAATGAATTTTGTGAAATCTAGCACAGTATATGAACCAAGTGAGTTGGTTAAAGAATCTGTTGAGCCAATACTCATAAAGGAACGGGCATCACACAAAGGTATTGGTTATGTTAAGCCAAAAGAAAAAGCTAGACCGGGGCAAAAGTTTAGGAATAAACATAAACCCACTGGTCAGGCCACTCGGGAGGTAAAACCCAACTGGTATCATAATCCAAAGGAGATATATGCTTCCAAACAGAAACCAAAAACTTAAACAACATGCATACACTCAGTATAGCACATATCACCCAAGAACATCCTTATCATATAAAGCACACACATTTCAGAACACATACAGACCCAAACAGTTCAGGGTTATACAAGTGTGGGTTCCGAAAGGACTAATCCTGTCTGGACCCAAGTAGGATTGGGTACAAATCATATTATCGCTTTAAATTGCAGAAATCTAGAATTCATCAAGTTCGGAGCTCAGACTGGTTTCTGGACAGCGGATGTTCTAGACATATGACAGGGAATGCGTGCTTATTGTCTGAATGGTAGACTCCACTGGACCAAACATAACTTTTGGAGACAATGCGAAAGGTAAAACCGTGGGTAAGGGTAAGATTATCTACGGTAACATTATTATTAAAGATATTCTGTTGGTTGAAAATCTATGTTATAACTTGATTAGCATAAGTCAACTCTGTGACAATGGTCACTCTGTAGAATTCAACCAGCATTCATGCATAATTAAATCTACTGATGGCAGTGTATTACTTGTAGGAAGAAGTCATGATAACACATATAAAATTGATTGGAATCTTAATCAGCCTACCTCTTCTACTTGCTTTGCTGCCTTGAATACTTCAAAAAATTGGCTTTGGCACAAACGATTGAGTCACTTAAATTTTAAAACTATTGCCAGTCTGCGTAAACTTGATCTAGTCATTGGACTGCCTCAAATTGAGTTCTCTAAAGACAAGATCTGTGCATCATGCCAGCTTGGTAAGCAAATCAGATCCTCCTTTAAGAACAAAGGGAGTAAATCTTCTTCTCGGTGCCTAGAGTTGCTGCATATGGATCTATTTGGTCCTATACCAGTAACAAGTCTAGGGGGAATGAAGTATACTCTAGTGTTAATAGATGATTACACTCGTTTTACATGGGTCTTGTTTCTAAGTGGGAAAGATCAGGCTACTCCAAAGCTGATCAAACTACTGAAAAGACTCCAAAATGAGAAATCGTGTGGGATAGATAGAATTCGTAGTGATAAAGGTACAGAGTTTACCAATCAGTCACTTGAATCATATCTAGATGACCTTGGTATTAAGCACGAATACTCTGCTGCACGAACCCCTCAACAAAATGGAGTGGCTGAGCGTAGGAACCGCACTTTGAAAGAAGCTGCGCGAACTATGCTAGCAGAATCATATATTTCGCAGAGGTTTTGGGCAGAAGCTGTTAACACAACATGTTATACGCATAACAGGTCAATGATTAATAAGCGAGCAAATAAAACCCCTTATGAGATCTGGAATGGCAGTAAGCCAAATATTTCTTATTTCCATGTGTTTGGTTGCAAATGTTTTATTCACAACAATGGAAAGACTCATCTCACCGCTTTTGATGCCAAATCTGATGTTGGAATATTTCTTGGATATTCTACTGTCAGTAAAGCCTTCAGAGTATTTAATAATAGAACTCTTACTGTCGAAGAATCTGTGGATGTGAAATTTGATGAACCTACTGACTGTGCTATATATGATTTAAAAATCAACAACTTGAGAAATCGACTAGAAAGCACTCATATTGATGAAAATGTTGATGATGAGATAGATTTCAGAAGCAGAAATGATTGCTCCTTGGAACCAGAAGTTCCTGAAGCTCAAGCAGAGGAGTCTGCTGGTCAACATGCACTGCATCCAGCTGACAATGGCATTGAGGTGCATACTCCTGCTGCAGTAGAAGGAACAAACAAAAAAGATGCGTCAATCAGATCTTCTGAGCTACCCACTCATATTCAGTCAAAAGAAGAGCTCAACCCTCTTGGACCTCCGCTCTGGTGGATGAAGGATCATCCTCCCGAGCAGGTCATAGGTAACCCTGTAGCACCTCTACGCACCAGAGGATAAATGATTAAAGAATTTCTTCATGCTTCATTCATATCTCACATAGAACCTAAGAAGATTGATGATGCTATTTTAGATCCAAGCTGGGTAGAAGCAATGCAGGAAGAACTAAATCAGTTTGAGCGAAACAAAGTATGGTATTTAGTACCACGACCACAGCATCACACTATAATAGGAACCAATGGGTATTTCGAAATAAATTAGATGAAAATGGTGTAGTTATCAGGAATAAAGCAAGATTAGTTGCACAGGGCTACAGACAGGAAGAAGGCATTGATTTTGATGAAACTTTTGCTCATGTAGCTCGACTAGAAGCAATTCGCATATTTCTTGCATTTTCTGCGTTTAAAGACTTTAAAGCCTATCAGATGGATGTTAAGAGTGCGTTTCTTAACGGCAAACTCCAGGAAGAAGTTTACGTTGAGCAACCTCCTGGATTTGAAAGCCATCAGCAGCCTTCTTATGTTTTTCGGCTTAACAAAGCTTTGGATGGTCTGAAGCAAGCCCCCCGTGCATGGTATGAAACTCTATCAAAATATTTGATTGATCATAACTTACCATTGGCACGGTGGACAAGACCCTTTTCAAATTCACAAAGGGTGATCATACTCTGCTTGTTCAAATTTATGTTGATGATATTATTTTCGGTAGTACTAACTCAAAATTGTGCGAAAGATTTTCTAAAATTATGCAGGATCAATTTGAGATGAGCATGATGGGAGAATTATCATTTTTCTTAGGATTGCAAGTCAAGCAATCCAGTGAAGGAATTCTGATAAATCAGTCTAAATATACAAAGGAACTGCTGAATAAATATGGGATGAGTACAAGTTCAGCAGCGTCCACTCCAATGAGCTCATCTGCAAAATTAGACTTGGATAACTCAGGAATACCAGTCGAAGTAACAATGTATCGAGGTATTATTGGATCATTACTGTACTTAACAGCCAGTCGACCAGATATTATGTTCTCAGTTTGTATGTGCGCCCGGTTTCAAGCTAATCCCAAGCAGTCGCACTTCACTGCTGTCAAGAGAATTCTCAAATATCTGAAAGGGACTGAGAATGTCGGTCTATGGTATCCAAGAGACTCAACTTTTAATCTAATCAGATATTCGGATGCAGACTATGCTGGATGCAAAATTGATAGAAAGAGTACCAGTGGATACTGTCAATTTCTTGGAGATAGACTAATTTCATGGGGATGCAAGAAGCAGACATCCATAGCAACATCCACTGCAGAAGCAGAATACCTTGCTGCTGGAAGCTGTTGTGACAACAACTGAGAGACTATGGCATTGAATCCACCGAGGCACCCATATTTTGTGACAATACGTCTGCATAGCAATTACGTATAATCCGGTTCTTCATACGCGTACCAAACATATTGACATCCGTCATCACTTCATCAGAGATCACGTAATGAAGAAAGAAATTCGGCTGGAGTACATATCCACCGAACAACAAGCAGCAGACATCTTCACAATACCTCTACCGGACGCTAAGTTTTCCTACTTTCGCAATATTCTTGGTTTAATTGAAATCAATTCTTGATTGTTTTTATTTAAAAAATGATAAATTCAGGGGGAATTACTCAGTTAACCTACTGGAACGTCGGAATTCAAATTGTTTTTTGTTTAAAAAAAAATAAGTTCTTTGAATCCCGCCCAAATCCTGTCCTTTTATTTATCTTTTTTAAAAATCTGTAAATCGTTAGATGATCGCCACGTACACACGTGTCCGCTCATCTACAGTACGACGTTACATATACTTTCCTTTTAACCACCGTTACTTTATTTCTTACTCTCATCTCTTTCACAACTTTACTGCGATAAATTTTATTCAACAGGATTGTTGTTATTCTTCTGCTTCTTCTCCAAAAATGTCGAAGACTACTCAGCCAAGCTTTATCACAAATGCGGTACATGTGGATTTCCACTCCATCTCCACATCCTCCGATGAAGAAACAAAGGAAGTCTTTCTCAAACTGGATACATCGGGCCTTCTAGTAGTTCTCAGCCAGGCTCCGACTTTCTTCAAAGCCGCTTTACACGAATTTTTCACCACCGCTAAAGTTGAAAATGATTCCGTGGCGGCCTCTGTTTCTAACCAACTGGTTACCATCACTCAACAGGAATTCAGCACTCACCTGTGTCTTCCATCCACTGGACTCACAGATTTTTCTTCAGTCCCAGTGAATGTCAGGGAAGAAATGCGGATCGTCTTCTCCGACTCAAATGATCGTCCCCGACGTCCTCCTTTCAAGAAGGTGCTGATGAAGAGTCATTTCTGGCAACTGGCCGATGTTATTTCCAAGGGGCTGCTGTGCAAAGCTGGCTCTTTCGATATTATCACTCCTGAGAAGTTTGACATCATGAGCGCCATCTTCAAAGGAATTGAAGTCAACTGGTCCGTTGTTCTATTTCAAGTCCTCTGACCTTCATCCAGGCAGAATTATCACTGCTAAGTACCTTCAGACGCACAGGCAGCGGAGTGGCAGAGAGGCTGGTTTGACTAAGCGTCGATCAACTCAAGTTATAAGTGATTCTGATCAAACCATATCTGAATCCGCTGAGTCATCTCCTCCTCCTCCTCCCCCTAAGAAGCCCAGAACCAGAAAAGGAGCTCCTCCTGCTCTCCGAAAGACAGTCACTGCTGCCCCTGATACAAAATCTTCTGCAGTTCCCACAGCAGTCATCCCTAGTAGGGAGCCAAGTCCTGAAAATCCTCCTCCAGAGGACAAAACTGCATCAGCTGCCTCATTGGCCATGGTCCTTGCTGCACCAGTGTCTCCTCCTGAACAATCCTCACAACTAATGAGCACTCAGCAAGCTCCTGGCACTATCAGCTTCCGGACACCCGAGTCCTTGTGTCCTTACTGCAATCCCAAGAACGCCTCCTCTGGAAAGGCAAAAGCTCTTATGGAACCAGTGTCCACCCCTGTGACTTTTGAAGTACAAACGGTAATGGATGAGGTAGAAGCCAAGCTGCAGCCACAGCTTGAAATTTTTGATAGATGGGTGAAGGAACGCCTAAACATTCGATTCAATGACTTCACTCCTATTCTGGATCAAGCACGGGAAGATGAGAACCTCATCTTAGCTTATCTACAAGTCACGGACACTGAGAAGAGTCTGAAGCTCAGGGATCTCTTCCGCATGATGATTTATGAGGGAGAACTTCAAGCCCTGGTTAAATCCCGCCTTCAGCAATTCAATATCACTTCTGGCACCGCGAATCATGATAGAGCCGTTCTGAATGCTCTATGTCCAAAGCTGGATATGGCCGAGCATGCTCTTCATGATCTCCGCATCTCAACAGGTCTCCACTCCTGCTCTACAGTATCAAGAGATGCCAGTCCAGCTCCAACTGATTTAGAGATAGCTTCAACTGACCTGGAGGCAACTCATCCTGACTTGGAGACTGTCCCACCAACACTGGAGCTACCTCCTCCTGTCATCGAGATCACCTCTGCAACTGATCAACCGCTCCAACCAATGGTTGTTGATCACGAGAACATTGACACAGTGATTCAGACTGTGGTTCATCAAGTTGCTATCTCTTCTGGTAATGATGAGCCCAGTGAACACTCCTCACACTCTTCTGATCACGTCCAATCGTCTGCAGCTGCGCTGGAACAAGCTGCTACCAGCATAGCTGTCATTGCTGCCAACGAACCTGCTGCACCAACTGTTGAAGCCACTGCCTTACTGACTCCTAATGCTTTTGAGGGTCCTCCCGGAGTTCTCACTGCTAATGCGGAGACTCAAACCGATGATCAGGATAATCTGATGGCTCAAGACCCTCCTGAGGACTTCTTTGACTTCGCTACTCATATTCCTCTGGAAGGGTCACCCAACGTCGCTGAACAACTGGTAAATCTGTCCAACGCGATCTCTGCACTAGCCAGTGACGTAAATAAGCTTAAACAGGATGAGCGCACTGCGACTCTTATTCTCGGAAGCCATCAGCAAAATAATGATTCTAAATTCCAGCATGTCTATCGAGACATCAATAGTCTCACAACTACTGTGATCAGGCTTCAGACGTTTGTTGAGAATGCCTTTGCGGAATCACTTTCTCGGATAGGGCAGGCTCGTCTTCAGATCAATCAACAAAATGAATCTTTTCATGCTGCTGCCTCACTGGCCCTTGGAGATAAGATAGACGATGCCAAGAAAGTCTTAACCGATCAACTGGCAACCTTGCAGGCAGCCTTTGCTTCTCAAATTCAAGACTTATGCAACAGCCTGCCTGCTGCTCCTCAAATCGTTAGAAGATTGCTCGAGTCCAGCAGACCTGCTTCTCAGACCCAACGAGGCCAGAGTCCAGTTCATCGCTCATCTACTACAGCTGGAGTTTCCAGTCGATCTAGGCCTCCTTCTCAGCAACGGACCCATAGTTCCAGACAAATTCAGCCTGACACCCCTTCCTCCACCCGTGACTACTCCTCACACTGGCTTGGGGGAAAACAGTAAAATTTATTGTCGTTTTGTATTTATCATTATCTGTTTCTTATCAATAGTCAGTTCTATCAATTCATCTTTATCTTTATCTGAGATTTTCTTTAAGCATAATATGACACTTCACACTACATCTTGCCATTTTTTTCACTATAAATAGCATGCTAGTTCTTTCATTTCTATCACCAATCATGCATCTTTTAACTAAATTTCTTACTAGTCGTGCAACTGTTTCTACAAATTCATGGGTTTATCACTTATCTAAATCAACCCTCATGGGTTGATTACTTATCTAACCCACGTCTGCTAGCTCAAGCTTACTAGCCCAGCCCTGGTGCATCCCACCAGCCTGGAATTTGGAACAACAGATGCTTGGGTGCTGATGACAAAAAGGGGGAAGATAGAGATAGAATATTTTCATTGAAGATAGAGATCTTGCCAAATGAACATAGGACTACTTCAAAGACAAATGGACTATTTCTAGGCCTTTCTCTGTTCTTAAATTTCTCTGTATGCACTTTCCCTCCCCCTCCCTTTGTCAATAACCCTGAAACTAGCCAGCTCGGATCATTCCTCGGATCATTCCATACTGGCTATGTTTCTCTATGTAAGGACCCTAGTTCCTTAAGTGCGGATTAAAGATGTAAATAAAAATTTCCATGCATAAACAGAGTATAAATGTTGTGTTGATGCCCTGAGCTATTAAATTACAGTGCCAAAATAAAGTTCCAAAAGGGATTAGTTACATTCCCAACCAATGAATGCTAATCCTATAGCTTTACACTACTCCTAGAGTAGATACTATACAAAAGAATCAAGCCTGCTACCAAGAGCACTCCTCACTAGCTCCCCGCATCAACCCGCCTTAGCCCCTTCCGCCCAAAAGTACCTACAGGAACAACCCCAAAACCATGAGCATGTATATAAATCATATCCACAATAATATGATCATAACTCAATGCGTAAACCGTAAATGCAATTCACTTCTTGTATTTAACACAATTAAAAGCTCCCTTGGTTGTCCCTGTACCACAATAATAATCAAAGGATTATAATGCCAATATGCATGTCATGACATGTATCCATTCCGTGTATATAAATGGCCAATTTCCAGTCTTATTATATCAGTGGCATAATACCCCTCACGTTTATATGACAGCGGCATTAATACCCCTCGCTTCGACATATTAGCGGCATAATATCCCTCGCATCAATATGACAGCGGCATTATCCTCCGCTTCGACATATTTGCGGCAAATATTCTTCATCGCTAAATATGACAGCGGCAAGTATTCTATCATCGCTTCGACATGACGGCGGCAAGTATTCTATCATCACTGCAATATAATCTTGACTCACAATATATATGCAACCGTAATGCATATCCAATCATGTATGCAACCATAATGCATAACCAACCATATATGCAACCATAATGCATATCCAATCATGTATGCAACCATAATGCATAACCAATCAAAGCGTAATAAATACGTTTTACCGTCCGATGCTGGTACGTCTCACTACGTACCTTAGTTCCAAAAGTGGAGATATCGTGGAACTTTATCTCCTTTGATGTGTGGCTACCTGGGATGGTTCTACACAATCACATGAATCCATATTAGAAGCCAATAAATGAACCATTACCAAAAACATCATCATTTAGAACAAAATCCCAAAACCCACATTTTATGCCTTGCGATCGATCGGTCCCCAAGCCCCGATCGATCGCTAAGTGAAGAAAAATAGGCATCCAAGTACTGCCTCCACCGATCGATCGAAACATATTTCGATCGATCGAGACTTCACACTTCGATCGATCAGAACTTTTTCCCGATCGATCGGTTCGTTTCAAGCCTTGTTCAGGCTCTGCCCTGCTCGATCGATCGGACCCAATTCTCGATCGATCGGGCAGCCCTGTTCCTGCGAGAAACTTCCAAGTATGAGCTTCCAACAACACCTTAACTCACATACAACCAAGATCAACCTCCATTCTCAACATTTAACCACAAAACAACCTTAAAATACATCCCCCAAACATAAACAACATGATGGACCAAGATCCACCCTTTTAACCCCAAAAACAAGCTATAAACTCAACCAAAACCCAACAAGACTTCACCATAATGAAAGCTTACCACTTGAGCTTTAAGTTTTTGGCAAGAACTCCCAAAAAGACCCCTTTTTCAAGGCTTTCTCCTCCTCTCTTGTTGCAGAAACGAAAATGGAAGCTTTTTGGATAATGGAGGGGGTTGAGGGATATAAAGTTGATAGGGAGGGGTGATGGGATATAAAGGTATGCAAGTGGCTCCCTTGCCATGACATGGGATTTAAATGTTCATCTAAACAAAAGCATGGTATATAGAATACCCCAACATGATATTTTAAAAGCATTTTACCACAATGCACCAAAATCACCATTAAAATCATGCTTTACCAAAAGTACAAACCAACACATTTAAACCATTATAACACCCAATTTCCCAACATGTATAACATGAACCCTGAAATGCTCTACCGGGTCACGCCTACCATGTGACAAGCATTTTATGTGATATCCCCGAAATAATTAATTGCAATTAGGGCATAGATTATGTTTATGTGATAATATGGCGATAATTAGATTATGTGTTGGGACTAATTATCTTGGTAAAATGCTTGTCACATGGTAGGCGTGACCCGGTAGAGCATTTCCGGGTACATGTTATACATGTTGGGATTTGGGTGTTATAATGGTTAAATGATATGGGTTGTGTCTATTTGGTAAAGCATGATTTTAAATGGTGATTTTAGTGCATTGTGGTAAAATACTTTTAAATATCATGTTGGGGTATTCTACATACCATGCTTGTGTTTAGACGAACATTTAAAATCCCATAACATGGCAAGGGAGCCACTTGCATACTTTATATCCCATCACCCCTCTCTTCCAGCTTTTTGGTCCCTAAACCCCCTCCACTCATCCATATCCTTCCATTTTCGTTTCTGAAACAAGAGAGGAGGAGAAAACTTGGAAAAAGGAGTCTTTTTGTGTTTTCTTGCTTGAAACTTGGAGCTCAAGTGGTAAGCTTCCACTATGGTAGAGCTTTGTTGAGTTTTGGTTGGGTTGTAGCTTGTTTTTGGGGTTAAAAGGGGTAGATCTTGTTCCAACATCTTGTTTATGTTTGGGGGTTGTATTTTAAGGTTGTTTTGTGGTTATATGTTGAGCATGGAAGTTGTTCTTGGTTGTATATGAGTTTAAGTGTTGTTGGAAGCTTATACATGGAAATTTCTCGCAAAAACAGGGCTTCTCGATCGATAGAAATCTGGGTCCGATCGATCGAGCGGGACAGAGCCTGGCCAAGGCTTGTATCGAGCTCACCGATCGATCGGGAAAATATTCCGATCGATCGATGTGTGAAATCTCGATCGATCGAGAGAATGTCTCGATCGATCGGTAGAGGCAGAACCAACATACTTTTTGTTGAACATTAGCGATCGATCGAGGCTGAGGACCGATCGATCGCAAGGCTAAAAATGTGGGTTTTGGGATTTTGTTCTAAATGATGATGTTTTTGGTAATGTTTCATTTATTGGCTTCTAATATGGATTCATGTGATTGTGTAGAACCATCCCAGGTAGCCACACATCAAAGGAGATAAAGTCCCACGACATCTCCACTTTTGGAACTAAGGTACGTAGTGAGACGTACGAGCATCGGACGGTAAAACGTATTTATTACGCTTTGAATTGGCTATGCATTATGGTTGCACATGTGGTCTTATTTATGCATTATGGTTGCATATATAGTTGGAACATGCATTATGGTTGCATGTAATTGTGAGTCGAGGTTATATAACAGTGATGAAGAATACTTGCCGCCTTCATGTCGAGGCGATGATAGAATACTTGCCGCTGTCATATTTAGCGATGAAGAATATTTGCCGCAAACATGTCGAAGCGAAGGATCATGCCGCTGTCATGTTGATGCGAGGGATATTATGCCGCTAATATGTCGAAGCGAGGGGTATTAATGCCGCTGTCATGTAACGCGAGGGGTATTATGCCACTGATATAATAAGACTGGGATTGGCCATTGGTATACATGGAACGGATGCATGTCATGACATATATTATTGGTGTTATAATCAATTAATTGTGATTATGGTACAGGGACAACCAAGGGAGCTTTTATATGTGTTAAGTACGGGAAGTAATTTGCATTTATGGTTTATGCATTGAATTATGATCATATTATTGTGAATATGATTTATATACTTGCTCATGGTTTGGGGTTGTTCCTGTAGGTACTTTTGGGCGGACGGGCTAAGGCGGGTTGATGCAGTGAGCAAGTGAGGAGTGCTTTTGGCATAGCAGGCTAAATTTTTGTATAGTCTCTACTCTAGGAGTAGTGTAAAGCTATAGGATTAGCATTCATTGGTTGAGAATGTAACTAATCCCTTTTGGAACTTTATTTTTGGCACTGTAATTTAATAGCTCAGGGCATCAACACAACCTTTATACTCTGTTATGCATGGAAATTTTTATTTACGCCTTTAATCCGCACTTAAGGAACTAGGGTCCTTACATTAGTGGTATCAGAGCAGTGGTTAGAGAACCCGGGAACGAGTGAAGGGTAGCCTTAGCATGGTTGGCTAGGTGATTACATTTGGGACATGTTTATACATGTGGTGAATATTTATGTATACAATTGTTATACTAACATGCTTGTCATTCATATTGTCTAACGGTTTAGCATATATATTGTTTGGAATTGTGTTAACATTTGTGTTACAGCATGGCGGCTATGAATGCGGGGAACCTCAACGAGGAGGTGGGTGATATTGGGAGCGTGAATGCTACATCGGGCAGGCAAATCCTTTACCCCCACCTGCTGTGGGCATGGAACCGGTTGCTCAACTACTGTTACCAGGGGAGCTTAGCCTGACTCAATTTCTAACCTTCCACCCACCCATGTTTGAAGGAACAGAGACAGGAGAGGAGGCCGAAGAGTGGCTGGAGAGACTAGAACAGATTTTTGTATCTGCGCCGTGTGCTAGGACGGCTTGGTTAAGACTGGCAGAATTCCAACTGGAAAAGAAGTCTTCCATGTGGTGGAAGACGACTGTAATGGAATTGAGGGCAAGGGCATGGTAATCGACTGGACTTTATTTCGGACTCGGTTTCTAAACCGATACTTCTCTGCCGCGGCTAGGCAAACTAAGGAGGATGAATTTACGAATCTGAAGCAAGGGAACCTGACAGTTTCGGACTACGCCATGCACTACTCATCCTTATTGAGGTATGTTCCACACATTGCTACAAATGGGCATGCCAAGATGAGGCACTTTTTGAAGGGGCTGCGACCGGAATTATTTGATCGGGTCATTTCTAACAACCCGACATCCTTTGATGAGGCACTGGTTAGAGCGGAGTTAGCGGAGATAGGGGTGAGTGCTTATCCTGAGGCCATACCCTCACCAGCCCCATCACAAAGATCAACATCTAAAAATCTGAGGCCCCGAGGAGGATCTTTTAAGTCGCGGGGGACTTCTTCTTCTTCTCGGTTTAGTGGAAGGCGGCCGGAGGGCCGGAAGCAAGGGGATCGGAGGAGTGGTACATCTACTTATGGGGGACCGGCTCAAGCTAGTAGAGCTGGAGATGTCAAGTGCCACTTTAGTTGAGGGCCACATTTGATGCGAGATTGTTCTGCGTGCTACATTTGTGGCAAGTCGGGCCACATTGCTCGGCGTTGCCCCAACCGGGAAGGACAGACGGATCTCAGGGAAGGTCGAGGGAGGTTTTCTAGTGGTACAGTGCAGCAGAGGCCACCAATGGTGCCTCGTCAGATGGGAGGACAGGCGATGGGGCCACCTCAGGGACAGGTTTATGCATTGACCAGGGAACAGGCCGATGCAGCTCCAGAGGAGGTTATAGCTGGTACGTGCCTACTATTTACATTTTCCGCCTTTATTTTGATAGACACAGGTGCTTCGCACTCCTTCGTGTCTGCGGACTTTGTGGCGAGACATCATATGCGCAAGTCTCCGTTACCCACGTCTCTATTGGTCTCGACACCCACCGGGAAGAGAGTTGTTGCTGATCGGTTTCTGATGGACTGCCTCATTTATTTTGAAGGCAACGAGATAAAGGCAGATTTGGTTGTTCTGAGTATGTCAGATTTCGACTGCATTGTGGGCATCGACATTCTGAACAGATATCTGGCAGTGGTAGATTGTCGACAAAGGACAGTTCGATTCAGATATGGTTTGGGAGTTCAGTGGACTTTTTATGGCGACGGGTCTCGTGCGAAGATTCCGTTGATTTCGGCAATCAAAATGTCTCAGTTGTTGGAACGTGGTCATACGGGCTACCTCATCTATGCCGTGGACACGTCGGGAAAGAGCAAAGAGTTAAAGGTTGAGGATATACCAGTGGTAGCGGAATTTGCTGACGTATTCCCGGAGGAGATTCCCGGATTCCCATCGGCAAGGGAAGTCGAGTTTGGGATTGAGTTATTACCAGGGGACATCCGCTATCTCCCGTGCACCTTACAGGATGGCACCGGCTGAGCTAAGAGAGTTGAAGGAGCAATTGCAGGAACTCCTTGATAAAGGATATATACGCCCTAGCGTATCACCTTGGGGCGCACCAGTTCTTTTTGTGAAGAAGAAGGATGGCTTGATGCGCTTGTGCATCGATTACCGGCAACTGAATAAGGCCACGGTAAAGAACAAGTACCCTCTTCCAAGGATTGACGACTTGTTTGACCAGTTGCAAGGCACGAAGCTGTATAGTAAGATTGATTTGAGATCCGGATACCATCAGATACGGGTTAGAGAGGAGGATGTACAGAAAACAGCATTTAGGACTCGGTATGGGCACTACGAGTTCTTGGTAATGCCGTTCGGTGTGACGAACGCCCCGGCTGTCTTTATGAGCTTGATGAATCGGGTATTCCAACCCTATCTGGATCAGTTCGTCATTGTGTTTATTGACGATATACTCATCTACTCCAGGAGCGAGGAAGAGCATGTGAGGCATTTGAGGACAGTGCTCCAGATCCTCAGAGATCACCAGTTATATGCCAAACTCAGTAAGTGTGAGTTTTGGTTGAGCAGTGTGGTATTTCTGGGACATGTCATATCTAGCAGTGGGATTTCAGTGGACCCCAGGAAGATTGAGGCGGTGATGGAGTGGGCTGCACCTACTTCTGTGCCCGAGATTCGGAGTTTTCTTGGTTTGGCTGGCTATTACCGACGCTTTGTCGAGGATTTTTCTAAGATTGCTAAGCCACTGACTCAATTGACTCAAAAGGGAGTACCCTTCTTTTGGTCTGATGCTTACAAGGAGAGTTTCCAAGAGTTAAAGCACCGATTGACGACGGCACCGGTATTGGTGATCCCTACGGAGAACAAAAGGTTTGTGCTTTATACTGACGCATCACTGCAGGGCTTGGGTTGTGTACTGATGCAAGATAAGCATGTGGTAGCTTATGCATCGAGGCAGTTGAAGCCGCATGAGGTTAGGTACCCAGTCCATGACTTGGAGTTGGCTGCTATTATCTTTGCCCTGAAGATTTGGAGGCACTATCTGTATGGTACGTCCTTTACCATATATACGGATCATAAGAGCCTGAAATTCTTATTCACTCAGGCGGAGTTGAATATGCGTCAGAGGAGATGGATGGATTTGCTCAAAGACTATGACTGTGAGATTGAGTACCATCCGGGGAAAGCAAACTTGACGGCAGACGCCTTGAGTCGGAAGGTGAAGAGTACTGCTGAGGAGGTCATGCATTTGTCGGCTATGATGACTTCCTGTTGCCATCTGGGCTATGACTTCGACGTAGATACATCGCCTGTGCATGTATCGACCTTATTGGCTGAGCCAGATATCTATGAGCATATCAGGAGAGCTCAGAGGACAGATGATGAGATTCAGAGATGGTCATCATTGGCACTTCAAGGACAGCCATCAAAGTTCAGAGTGGCTGAGGATGGTTCTTTGAGACTCGGTAACCGATGGGTAGTTCCAGGTACGCCGGAGTTGCGTAGAGGAATCTTGGAACGAGCTCATAGTAGCCGATTTAGCATCCACCCAGGAGGGAGGAAGATGTATAAGGACTTGTGTGATCAGTTCTGGTGGAAGCGGATGAAGCGTGATGCGATTGCTTTTGTCAAGAGGTGTTTGATCTGTCAACAGGTTAAGGCGGAGAGGCAGAGACCCGGTGGCGAGCTAAGGAGCTTAGAGATACCGTAGTGGAAGTGGGAACACATATCTATGGACTTTGTGACTCACTTGCCGAGGACTACTTCAGGTTGTGATGCCATTTGGGTGATCATTGACAGGCTGACGAAGGTGGCTCACTTCATTCCCTACAGTATGACGTACACATACTTGAGGATGGCTCAATTGTATGTCCGGGATATAGTGAGACTGCATGGGATTCCAGTGTCTATTGTGTCTGACAGAGATCCGCGGTTCACATCTCATTTCTGGAGAGGTCTTCAGTCAGCTTTGGGTACTGAGTTGAGATTGAGTACGGCATATCATCCTCAAACGGACGGTCAGACTGAGCGTACTATACAGACGCTCGAGGACATGCTGCGAGCTTGTGTGTTGGAGTTTGATGCCTCATGGCAAGATTCTTTGGCCTTGGTAGAGTTTTCATACAACAACAGCTATCAGGCGAGTATTCAGATGGCACCGTTTGAGGTTTTGTATGGTAGGCGTTGTAGGTCGCCGTTGTACTGGGATGACCCGCAATTAGACTCCCATGTTCGCCCTTTACCATCCCCTTGGTGCCACTTTTTACATTGTGGGCTTTTATAAAAATTTGGGCAGAGTCTCCCCATAAATTGAGCTATCCCAAAACAAAAGCACATCACATAATATAATTCCAGGCCAGGGAAAACACATATACTCAACAGAATACAGAACACAATGTAAATTCCCAGCCAGGGAAGACACCACACATAAGACGACAAAAGTGGGTTTCAACACCCACATAATACACTAACGACTCTCATATCATTAGCAATTCTACCACAATTGCATGCAACATATAATGAAAGAGAGAAATGCTCATGCCTTTATATACAACCCATATACAAGAATATCCGTGCTCACATGCGAGCATCATAAATGTGTATATAAATCTCGGGTGTATATAAGTACTCTATACGATACCGTGCTCCATCAAGCCCTGGTACCACGATCCTGTGAGTACATCCAATCAACAGCTCGAGCTCAGCTCCACAGCCATCGATGCACCTGTTCACCTGCCCCAACAGAGACAGCCCCCAACGGGGTGAGCATACCAATACACAAAATCTCATATCACAATAATGAAATTCATAATTTACAACACAAGTAAATATCAATGAATTTTAAATGATACTCCCTGGATGGCAACATCCTCATCCGGGATTCCGTGTACTATCCCTGTTCTCACAATCATCAAACTCATCAAATCTCATAAATCAGTAAATCAACACATTGATTTAACTCATAGCATGCCTGATTCTCAAGTATCAATAATTAATGATCCCAAATTCATTATACATACAAATATAGATATCTCGATATCTAATACTGATTTTCAACTTTGCTACCAATCACAGATAGCTCAAATGCCTAGCATTTATTTTACCAATTCTCCATTTCACTTAGACATCTCACATGTCTCATAATTAATACATGATTCCACGATCATTCTCAGGCATCTCGAATGCCCTACGATAGTCATATAAACCCAGTACCCCATGTCTCATGTAAGGTTATGCCACTCTAGTATTACGCACACTTGTGGCAGCGATATCAAGACTAGGTCGTTCCATAGTCATATCGACACATATATATATATAGCCATACCCACAACCATCTAATGCAATTACAACACATTATGCATTTCACAATTGCTATCACATAAGTAATGCTCGTACGTCGCACGTACCTTAAATCTCCGAAGTCCGAGCCAAACCTTGCTCGAGTTCCATGCTCCGAGGAACGATGTGCTAACACGATAAATTAATTCACAATTAATTACGAACATGCAACCCATGCTCAAGCACACCCATAACCCTCAAAAATATTGTCAACACACGACAATTAACCATTATCGAAAATCGCTCAAGAACACCCCACAAATTTTCGAACCTTCACAACACAAATCGAACCCAATTAAACACCATAATTCATCTAAAATATGAATTAATCAATCAACAACATGAATAATCGCCCCACATGCCAAAACCCCCAAAATTCGAATTCAAAGCCCTAAATTCGAATCCAATTCCTCAATTTCGAACACAATTAAGCGTCATAATGCATCTAAAATATGAATTAATCAATTACTAACAAGAATCATCACTCCTTGTCAAAAACCCCAATTTTTCGAACCCTAACTCACGCCACCAGCGCTCAAATCGAACCATTAAGCAACAATTTTTCGAACCACAAAAGTCTGAAATCATCGACTCAATATCAGCTCAAAAACGCCCCAAAAACACCAGAATAATCGTACCAAAAACATACCAAAATCGAGCCCCAAAAATCGGACAGAAATCCAGTTCGAGCCCTAGCGCTTTTCTGGCAAATCCGAGTTCAAATCGCGACCAAACTTCAAATTGATGGTATGGATAGGAGCGCCTGGAAGAGACGAAGCTGGCGGCGGGTCGGACGCGCCGAACGGCGGCGGGCTGAGGCCTTTTGTGCGCGGGGGTCAAAAGGGGATCGGGAGTGCGCGCGGGAGGAGAGAGAGAAATAAGGTGCTGAAATGGTTCCGATAAATAAAATCTCGGGTTCAACTGATATTTATAGCAAAAATACCCCGAAATACTAATAGCCCCACAAATACATCATGATTCATTAAAAAATCATCTGTTTTCAAAAATTCTCTCTCTAACTCAAAAACCCCCTACCGGTGCCCACACACAGCACCCGAGATTCTGAGTCACACTAAAAACCCAACTCACAGGTTTTCACCGAAATGAGAATACGACCTCAACCTCGGGATCCAACGATCCCAACTACTCAAATAGACGAGCCCAGAAGGCCCAACACTTCGATTAAACTCCAAATCGCCACGTAAAACAACTTTAGGGGTTATTAACACTCCGGGGTTAACATCCCTAATCTCTGGTCATCACAGATGGAGTATTAGATTCATTTGATTTTGAATCATATGAAACATGCGAATCTTGTTTAATGGGCAAGATGACTAAAGCCCCTTTCAAGGGACATGTTGAAAGGGCAAATGTTTTATTGGGACTAATACATAGTGATGTATGTGGACCAATAAGTACACAAGCTAGAGGTGGTTTTCAATACTTCGTTACATTTACTGATGACCTCAGTAGATATGGGTATGTGTACCTAATGAAACATAAGCATGAAACCTTTGAAAAGTTCAAAGATTTCAAGAATGAAGTACAAAACCAACTTGGCAAAAGTATCAAAATCCTTCGATCAGATCGAGGAGGTGAATACTTAAGCCAAGAGTTTCATGACTATCTAAAGGAGTGTGGGATAGTCCCACAACTCACTCCTCCGTATACTCCACAAGGAATGGTGTATCCGAGAGGAGAAATCGAACCTTGTTAGACATGGTTAGATCAATGATGAGTCATGCAGATCTTCCGATATCGTTTTGGGGACACGCTCTAGAAACAACAATTTTCTTACTGAACCGTGTTCCATCTAAATCAGTGGAAAAGACACCATATGAGATATGGAGTGGGAAGCGTCCTAGTATGTCTTTTATGAAGATTTGAGGTTGTGAGGCTTTCGTTAGACGTCATGCCACTAACTAACTTGGACCCAAATCCGATAAGTGTTTATTTGTGGGGGTCCTAAGGAAACGAAAGGATACTATTTCTATTATCCCACCGAGAACAAAGTAGTTGTTGCTCGGACTGGTGTATTTCTTGAAAGAGAATTTATTTCTAGAAAAACCAGTGGGAGAAAAATTGAACTTAGTGAAGTTCAACCACATGAAAACACTGAACCTGAGATTGAGATGGAAACAGAGCAGGCACCACAAACTGTTGTGGAAGAAGTACCTGCTCAAGAGACACAAGCCCAGCGTAGGTCTGTAAGAGAACACCGGGAGCCACAGAGATATAGATTTCTTGTGACTCAACAAGGTGACTTACTACTTATTGATGAGGTGAGCCGTCATCTTATCAACAAGCTATAATGGGCAATGATTCTGAGAAATGGCAAGAGGCCATGAAATCTGAGTTGGAATCCATGTATGCAAACCAAGTATGGACTTTGGTTGATCCACCTGAAGGGGTACGACCCATAGGGTGCAAATGGATTTTCAAGAAAAAGACCGATATGGATGGTAATGTACAGACCTATAAAGGTCGGCTGGTTGCAAAAGGATTCAAACAAATTCTCGGGTTCAACTGATATTTATAGCAAAAATACCCCGAAATACTAATAGCCCCACAAATACATCATGATTCATTAAAAATCATCTGTTTTCAAAAATTCTCTCTCTAACTCAAAAACCCCCTACCGGTGCCCACACACAGCACCCGAGATTCTGAGTCACACTAAAAACCCAACTCACAGGTTTTCACCAAAATGGGAATACGACCTCAACCTCGGGATCCAACGATCCCAACTACTCAAATAGACGAGCCCAGAAGGCCCAACACTTCGATTAAACTCCAAATCGCCACGTAAAACAACTTTAGGGGTTATTAACACTCCGGGATTAACATCCCTAATCTCTGGTCATCACAATATCCCCCACTAAAAGAATTTCGTCCTCGAAATTAGCACCGGTGTAATACGTAACACCCAGGCTACCCAACAACATGAAGCCATAACCTCGATTCTTGACCATATCAGAATCGTCTTAAAAAAAACGCGAGGATACTTACCTCACATCAAACTCTGAAACAGAGCGACATAAACCAACATATCACCCAAGAGGCAAAACATACCTCGATGCGGTTCATCCCAAAAGTCAGTCCCTCATGACTGCAAAACAACCAATACTTACGACTGTAAATCAGACAGTCATCCTCAGTTCTAATACAACTAGTAAGAACGCACCCTGAATGACACCTCAACCGTGAGAACGTTGACCTCGTGTCAATCTCTGGAGTGGAATAGACTTCCAAATCCATCATAACGTCAAAGAGTGTCAGCACCACTCAACGCTAATAATCCAAAAGCAGTTAGTCAACTGAAACTGCAAGGATTTGAATCGCTCCCGATTCCATCGTAGATATCATCCAATGATATCTTTATCATGACTCACGATGTCTAACATACATCGTTACGAGGGAAACATTAGCATACCACGGTGCACACATACCAAACCTGGTTTCCACTTTCAAACCTCCTCCATCGAATGAGCAGTCGCATCATTGCAACTCAATTTGGGCAACACACGGCCACATATTCACACAAAAGACATCCCACAAGATGTCCACCTCCGGATATTCCAAGGATCACATCCTGATCATAAATAAACCATCGAGACTCCACAGAGTTCAAATTCTGAAAGGACATGCAATAAACCCATTGCATCCTCAACGCTTGTGTCAACAGCGACACCCAACAAATCCGAATTCCTGCCATCCCTTGATAATCCTAGGATTTAACAATCCAAACTTGGGAAGGTTATCGTATAACTCGAAGGGAAACACCAACCAGGAAACACCTCAACCCACACAAGATAATCCCTCCTCAAGGGAAATCAACTAACTTCACGATTATCCCTCATAATCATCGTGCCATGGAGATTCCCAATCTCAAGATGTTCCATATCTCTCATCGGAGATTTAACCATCCAAAAATAGCATAACTCTATGCTTGACAAAAAGGGAATCAATAACTGGCATCCGTACACTCACCGGTATACTTGCCTAAGCACTGACATCACATGCATACTCAATGCACTTGGCTCGGGTATCTACAACATACCCCTAAGCCCCAAACACAACTGTTAATTCTGAGTCACTCCCTACTCAGTGGAGGATGATAATCGACGATCAACAACACGGCGTGATTCCCAAAATCAACACCACACGTACCAATTTACCGAATCATTCAAAGATTCCCAAATAGATATTATACTACCTCCTTCCCCACAAGGAAAGTGCTATTGAACTCGAGATCCACTAGTCTCGAACCACCGTTCGGAAAAACTGGATACAATAACACCCATTGCATCCCAAGTACACGGATTCTCCAGATCGAGTCAATGACGACTTGATGACTCTCTTGTTGGTACTTCATCATTATGAGCTGTCCCAGACAAGTCTCACCAAGATTTAACATCAACGTATACACGTTTCAGTGAGGCATGCACAACCTCAACCTCAAATGACGTGGTGACTACTAGAGTCCACCACAATCCACATCGTATCACCTTACGATTTGCCAAACTTGGTTCCAACGAGCAGTATCATGGCCCCAACAAGCACACTATATCATCACTACGATATCTGGCTAGCAAAGTGCTGTCTCCATAGGTTCATATCAAGTCCACCAACAAACCATATGTTCTATCTCGGTATGCCATACCGTACAAACCGTTAGAGTAATGGGTCATCGCCCAACATGTCTCTAAAACACCAAGCACAATGGACAACCCGGTGTCCTTGCTCACTTATGATGCAATCATAATCCGTTAAAACTTATCCCACACCCTCAGGGCGGGTGTAACCATGTCTACCCTACGTCACAACACAAGCGAGTAGTTTCCTCAATGACTACTCTTACCACCAATCACTTGGCCCTAGCCAAACCAACGAGCATACCCAAGGGTATCATTGCTCGACAAAAGGTCTCGTCAACTAGTGACCCACTCTACCATGTGCTCATCATCGGCACTCAAACCATAAATGTATTAATCATCAAAACGACGCTACACGTCTACATAAAACATCAACTATGTCATCGTCATCCCGTGACGGCATATGTCAACATATGACATCCAACTAACATCGTCAAACATATGACGGTACATGTCAATACACGACATCCATAATCTCATCGTCAAACACATGGCATATATATAGCAACACATAGTATCCACAATAATGCTAACAAAAGTAATCATTGCTCGACAAAAGGTCCCGTCAACTAGTGACCCAGACTCTACCATGTGCTCATCATCGGCACTCAAACCATACAACCTAATATATAACATAAATGTATTAATCATCAAAACGACGCTACACGTCTACATAAAACATCAACTATGTCATCGTCATCCCATGACGGCATATGTCAACATATGACATCCAACTAACATCGTCAAACATATGACGGTACATGTCAATACACGACATCCATAATCTCATCGTCAAACACATGGCATATATATAGCAACAGTATCCACAATAATGCTAACAAAAGTAATATGCCATACCTCATCGCTATCAAGATAGCGGAATACCTGTATCCGTCGTCCACCAGCGGTACACAAGTAGCATCCATCGCTCGCCGGCGACATAATCCAGCGCTACGCACATAGCGGTATACTCCATCGCTATGCAATATCCGGTGGCACGAATCATCGTCAATAGAATACCCGGCGGCATGAACCATCGCCAATAGAATAGCGGAATGAGACATCGCTAGCAATATATCCGCCGGCAAGAACCATCGCCAATCAATATAGCGGAATGAACCATCGCTATCAATATACTTGGCGGCAAGAACCATCGCCACTCAATATAGCGGAATGAACCATCGCTATCAATATACATGGCGGCAAGAATCATCGCCAGTCAATATAGCGGAATGAACCATCGCTATCAATACATATGGCGGAATGAACCATCGCCAATCAATATAGCGGAATGAGCCATCACTATCAATACATATGGCGGAATGAACCATCGCCAATCAATATAGCGGAATGAGTCCGTCGCTAATCAATACATATGGCGGAATGAACCATCGCCAATCAATATAACGGAATGAACCATCACTATCAATATAGATAATGTGGTTGTTCCGGTCCTGTTATAGCAGCGGAATTTTAGGATCCCCTCGCTTCGACATATAGCGGCATCATATGATATCCCTCGCTTCGACAATGACAGTGGCATGTTACCTCGCTTAGACATGACAGCGGCAAATATCATATTACCATCGCTTCATATGACAGCGGCAAGTACCTCCCTCGCTCGAATATAACAACTACCGGAACTTCCACTAGCTCCATGTACCTGCATCCAGGTTAATACCACAGTTCACAATATAATGATCGATATCACGTTTCAGTTATAACCACAATATTCCACAATAATCACAATATTCCACTTTAATCACTAGAATTGTGACTGTTCCGGTCCCAATACAACAGCGGAATTTTAGGTCCCCTCGCTTCGACAATGACAGTGGCATGTTACCTCGCTTAGTCATGACAGCGGCAAGTACCTCCCTCGCTCGGAGATAAAGGCTACCAGAACATTCATCAATTCTACCACAATAATCAAGCACAACAGTTGATTCCATTATCACAATATATCACTATCATTTCACATATACCATCACATGTAAGGGTTCACTACCCACGATATACATAATCAAAGGTGTAACACGTTTTACCGTCCGAAGCCCGTACGTCTCACCTTTCCTGATTTCCCTACAAAATCAGATCCCTTAGCACATAATACATGAAGGGCCAGACATCACCATTAATGCCATCCCATCTCATGCTACACGATTCCTGCAATCACACTGATTAGCAACACCACTTTTCATATCATAAAAAGCACATAAACAACTAGTTGTGTCATACAACATTAATGCCATCATGCATAAGTATGTGCTATCAATAACTTCCTAGGCCCTTAACAGCCCCAAAGAGCTAACCACTGCTCTGATACCACTAATGTAAGGACCCCAAGCCCTTAACCCTTAATTAGTGTATTAACCACTATGTGTGGCACATGCTTTCAATAAAAAGCCAATCGGGAAGCTCAGATGATACTTTACCATTGAATGGCAATTACAAAATTTCTTTAATATGCAACATTAAGATCATCTCTACCCGCAATTAGACTCCCATGTTCGCCCTTTACCATCCCCTTGGTGCCACTTTTTACATTGTGGGCTTTTATAAAAATTTGGGCAGAGTCTCCCCATAAATTGAGCTATCCCAAAACAAAAGCACATCACATAATATAATTCCCGGCCAGGGAAAACACATATACTCAACAGAATACAGAACACAATGTAAATTCCCAGCCAGGGAAGACACCACACATAAGACGACAAAAGTGGGTTTCAACACCCACATAATACACTAACGACTCTCATATCATTAGCAATTCTACCACAATTGCATGCAACATATAATGAAAGAGAGAAAGGCTCATGCCTTTATATACAACCCATATACAAGAATATCCGTGCTCACATGCGAGCATCATAAATGTGTATATAAATCTCGGGTGTATATAAGTACTCTATACGATACCGTGCTCCATCAAGCCCTGGTACCACGATCCTGTGAGTACATCCAATCAACAGCTCGAGCTCAGCTCCACAGCCATCGATGCACCTGTTCACCTGCCCCAACAGAGACAGCCCCCAACGGGGTGAGCATACCAATACACAAAATCTCATAATCACAATAATGAAATTCATAATTTACAACACAAGTAAATATCAATGAATTTTAAATGATACTCCCTGGATGGCAACATCCTCATCCGGGATTCCGTGTACTGTCCCTGTTCTCACAATCATCAAACTCATCAAATCTCATAAATCAGTAAATCAACACATTGATTTAACTCATAGCATGCCTGATTCTCAAGTATCAATAATTAATGATCCCAAATTCATTATACATACAAATATAGATATCTCGATATCTAATACTGATTTTCAACTTTGCTACCAATCACAGATAGCTCAAATGCCTAGCATTTATTTTACCAATTCTCCATTTCACTTAGACATCTCACATGTCTCATAATTAATACATGATTCCACGATCATTCTCAGGCATCTCGAATGCCCTACGATAGTCATATAAACCCAGTACCCCATGTCTCATGTAAGGTTATGCCACTCTAGTATTACGCACACTTGTGGCAGCGATATCAAGACTAGGTCGTTCCATAGTCATATCGACACATATATATATATAGCCATACCCACAACCATCTAATGCAATTACAACACATTATGCATTTCACAATTGCTATCACATTAAGTAATGCTCGTACGTCGCACGTACCTTAAATCTCCGAAGTCCGAGCCAAACCTTGCTCGAGTTCCATGCTCCGAGGAACGATGTGCTAACACGATAAATTAATTCACAATTAATTACGAACATGCAACCCATGCTCAAGCACACCCATAACCCTCAAAAATATTGTCAACACACGACAATTAACCATTATCGAAAATCGCTCAAGAACACCCCACAAATTTTCGAACCTTCACAACACAAATCGAACCCAATTAAACACCATAATTCATCTAAAATATGAATTAATCAATCAACAACATGAATAATCGCCCCACATGCCAAAACCCCCAAAATTCGAATTCAAAGCCCTAAATTCGAATCCAATTCCTCAATTTCGAACACAATTAAGCGTCATAATGCATCTAAAACATGAATTAATCAATTACTAACAAGAATCATCACTCCTTGTCAAAAACCCCAATTTTTCGAACCCTAACTCACGCCACCAGCGCTCAAATCGAACCATTAAGCAACAATTTTTCGAACCACAAAAGTCTGAAATCATCGACTCAATATCAGCTCAAAAACGCCCCAAAAACACCAGAATAATCGTACCAAAAACATACCAAAATCGAGCCCCAAAAACCGGACAGAAATCCAGTTCGAGCCCTAGCGCTTTTCTGGCAAATCCGAGTTCAAATCGCGACCAAACTTCAAATTGATGGTATGGATAGGAGCGCCTGGAAGAGACGAAGCTGGCGGCAGGTCGGACGCGCCGAACGGCGACCGGACGGCGGCGGGCGGAGGCCTTTTGTGCGCGGGGGTCAAAAGGGGATCGGGAGTGCGCGCGGGAGGAGAGAGAGAAATAAGGTGCTGAAATGGTTCCGATAAATAAAATCTCGGGTTCAACTGATATTTATAGCAAAAATACCCCGAAATACTAATAGCCCCACAAATACATCATGATTCATTAAAAAATCATCTGTTTTCAAAAATTCTCTCTCTAACTCAAAAACCCCCTACCGGTGCCCACACACAGCACCCGAGATTCTGAGTCACACTAAAAACCCAACTCACAGGTTTTCACCGAAATGAGAATACGACCTCAACCTCGGGATCCAACGATCCCAACTACTCAAATAGACGAGCCCAGAAGGCCCAACACTTCGATTAAACTCCAAATCGCCACGTAAAACAACTTTAGGGGTTATTAACACTCCGGTTAACATCCCTATTCTCTGGTCATCACAGATGGAGTATTAGATTCATTTGATTTTGAATCATATGAAACATGCGAATCTTGTTTAATGGGCAAGATGACTAAAGCCCCTTTCAAGGGACATGTTGAAAGGGCAAATGTTTTATTGGGACTAATACATAGTGATGTATGTGGACCAATAAGTACACAAGCTAGAGGTGGTTTTCAATACTTCGTTACATTTACTGATGACCTCAGTAGATATGGGTATGCTGTACCTAATGAAACATAAGCATGAAACCTTTGAAAAGTTCAAAGATTTCAAGAATGAAGTACAAAACCAACTTAGCAAAAGTATCAAAATCCTTCGATCAGATCGAGGCGGTGAATACTTAAGCCAAGAGTTTCATGACTATCTAAAGGAGTGTGGGATAGTCCCACAACTCACTCCTCCGTATACTCCACAATGGAATGGTGTATCTGAGATGAGAAATCGAACCTTGTTAGACATGGTTAGATCAATGATGAGTCATGCAGATCTTCCGATATCGTTTTGGGGACACGCTCTAGAAACAACAATTTTCTTACTGAACCGTGTTCCATCTAAATCAGTGGAAAAGACACCATATGAGATATGGAGTGGGAAGCGTCCTAGTATGTCTTTTATGAAGATTTGGGGTTGTGAGGCTTTCGTTAGACGTCATGCCACTAACAAACTTGGACCCAAATCCGATAAGTGTTTATTTGTGGGGGTCCTAAGGAAACGAAAGGATACTATTTCTATTATCCCACCGAGAACAAAGTAGTTGTTGCTCGGACTGGTGTATTTCTTGAAAGAGAATTTATTTCTAGAAAAACCAGTGGGAGAAAAATTGAACTTAGTGAAGTTCAACCACATGAAAACACTGAACCTGAGATTGAGATGGAAACAGAGCAGGCACCACAAACTGTTGTGGAAGAAGTACCTGCTCAAGAGACACAAGCCCAGCGTAGGTCTGTAAGAGAACACCGGGAGCCACAGAGATATAGATTTCTTGTGACTCAACAAGGTGACTTACTACTTATTGATGAGGATGAGCCGTCATCTTATCAACAAGCTATAATGGGCAATGATTCTGAGAAATGGCAAGAGGCCATGAAATCTGAGTTGGAATCCATGTATGCAAACCAAGTATGGACTTTGGTTGATCCACCTGAAGGGGTACGACCCATAGGGTGCAAATGGATTTTCAAGAAAAAGACCGATATGGATGGTAATGTACAAACCTATAAAGGTCGGCTGGTTGCAAAAGGATTCAAACAAATTCATGGTATTGACTATGATGAAACCTTTTCACCAGTGGCCATGGTTAAATCCATAAGGATCTTACTTGCAATAGCTGCATTTCATGATTATGAAATATGGCAGATGGATGTCAAAACAGCTTTCCTTAATGGAAATCTGCTCGAGGATGTGTACATGACACAGCCCGAGGGTTTTGTCGATCCAAAGGATGCTGGAAAGATATGCAAGCTACAACGATCCATTTATGGATTGAAGCAAGCTTCTCGGAGTTGGAATCTTCGATTTGATGATGCAATCAAAGAGTTTGGTTTTATCAAAAACGAAGATGAACCTTGTGTCTACAAGAAGGTCAGTGGGAGCGTAATCATTTTCCTAGTGTTGTATGTAGATGACATACTTCTTATTGGGAATGATATCCCTGCCTTACAATCTGTAAAGATTTGGCTAGGGAACTGCTTTTCAATGAAAGACTTGGGAGAAGCCACCTATGTATTAGGAATCAAGATCTATAGAGATAGATCGAGAAGGCTTCTTGGCCTAAGTCAAAGTACATACATAGACAAAGTGCTTAAAAGGTTTAGCATGCAAGAATCAAAGAAAGGATTCGTGCCTATGACACATGGTATATATCTCTCGAAGGAACAGTGTCCTTCAACACCAGATGAGAGACAACGCATGAGTAAGATCCCATTTGCGTCAGCTATTGGATCTATCATGTATGCCATGATATGTACTCGTCCCGATGTATCGTATGCTTTGAGCATGACGAGCAGATATCAAGTTGATCCAGGTGAAGGTCACTGGATTGCTGTCAAGAACATCCTGAAGTACTTGAGAATGACTAAGGATACATTCTTGATTTATGGAGGTGAGGAAGAGCTCAATGTAATGGTTACACTGATGCAAGCTTCCAAACTGACAAAGATTATTTTCGATCGCAATCTGGATATGTGTATTGCCTAAATGGAGGTGCTGTGAGCTGGAAGAGTTCAAAGCAAGAAATAGTAGCCGAATCTACAACGGAAGCTGAGTATATTGCTGCCTCGGATGCAGCAAAGGAAGTTGTTTGGATGAGGAAGTTCATTTCTGAACTTGGAGTGGTGCCTAGCATTAAAGATCCGATAGAACTCTATTGTGGCAACAATGGAGCGATCGCATTGGCTAAGGAACCTAGATCTCACCAAAGATCCAAGCACATACTTAGGCGTTTCCATTTCATTCGAGAAATCGTTGAAAGGGGAGATGTTAAAATATGCAAGGTACCAACAGATGATAATGTATCTGACCCATTGACGAAGCCACTGTCACAGCAGAAGCATGATCGTCATACTAGATCTCTAGGCATTAGGTATATGTCTGAGTGGTCTTAGTACAAGTGGGAGATTTGTTGGGATATGCCCTAAGACATATCATTAGATGATTGTTTATGACATACAATGTAATATGATTTTATGAACGGCAATTCATTATTATATATTATTCTTTTAACTGTGCAATGTGAATTAATATATATGTTAATGTCCTTAGAATAATATTGTATTATTCTTAAAGATGTCCCTAGTCAAGTATTATCATGAATAGGGATAATGATAATACGTAGAGACTAGTATGTGTTGATCGATGAATTGTTCATTGATATGAGATATCAAATCAACATATGGGTACATGTTAGAGAACAATGTACTGGACAGACCCACCATGAGATTGCAACATGGATAGTTATATGATCGTCATATGCAATTCTCATAGTGATAATAATGTATGTAATCCTTACGACTTGTGATCATCAGAGATCCCAACATAAGGAGTTATGTATCTTGATATTGTCAAACGTTACCCGTAACAGGGTAAACTATTAAGGCGACTATTGGATACACTATGAATTATGTAGAGGGATGTTGAATGGTCGAGATAGGATTTGTCCCTCCTATATAACAGGAGATGTGTTTGGCCCTTGATCAAGTGAGAACTAAAATGCATGGCCATGCTCGAATGAGTCGATATGAGATATCGAGCTTATTCGTTTATTCTAGTTCTACTTGGGGATCAAGAAATAAAGATTGGATATACGAGTATGACTATTCCATGACTCGTGTTCAATCTAAACACAAAGGACAAAGGGATTAAGTTACATGGTTAATATTATCACAAGTTCTAAAGGTTATGTCGAGTCATTGACATTCTTGTAATTTGGGTAGCCTCGATGTGTTGCTAGACACCGCTCCTTGCTTGCGACATAAAATGAGATTTTATGTCACTGCCAACATTACAAGATCCTATCGGGTCGCACAAAAGATTAAATCGAGAAGGGAAATTAAATTCATTGGATGAATTAATTAATTAAGAAGAGTCTTAATTAAAAGATTATGAAGAATTAATTAAATCATGGGTTTGGGCCCATGAGGCTTTAAGAAAGCCTTAAACCTTAATTAAATCTTATAATATAAATACAAGGTTATGATTAATTGTAAGACACAACTTTATATCATTCAACCTACACACAAACTCGAACACACGGCCGCCTCTCTCCAAGCTCTCTCGGCCTCTTCATAGCCGAAGTGGGTTGTGGTGATTTCCGGCGATTATTCGATTGTGAATCGATAGTGTTCCTTGTTCCGGTCTAAGAACGAGTCTAGCAACTTGTTCTTAGACTATCCCTTCACCCGATTTGATCGTGTAGATACCGTTGAGGCAAAACTTGTTAAGTTTTGCTAGTGACTCGGAGGAGGCGTTGGACGTGGTGCTGCTCCGTGGAATCTGCTCAAACACGCTACAAGGGTGAGACCTTCGTAAATCCTTTATCCGATATGATAACCTATGTATAGATCCGCGGTTTAGTAATCCAAAATTTTATTCCGCTGCGTTGTATGCTCTAAGGATTACTTACATTGTCCTCCACTAGACTGTGGTACACCCTGTGGTCTCTGCTGTACTGTAGTCTCCGACATTGGTCATCTCCTCTGTTGTACACCCACTTGAGGACAATCACGGATCACATGTCCTGGCCTCCCACAACGGAAACAAACTACTGGAGTCAATTGAGGACAATCGCGTTTCAAATGTGGTCCGCCACATTTAAAGCACTACACACCACTACCACTACTACTACCTTGGAACTGTCCCTTTGAACCTCGTTCACTACCCTTCCGCATTGTAAACTGCTTCCCATTAAATCTAGAGGAAGATGCAACACCTCGTGGTGATTTAAATGGTTCTCCTCTAGGTCCCATACTTTCAGATGTAGGTGGTTGAGCTTGTCCAACATTTTTGTATACCCCTACGGCAATCTCAGACATCTCGGCTCTAGTCAATGCTTCTTCATATGATGTAGGTGGTTATTGGATTTGACCCTATCAAACAATTCAGGCCTCAAACCATTCACAAATTGTCTGATATTTGCCTTTGTGTTTACAGCAATATGTGGCACATACCGGAGCAAAGAAGAATATTGTACAGCATAGTCCGATACTGTCATTGATCCCTGTCTCAAGTTTGTAAATTCATCCTCTTTCCTCTGCCTTGCAGCAACAGAGAAATAATGATCAAGGAACTTCGTTCTAAACACATCCCAGTTAACTGTTTGTCCTTGAGCCTTTAACTCAAGTACTGTGGATTTCCACCACATCATAGCTTTCTTAGCTAACTGGAATTCAGCTAAGCGTAACCAAGCAGTCTTGGCACACGGTGCTGATACAAATATCTGTTCCACACGTTCCAGCCATTCCTCCGCCAATTCCCCTGATTCAGTCCCCTCAAACCTGGGTGGCTGATAACTCAGAAATTGCGTCAACGTCAATTCCCCAGGCAACAATACCTGTTCCACTGGCCCTTGCTCAATTGGTGGTGGTGGCACAGGCGCCATCTTCACACTAGCATTGCCACTCATGGCATCCCCAACATCCTCATGATACCCTCTGTCTGTCATAACTGTATATCAAGGGTTAACAATAACATTCAAAATGATAAAACATGTTAGAAGAACATTCCATTACAAATCCTAACATGATATTACCATTCTCAACATGTTGTCAAGTGTTTAGGTAACTCCCTAATACACTTCCTCTACCCATGTTCATCCCGTTCTCGAACCACTGCTCTGATACCACTAATGTGGGGTCCTCGTTACTTAATCCATTATGTATCATGTTCACATACATATGTGAGTCTGAATTAAGTAATAACATGCACTGATTAAGAGTATCTTACTAGTTAAGTTGTTACAGGGTTTATAAAAACCTACCAACTACACATCATATGTACAAACAACAACCTACTACAAGATAACTCCTAGGCAGTGGTTCAGCTCGCAGCGGAAAATGACTCACATCCCGTCCTCCCATGTCTATGAGTCCCTACAGAAACATTCACACAATGTGAGTATAGATAAGAAATATTTCAGTGCGATATCAAAACACAATATCAATATCAATGATAAAACACAATAAATCATCTAATGTGAATGTTCTGTATCATGCATCAACAAATGCACCATGTCATGACATGTCTCAACAATTACCCTATTATCACGAGACCATTATGATATGCCTATTCAGCTCAATATGTCAGTGGAACCACCTCACATCTTCATATTAGCAGCACATATCATAGTACCGTCCTCAAATGATAATAGCCAGAGCATATACCCAAAAACCGGCGTATATCTCTATATAGCATACCCGAGCATATACCCAAACCAGGCGTATTCTCTATGTAACATAACCGAGCATATACCCAAACCAGGCGTATATCTCTATGTAACATAACCGAGCATATACCCAAACAAGGCGTATATCTCAAACACATGATATCCATGAATGTACATGCATATGATACTACCAATCATATGATACTAACATAACACAATTCATATGATATCAATCTCATAACATCATCACACAATATCTCTACGCAGTACGTCAACACGTACCTGTACTGCGACACAAACGATTTAAATTAGGCATCACTGGCTAATTGCCTCGTTGTCCCGTCCCCTGAGATGATGCTACAACAATGCCAACAATATATCATGTTATCATAGGCAATAAAATCAAATTCTACAAAAAGTTAACATTTTTCAACATTCTGACTCTGGCGATCGATCGCTATTTCTCACCGATCGATCGCCATATTGTTCTGCCCCCTCGCGATCGATCGCCATTACCTCGCGATCGATCGCCAAAGTGTTATGTTCAGGCGATCGATCGCCACATTTTTACCGATCGATCGCCACATACATTAACCGCCTTATTTTTGCTCTGGTCGGGGCGATCGATCGGCACACAGCTAGCGATCGATCACCGATGTCCAGAAACTTAGAACATGGCGATTTTGAGATTATCTTCCTAGCTCTTCTCCTATAACTCGAAATTCAACATGTAAACAAGTTTCATGCACTCTCTAATAACATAACAACATGTTTCCACCATCTTAGAATCCAATTCTTGGCATATAAACATGTTATGATTCTAAGCTTGCATAGTTTGGATTTCATTTAACATAACTCCTACACCACTACACAAATCAATCTTAAAAGCATAAATTCCTTACCAAGATTGTACAATTTCACTTCACACAACTTCCTAGCTCAATTCACAAGTGAATCCCAAGATCAAACCAAAAAGAACTTGAAAGAGATGGAGAGGAGCTTGTGTAGTGTTTTTGTAGGTGAAAGATGAGAAACTATGTGATTCTCCTCCCTAAATCACTTGATATAAGGTCATTAGCTCCCTAAATCACTTGATATCATGTCATTTGGAGTTAATGACATGTTAAGTAACATGTACATGAAAATGAAATCCAAATTCAAATGCAACTCCAATTCAAATTAAATTCACATGCATATTCAAATGCTTACTAGTTAATGTTGCTTGATATGCTACTATACTTGATTTAATTCCATCATTCCTATGCACTACATCTTGTGCATCATGTTTTATTCCTTGCCATATATCACATAGTCATATCATGTATGAGTATTAACCCTCGGTTCAACCCGAACCCGAGTCCACATCGTACCGTAATTATTCAAAATTACGCCATAATTATATGCCACGTATATAAAGGAAATCGAGGCATTACATATAGAGGAGTTGTGTTAGGGTTTTTAGATAATCATCAGCCGTCACATAAACCCTAACAGCCATAGAAATTTTCTGTTGAATTCGAGTCTAGCACCTTGAATTCGACTGACCTTTAGGTGATTTGATCGTGTGGATATCGTAGAGGCAGAACGTTGATATTTTGCTAGTGACTCGTGGACGTAACACATCCGGCGATCTGCACCAAACACGCTACAAAAGGTATAAACTCTTAACACCGAATAGATTCACTTTGTTATTTATTCGGACCACAAGAGCTTGAAACATCTATTCTTTCAATCCGATATTAATATGAGGCAACGTAGGTAGATGGATTTTTCGAAGGACTTCGATTGTGAGATGCAATATCACCCCGGACAGGTGAACGTTACTGCGGATGCTCTTAGTCGTAAAGTTCACAATTCCGTTCTAGCCTTTATTCGGATCGCTAAAGTACATGACGATATATGTACTTCTGGCTGGACTGTTCACTCACATGGGAATTCTGTCACTGTCTCTGCATTACAAATTGAGCCGAAATTGATTTCTAAAATCTAGAAAGCCCAACAAACTGATACTCAAGCTCAGAAATCTATAGAACTGGTATCTGCAGGACATCCTTCTGGGTTTCAGATATCTTATGATGGTTCTTTACGACTTAATGGTTGATTGGTTGTTCCTGATAATTCTGATTTGAAATCTGCTCTTCACCGTGAAGCACCTTGCAGTAAATATAGTATCCACCCTGGAGGCCGAAAGATGTATATTACTCTTAGACCTCAATTCTTATGGAGGCGTATGAAGAAGGATATAGCTGGGTTTATTTTCAAATATTTTGGTTTGCCAACAGGTTAAAGGCGAACAAATGAAACGTGGAAGGTTACTTCATAGTCTTGAAATTCCTCAATGAAATTGGGAACACATTGTTATGGATTTTGTAACACATTGTCCTCTATGATGCTATTTGGGTTATTATTGATCGACTTTCTAAATTCTCATTTCATTCCATACGAACAGACTTATCTTATAAGAAGATGGTCCGTTTATATACCGAGAATATTATTAGACTGCAAGGTGTGCGTGTCTCAATCGTATCTGATCGTGATGCCAGATTTATTTCTAAATTCTGGGGTACTTTTCAAGATGCTATGGGTACGCGTTTGGCAATGAGTACTACCTATCATCCTCAGACTGATGGCCAGACTGAACATACTATTCAAACTCTTGAAGATATGTTACGTGTTGTAGTGATGGATTTAACGTTGGATGGCAGGAAGCCTTACCATTGGTAGAATTTTCTTATAATAATAGCTAGCAAACGAGTATAGGCATGGCGTCTTTTGAAGCCTTATATGGAAGACGATGTAGATCACCTCTATTTTGGGTAGAAATTGGTGCAAAACAATTGACTGGACCTGATATGATCCATGAAATGAATGATAAGGTTCAATTAATTAGACGGCGTATGAAAGTTGCACAGGATCGTCAAGCAAGTTATGCTAACAAGCGAAGACGACCCTTGGAATTCCAGAAAGATGATCGTGTATTTTCTGAATTTATCTCCCTTTAGAGGCAATGTTCGTTTTGGCATGCGAGGTAAACTATCACCTCGATATATTGGTCCATACGAGATCCTTGATCGAGTTGGGGATCTTGCTTATAGGTTGGCATTACCTCCAGCTTTATCTACCATTCACGATATATTCCATGTTTCTATGTTACGAAAACATGAACCTGATCCATCACATGTACTTCAATCTGATGAGGTTCAACTTGATCCTTCATTATCCTATGTCGAACATCTTGTTTACATTTGGATCGGAAGGATAAAGTGCTACGTAACAAATCTATCATGTTGGTACGAGTACAATGGACACATCATGGCATGGAAGAATCAACGTGTGAATTGGAAAGCAAGATGCGAGAAGCCTATCCACACTTGTTTGATTCTATTCCATTGTATTCCATGTATCCGGTTATGTTTGTTGATCTGTATTCTTATTTTAGCTTTGATATGTATTATGACTGCTGATATGATATATGATTGTAATATGATATGTAAATATGGTTGAGATTTCGGGATGAAATCTGTTTAAGTTGGGAGAAATGTGATACCCCGAAATTTGATTAACGTTAATTAAGCATAATTTGTGAATTAAGTAATCATTAGTGAGAAGTTAAATAATTAGAAGTGGAATTGACAATATAAATGTCAATTGACAACCGGATCAGAACATGGTGAATATAAAAAATATAGTTTGGACATATTCGAATTAACTTCGAAATTATTTAAAATAAATAGGAATACAACCCCATGTGTAAACTGTATATGTAATGTGTCAGTGCACCGGTGACACCCCGATGTTCATAATTAGTCGAAAATTAATATATATCGGTGTAGGACGTAAAACACATAGCAAAACACGTAAAAACACACAAAAATTGCGGAACGCACTAAAACGTGCGAAAACACGCGGTTCTCGCGATCCACCGACCATCATGTACTTATCTGCTCAGTTTGCCGCCGTCCGGCCACCTCTCGCCGAGCCCGACCTACCACCGCGTTCACAACTCAGAGGCGCAACTTTCTATACCAAATAATTAAGATTTCGAGTTCCAAAAAGTGGTTCGATTTGGCCTGAAACGAACGAAGTCGCACGAGATAGGGTTTCTGCTCTTTTTGTTTGATTTCTTCGATTATACTATGAATTGGACGAAGCCAAGACATTGATTCTCTTCCCCTCACTTGGACGAAACTTTCTACACCGGCCACCGCCAATATCGTAGCCGGAGTTCATCGGAATCGGCCAAGAACCGTGCGTATTACTGCGCGAATTTGGTAAATTCGATAATTACCAGTTATTTTGGACTATAATTGTTGAATAATAATTTGAATTGGTTAAAAATAATTTAGCAAATTAAATTGTGGTATAATTACATCAATTTAATTACCCTAAATTGGTTAAGCTGTGACTAAATTGATAACCAATTTTTGGTGATCAGTTTCCTGAATTGTGAATTTATTTTGGTACACAGTGAATATTATAACCTTACAAGCTCAGGTCAGCCCTAGTATATCGAGAAGGAAATGTATGTTTTGATCGAGTAACATACGACAGATATATGTATTAGTTGATATATGATTAGATGAATTATGTGACTTACTTGAAATTACGTGGCTACGTGATTTTATTTAGATTATGTGGCATTCATAGCATTCATAATTGCACATCGGTGTATGAAAATAAATGTTTTGTTAACACACATCATGTTTTCTACATACATCGATGCATGACATATATGTTGAGCTACGATTCTTTGATACCCTGTTTGTTTGGATTCGATCAATCATAAGGGTTGTACATGGTGTTATGACTGGCATTAAGTGGCCTGAAAGGCATAGGAATTTGTGGCCCTTATAGTTGCTATGATACGGGGATTGGTGGCGTTTGCCGACGTCATCCTATGTATTATCCCTATTTGTTTAGATTATTGTGGATGTCGCCTTCTTGACGCCATCTGTATGATATGATATGAATGTCAAGAGGTGGGATGCCGTGACGCTTTGACGACGCACTATAGATATTCCTTGGTTGATGATGTGATTCGAGATTTTTCAGATATAAGGTAGAATAAAGTGTTAATGAAAAATAACGATAAACACACCAAGATTTTTTACGTGGAAAACCCTCAAATTGAGAGAAAAACCACGGGACCTTGTCCAGTATAAAACTTCACTATGAACGTTGATGATTTACAAGACTTTCTGGACACCAATGACAATCGTTCGATGACTCATAAGAAAATCTCAAAAATAATAAAAATGACTGAACAGAAAATAGAGTTGCTCTCTTCGGAGTCTTTTTGCCCAGAAAATTCCAACCCTCTATAATGGGACCTTCAACTACTATTTATAGGAGCTATTCTGGAGTTACTTGGCGGGAAAGTGTTGAATGTGCCTCCCTTGATCGTGGCTAGGACATGGAAAACGTGTCCGAGAAATCCGCCCCATTAATGCACGTTCAATCCCCGCCGGTTAATCAGTTTTAATTACGACCGGGTCTTCCGCTATATTTTGACCAAAATCCCGAAGAGGGTAAGGGATGTTCGGTAATATGCTGATCGGTATTCTATGTTCGGTAACCCTCTCTTCGGTCTAACTTCTGTTCGGCGATTTTAGAATTTGTATTTTCATAAATTGATTTTACCCGAGAAAATCAATATGTCATATGACATCACCTCACCCCCCTGAAGTAAAGCAAGATGAAAGTAGTGAAATCTTGGTTTATTGTCTTCGGGTATAATCCTGACCTGCTCGAGAAATTTTGCCGCTTAATTTTCCCGCCTAAAAAAATAAAAAAACTTGCGGCGTTTCATTTCCCAAGGCACATCTATAATCGTTCACTTGATTTATTTTGAGCGGTGCTGATTCAACGACTGTTCAAGTGCCCCCCCCTATAAATACTCGTTCATTCCTGCGGTTTAATTCACTTTACTGCAATTTGCTTCCGAGCTAGTATCAGGCGTCCAACCAACTTTTCTTCCATATTTATTTTCTTTCCGTTCATCGAGTATGTGTTCTTCCGATGATTGCTTGAAAGCTATAGACATGTTCGATGAAGAGGGTACCCTGAGTCCCTCTCCTCGACATTCTTCTTCCTCTGATAGTGAGAAGACTTCCAGCTCGTCGTCAGCCTTCGATGCTCTTAGAGAAGAGCTTCAGGCTGCGACAGAGCAGGATTTGATAAAAGCCCGCGTTCCTTGGTTTGAGATTTTTGGATCAGGGATTAAATCACAACGGCACCTATCCAATATCCAAACTAAATGGGGGATTTCCGAGGGGACATCTATTATTGTTCCCCCTCCCGAATCTCGTCCTCACCTGCCTCCCGAGGGTTATTTTCACTTCTACATAGACCAACTCCGAGGGGGACTTCATTTTCCTGTTCCTCTTTTTTTATAGATATTGCCTCCTATTTTACCATCTCTCTTAGTCAGTTATTCCCCAACAGTTATCGATTGTTGGCGGGTTTCTACATAGTCTTATTCTTTTTTGGTTTCTCTCCGACTCCTGAACTCTTTCATTGTTTTTTTCAATTAAATCGAAAGGAGATCGGGCTCTTTTACTTTTCTTCTCGAACAGGGATGGGTTTCTTGAAAAACTACCCATCTTCCATGAAAAACTGGAAAAAATTCTTCTTCTTTGCTCGCCCACTCCAACCCTGGGATTGCCCCATGGAGTGGAAAGAAAACTTACCGAAGGGCAAGTCGATCAAGGGGCTACTTGAGGGAGAAACATATCTATCGGTTCGTCGTAAACTTGGCGATCAGTGTTTTAACCTTGGGGAGCTGATTGACGACGGGCTGCTGTATTTGTTCCAGCTTAGTCCGAAGGGTGTTTCCCTAAAAATGCCCCTCGGTGAGTATTACCGAGCATCCTGCTTTGTTGGCTTATTTCGTTTTGATATGCTTGAATAATTGCTATGATGCCTTTTTCTTGCAGAAACAAAGATGCTGAAGGCCAAGATTGCTGCTAACTTGAAGAAAACTTCCTTACAAGAGAAGGTTGTTAAACCAACCACTGATCCAATTCCTCCTCCCTCTGTTACCCCTACTTCTACCAAAGAAATGACTGAAATACCCAAGGAAGAAGCCCTGATTGCTCGGTCACTGAAGAGGGCGGCACATGAGGGCCAAGATTCATCCTCAAAACCTCCTCCTACCAAGAAAACTTCTCCTCGAATCAACCTCATCCGCCGAGCTAGTCCACCACCTCAAACTCGAGCTGTTTCTCAACCTGCTCCAGGTGGTTCTAGCTCTTCTCGGCCAACCTCCAGATACCATATACCCGACTGGATCTATCCCCCCAATGTCCCCATTCTGAGAAAACCCGACCCCAAAATTTCTCACTCCATCATTTGCAATTGGGCCAATTCTCCCGACCGTAAATACCTAGGAGGATTGGCCTTCAGCAACTTAATAAATGATTTCTCCACTTCCCTCACTCAGGTAATTTACACTCACTTCCACCTAATAACCCTTTATCTTCGGTATATTGACTTTATTTATTCTCTTGCAGACCAATCTAATGGCCGCCGAGATTATGACTCGCTTCCAATCTATGAGATCCTCAGATGGGGAGAACCAGAAACACCTCAAACAACTAGAAGGCATAGGCGAAGAGATTAAGAAATCCATGAAATTATTGGAGGAGCGATACTCTAATGTTGTTGCTGCTCGGGATAAGGCAGTGAAGGCTCTCGACGAGGCGCACAAGAAATTAGCCGACCTTGAGGAAGCTAACACCACTTTATCCGGGCAGTACAGGTCCGTTACTGAAGAAAATGAATCCCTCTTAGAGCAGCTTTCTCAGGAGAAGTCATCGCGGGCTGAAGAGAATCAATCCCTTTCTGAACAGCTTGATCAGGAGAAATTATCTCGAGCTGCTCAGATCAAAGAATCATGGCTCATCAAAAAAGAAGAGTTTATGAAGTCTGAGGAGTATGGCGACATTTTGGGCGAAGGCGCCGCCAAGTTCCTTAATTATGGCTTTGAAGCGTCTGTTCGTCAATTTAAAGCCGCTGGCTATCCTCCTGAAGGAACCTCAACAGACTTCGTAAATGTTGATGCTGCCCTGAATACCTTTCCCGATGAGTTCTTCCAGCTGTAGATTTAGAGACGTACCCCTAGCATAATCACTTAGTCCCATTTTAGGTTCAAATACAGACCAAACATCCCGATCCTGTATTTAACCCGCCAACAATGGACGATAGTAAAACAAGCTCGCTACCCCGAGCATAATAACTTGATATCTTTAAGTTTAAACGTGGACCAAACATCCCGATCCCACGAGTAAATGATGGTATTTTTAAGTTTAAACGTTGACCAAACATCCCGATCCAACGAGTAAACGATGGTATTCTTAAGCTTAAACGTTGACCAAACATCTCGATCCAACGAGTAACCCGAACATTGCTTAATAAGAGGAAATTTATTTGATTAAGAAATACATATGAGAACAGCAATGATAACTGAAATATTACACGAAATACTTTCTTAAATTATGAATGTTCCAAGGTCTCACCAGTTCTCAACCTTCATGATCTTCCAGCCTATATGCTCCTCTTCCGATCACTCCTCTTACTTTATAGGGGCCTTCCCACTTGGGTGCTAACTTCTTTACTTCCCCAGCAGGATTAATTCTTCGCAGCACTAGATCTCCCACCTGAAAAGCCCTCGGACGAACCCTCCGATTGTAAGCATTGGTAACCCTTACTTTGTATAATTCCATTTTAGCCAGGGCTCTTTCTCTCAACTCTATAATCCCATCTAACTCCAACTTTCTATTTTCTTCGTTTTGATCGGGATTATAGCTTTGTACCCGAAGAGATTCCACTCCAATTTCCACTGGGATGAGGGCCTCAGAACCATATACCAAACTGTAAGGAGTCTCTCCTGTAGATATCCGAGGAGTCGTGCGGTAAGCCCATAAGACACCGGGTAATTCATTTACCCACTCCCCTCGAGCACCTTCTAGTCTTGTCTTGATCCCATGCAATAAAATCCGATTAATCACTTCCGCTTGTCCATTTACTTGAGGGTAGGCTACTGAAGTAAAGACTTGTTTAATTTTCATATCTTTACACCACTCTTGTATTCTTCCTCCTTGAAACTGTCTTCCATTGTCGGAAATTATTCTTCGGGGTATTCCGAACCGGCATACTATGTTTCTCCACAAGAATCTGATGACTTCTTCTTCAGTTATTTTGGCCAATGGCTCTGCTTCCACCCATTTAGTGAAGTATTCGACAGCTACTAGGAGAAATTTTCTCTGCCCTATAGCGGGAGGAAACGGTCCAACAATATACATTCCCCATTGGTCAAAGGGACAAGAAGTGATGCTGCTATTAAGGACTTCTGCCGGTACATGGGACAAATTTGCATGTCTTTGACAATTAATGCACTTTTTCACAACTTCCTCAGCGTCTTCCTTCATCGTCGGCCAATAATATCCAGCCCGAAGGGATTTCTGATACAGCATGTTAGTCCCCAAATGATTTCCGCAACATCCTTCATTAATTTCTCTTAGCAAATGTTCTCCTTCTTGCCTCGAGGCACATTGTAAAAAAGGAATTGAGAATCCTTTTTTGAACAACTTGCCTTCTATCAACACAAATCGGTTCCCCATCCTTTTAACTCGAGCAGCTTCCTTTGGGTCAGTAGGCATAATCTTTGTCTTCAAAAATTTAGTAATATGCTCTCGCCAATCAGATACAATACATGGTTCCAAATTCATGATGTTGTTGATGGATATATGAGAGATCAAAAGATCTTGTACGAGCACATTCCTGTTCTTCTATTCGTGTATTGAACTAGCCAGTTTTGCTAACTCATCGGCACGAGTATTCTCTTCTCTTGGTACTTGCGTTAATTCCACCTCTTGAAATTGGGCCATCATTGCCCCAACATTTTCCACATACTTTCTGAATTTCTCCTATTTCACCTTATATACCCCCTTCACTTGATGAACAACCAGCATTGAATCCATAAATCTTTTATCTTCCTAGCTCCAGCGTCCAATGCTATTCGGAAGCCCGAAATAATAGCTTCAAATTCAGCTTCATTGTTTGAGGAGGGAAACCCAAAGTGGATGGCAACTCTGATTTCTTCCCCTTTGGGACTAATGAGTATGACACCAGCTCCACTTCCCAATCGGGTAGATGATCCGTCTACAAACAAATTCCACTCTTTTTCCTGCGGAGTATGAGTTACTTCCACTAGAAAATCTGACAGGGCTTGAGCTTTAATTGTAGTTCGTGATTGATAAGTAATATCAAACTCACTCAGCTCGGTGGCCCATTTTACCATCCTGCCTGATATCTCGGCTTTGGATAGAAGTCTCCCCAAAGGAGTATTTGTTACTACCACGATAGGATGAGACAGGAAGTACGGCCGAAGTCTTCTCGCCGTAGCGACTAGAGCTAATGCCAACTTCTCAATTTCAGGATATCGTTGTTCAGCACCTTCCAGGGCTCGGCTGACATAATATAAGAAGAAGTGTTTCTTTAGGATCAGGCTTGTTCATCAAAGGTAACTGAGCCAAATAATCTTTCAGATCCTCGAAGGCCTTTTGGCATTGATCATTCCATTCGAACTTGAATCCCTGCCTTAATGCTTTGAAGAAAGGCAAGCTCCGATCAGCTGATCGGGTTATAAATCGGCCCAGTGCCGCTATTCTTCCTGCCAACCTTTGCACTTCGTTTAGTGTCCTTGGAGGGTTCATTTCCTGTATGGCTCGAATTTTCTCCGGGTTAGCTTCAACACCTCTTTCCGTGACCATGTGTCCCAGAAACTTGCCACTACGAATCCGGAAAGTGCACTTTGAGGGATTCAACTTCATGCCAAATTTCCTCAAGGTGCTGAAGACCTCTTCCATATCCTTGACCAAGTCCTCGGCTTTTCGGCTCTTAATCAGGACATCATCCACATATACTTCCACATTCCGACCAATCTGTTCTTTGAACATTTTGTCCATCAACCTTTGATAAGTGGCTCCAATATTTTTCAATCCGAAAGGCCTTACCACATAACAAAAGATTCCTCCTGCTGTGACAAAACTCACTTTTGATTGATCTTCTTGTGCCAAAGGGATTTGATGATATCCTTGATAAGCATCCATAAGACATAATAATTCATTCCCAGCAGTAGAATCTACTAGCTGATCAATCATGGGCAGTGGATAACAATCTTTGGGACATGCTTTATTTACATCCCTAAAATCCACACACATTCTCCATTTATCTCCGGCTTTAGGCACCAAAACTACATTCGAGAGCCATGTAGGGAAACCGATCTCGCGAATATAGCCCGCCTTTAACAACTCTTCTACCTGTTTGGCAATGACAGCGTCCTTTTCTGGCCCAAAATGCCTCCTCTTTTGCTTTATTGCCCGAACATTGGGGTCCACATTGAGGCGGTGTTCGGCAATCTCAGGTTTTACTCCAACTAAATCGGATGTACTCCATGCAAATACATCCACATGCTGATTTAAACAATCAACCACCTTTTCCCGTAATTCCGGATCAAGTTGGGATCCCACTCTAGTAGTTCTAGTAGGGTGACCCATCTCGATGTTGAGGAACTCCTCTTCGGGGGTTACTCGTTCCTCATCGTCCCGCTTCCTCTTCTCACTTCCCCTCGTTCTTTTCCTTCTTTATTCTGTTCTCTTTCTTGCCTTAACTCTTGTATATAACATTTCCGTGACGAGCTTTGATCACCTCTTACTTGCCCCACTTCTTCTCCTACTGGAAATTTCATGGTTAGATGATAGGTGGAGGCAACGGCTTCGAAGGCGGCTATGGCTGGCCTTCCCAATATTACATTATAAGAATATGGTGCATCCACAATGAGGAAATTTATCATCTTCGTTTCGATCCTTGATTCTTCACCAAGTGTAACTGGTAGAGACACATGCCATATCGGATTTATGACCTCCCCTGCAAATCCGTGCAAAGATGTATTCACCTTCAGTATGGGTAAGCTCCCCAAGTCCATTTGGTTTAATGTACTAAGAAAAAATACGTCTGCTGAGCTTCCCGTATCCACGAAAATCCTCTGCACATTGTAGTTAGCCACTGTAGCAGAGATAACCAACGCATCATCATGAGGAAAATGGATCCCTTGTAGATCTGCGGGCCCAAAAGATATGGACGGACCCTCATGTACATGATTGGGGTCAATAGATAGTACTTGAAGCTTCCGAGCATGACTCTTTCTTGCTCTGTTCGAATCTCCACCCGACATTCCTCCGGATATCATGTGTATAGTTCCCCGATTAGAGACATTGTTCAAGGTTTCTTCTTCTCCCTCTACTCTTTCTCCCCGAACTGACCAAGGGACTGGCTGAGGCGCTCCTCTTCCGGGATTTATGTTATTTTTAGGAATGAAATTATTGTCTTTGAACTCCTCACTAAGTCCCCGCATTCCATCAGACTCATTAGATCTTCCACCTCGAAAACCTCCTCATCGAGATCCTCTTCCTCGGAAGGACCCTCCTCGGAACATTCCTCCTCGGAAAGGTCCCCCTCTATGAGGTCCACCCCGACCTCTTTTCGGCATACTTTGATTCATGGCCACTTCCCGATGAGGTCTCATCGGGATATACTGGTCAAAACTTCTTTTGATTGGCTCCACTGGCTTATTCTTTCTGTTCGCTTCTTCCCCAATTTTACCATCTCTTCTTTGCTTCATCCTTTGGGCTTCTTCCAGATTAATGTATTTGGAAGCTCTTCCCAACAGCTCATCATAATCAGAGGGTGGCTTTTTTGCCAAAGATCGGAATAAGTCCCCCTCTTTTAATCCCTGGGTGAACGCGCTGATGAGTATTTCAGAGGTAACATGTGGAATGTCAAGACATGAATGACTGAATCTTTTCAGAAAGTCTCGAAGAGATTCCTTCTCCGCTTGCTTAATCCCGAACAGACTAAGAGATGTTCTCTTGCAACTCCGACTGCTTGCAAACTGATGTAAAAATAGAGAACTAAACTTCGGGAAGGAGTCTGTGATTCCTGCTGGCAACTGATTAAACCATGATTGCGCCGCACCAGATCATGTAGTCAGGAAAACCCGACATTTCACTACATCCGTAAGTTGATGAAGAAGCGAAGCGTTTTCAAATCGAGACAAATATTCTTCAGGATCTGCACCACCGTCGTAATTTCCCACATTTAGAGCCCTGAAGTTTGGGGGCAAAGGATCATCAACAACATGGTGGGCAAATGGAGTGCTCCTTTGCGGGGGATACAGACGTCCCTCCATCTTATTACGCATCTGCTGCATCTCATTCTTCAGCTCTTCCATTTGGCGATTTAAAGCTTTGTCAGTTTCATCATTCAAATGACTAGGAATATCTTTAACCTCCTCAGGCTCTTTTTCTGGCTCTTGCATGGAGGCCAAATCTTCCCCTTCTTCTTCCTGCATGGTTTCTTGTTTCTGGGGAGGGGCCATAAATTGCTTCATGATCTCACCGACAGTTCTGGTTATCATTTCTGTCAAATGCTCCATGGGCATTCCCCCAGCAGGAAATGTCCGAGGAATATGCTGAGATGATCCTGCGTCTTCTGGCCCTTCTCTTGGTTCTGCGAACGAGTATGGGTGAGAATTGGATCCATTTCCCCTGGAAGCTTGCCCCTATCTCTACCTCTAGCCATCTTGCCTTTTGATTTATTTTTTGTTAGAAAATTCTTCCTACTTCAACGTCTTTGCCCTAATTTTCCCACAGACAGCGCCAATGATGTGATTCGAGATTTTTCAGATATAAGGTAGAATAAAGTGTTAATGAAAAATAACGATAAACACACCAAGATTTTTTTTACGTGGAAAACCCTCAAATTGAGAGAAAAACCACGGGACCTTGTCCAGTATAAAACTTCACTATGAACGTTGATGATTTACAAGACTTTCTGGACACCAATGACAATCGTTCGATGACTCGTAAGAAAATCTCAAAAATAATAAAAATGACTGAACAGAAAATAGAGTTGCTCTCTTCGAAGTCTTTTTGCCCAGAAAAATCCAACCCTCTATAATGGGACCTTCAACTACTATTTATAGGAGCTATTCTGGAGTTACTTGACGGGAAAGTCTTGAATGTGCCTCCCTTGATCGTGGCTAAGACATGGCAAACGTGTCCGAGAAATCCGCCCCATTAATGCACGTTCAATCCCCGCCGGTTAATCAGTTTTAATTACGACCGGGTCTTCCGCTATATTTTGACCAAAATCCTGAAGAGGGTAAGGGATGTTCGGTAATATGCTGATCGGTATTCTATGTTCGGTAACCCTCTCTTCGGTCTAACTTCTGTTCGGCGATTTTAGAATTTGTATTTTCATAAATGGATTTTACCCGAGAAAATCAATATGTCATATGACATCAGTTGACATGCTCGAGCTATTGAAACATTTGGACTTCCATTTATTGGCTCCGAGATACCCAGTGGATGGGTGTATGATACCAACATGCATGCATTGCACTGCATTTAATTTAATATATCATTTTATAGATAAATGTTGTATTTCTTTTTATCGTTCCATATTGAGCTATTGCTCACCCCCAAGGGGCTGTTGTTCTCTTTGTGTGTGGACAATGACAGGTAATACAGGTGGCAAGAACCCCAAAGAGAGCACATTCGGTGGAAAGTTTATCCCTGGGGTATGTGAGAAGTTTATGTACTTTTAGTTTATTTCAGCCAGTGTGGATATCTGTTTAGTAGTTTGATTTGTGTATGCTGGATATGAACTGATGGTATCTATAAATATTTTCAGTATATGTCTATTGCTATTGGTGGTATATTCCTCGTACAATGAGATCATGCCGAAATTTTTAGAGCCACATGTTAATAAATGTTAAACAAATCTTCCGCTGTTTACGCTATAATAATTAGCTTGTGATCATTTATCACATGATTAGGTTTGAGCCCTCACAACATGACTGATTGCTACTTTCTCAATAAGTAAAACAATATACATGGGCAATTTTATGGGACGTGTGGATGAAAACCAGATTACGGGAACGAGATAATTGGAACAATTCATTGTCTCAACACAAATTGGAAGATATTAAACGGTTTCTACCAAGCCTCTTCAATAAAATTTAGTTGTCTAAAGTAAAAATAAATAAAAAAAATTATATGATAATCAATACAACACCACACTATGGAAAACAGCTCAACTAATACAGTCGATCAAAAGCATGGCTTCTTACATCACAAATTCACATGCATTAAGACTCGCAACTATCAGCAGATTTAGTAATAATTCGGCAAAGACTGAGGATTATTCCTACCTGGTGTCAAGAATTTCGAAATCCAATTTGATGGTCATGAAAAATGGCAAGGAACTTTTATTAGCCCATTTCTTCGACGAGTTTTTCAAGTGCTTCACTTGTGAGAGGAATGTATAAGCAATCTTCACCATCTGAATTTCTTCTGGTCTTGACCAATTCATGGTCTTTAAATTCTGTCAAATGAGCATTCAGAGTAATCTGACTGCTCACTAGAAAGCGTTCTCGACATATTGTGTAAAGATTATTGAATGGCATCCCTGGAGAAAAAAAAAAGAAAGAAAACAAAATTATTGGTTTGACAAGGAAACATTTACTAATTTGGAGTACGCAAGTAAGCACTTGCCTTCTTCATCAGGATGGGACAACTGATGATTGGCCAGAACTTTAAAAACACACTGAGCATTTGGCGTTAAACTCTGTAAAACTATTGAAGCTGTCTTCACATTTTGCGAACTGCCATTGTGTGTGAGTATCAAACGGAAGAACATTCCTTCCACCTTGTAGGGTGCATAAGTAGGAACATGGAACCAGTACCAATTGAACTGCGTATGAACCATTTTCTTGTCCCACACTGGAAAAAGAATTACAACATACTTAAGAACAGGGATCCGCATTGGGTACATAATAAAATGCTGACAAACAAAAATCCTGGTAAATCACAATTTGTTTCTTTGCTATTCTTTTCACCTTCATACACCCAAAGATGACCCACACTCCGGATTTAGTGCTAACAACTGTGAAACCAACTGCTCCACCAATGGACTAAATTTGTGGTCGGTATTGGCTTTATAATGTTTTTGGCATTTGAAAGAGAAATCATCTTTGCTATTCTTTTCACCTTCATACACCCAAAGATGACCCAGACTCCAGATTTAGTGCTAACACCTGTGAAACCAACTGCTCCACCAATGGACTAATTTTATGGTCGGTATTGGCTTTATAATGTTTTTGGTAATTAGGAGAAAGATACCGAAATTAAAATCCAGGGATCAAAACAGTTTCTCTGAGAATATAGAGACTTTCACATAGCATTTGAAAGAGACATCATCTTGTAACCTGACTATGAAACTCTGATAAAACAGCTGGAACCAAACATAAAACTATGCAGAAACTTAAGTAAACCATTAAGTTTGAAGCACTCAATAAGACAAAGGAAAGCCACAGGTCCACATCCATGGCAAAACTATCTAGTACAATATAATTAGTAGTGGACAGATGAACTTACACAGAGGTGCATTCACATGATCAATGGAAGCAACCACACGAACATGAGAACAACCTGCAATTCTCGCGAGATATTGTTGAGTTTCAGAATCACACAGGCCGGGTCCATCTATGTTGTTAACTATGAGACACACAAAACATTCATCACTCTCCGGATGTGGTCCATCGAGATATGAGATAAGGTCACCCATGGAGCGAGTATTAAATGGTTGCTGGTATTTAGGATGATTTCCCGAAGTACATTTCTGCTGCGTTTTCAATTGATCCCAAAGGAGCTCTGCTAAAGTTGCCACAGCCTACATATTGCACATAAATGAACTGTTGAGCACCAAAGAAAACTGATTTCTTGCTACACAATGCTTAGAGAAAATATCATGCCAGAATAAACAACCAACAGAATAACATAGCAAACTATTCTACACCTTTGTAACTTTACAGATGTTTATAGCCGCTAAAAAAGATCTAGAAGCTGAGTATCTTATGATTATCATGATTCATCACAAAAAGTTCTGAGAGCACAACTACCCAAATGATGTGTGCAGCGGGTGGGAATGGTTGGAGAATGATTTTTGTACATAATACTGATATTTGCGTGTACCACTAAACTCAATACTTATCACTCAAATGGCATTGGTTACTAGAAAGTAGAATGCTAGTGCATAAATAATTGATACTGGAACTTGTAATCTATTCAATAATTCATTGGTCGTTGGTATAACGGAACAATTACAAACTTTACAGTCTCTCATAAACAAAGAACATGCCTCGAGCACCTAAATTAAAAAGAAAAGAATAGAATTGAGATTAATTTCATACCTGTCTGATATTGACTGATTGAAGATATCCATTGATCACAAGAACAGAATAATCCCTCAACTCTGTTGAAGCGAAATCCTCTATTAATGATTTTTTTGACCCGAACCCATACATCAATAGTCCAAATCCACATCTGCTATAGAGAAGTAGAGACGTTTGGGTTACTACACTCAATTATTCAAAAAGGAAACGCTGTGAAGAAAAAAATGCCTCAAATTTGAGATATTAGGAGAGCGAATTCTAGTGAGAGTACCTCAATACAAAAACCCATTCTTTGTATGAATCCTTGTAACTGTTTATCAAATTACTACTTTCTTTCTCGTGCTTCTGATCAATGTTAGCATATGCTTCTCTGAGCTCCTGCAAACATGTTGGAGACTCTGATTCTTACACGTGGCATATTCAATGAAAGAAAAATCAAAAATCAAAAAATAGAAAACCTGTTCATCAACGAGATTGATGTCTGAAACTTTCCGCACAGACTTTTTACCAGAGCTGCGGAGTTCTTTTGCTAAAAAGTAGTTTCTCGAGAACCCAAAATCATCTTCTTCCATATCATATGATTCTGTGCTGGAAGCAAGATGAGCAAGAAGTAACGGTGATTAGGTCGTGGAGTCTTGAAGTGGATATGTGTACCCAAATTGTCTTCCACATGTTTAAACTTTTAAGTTTATGTATTTCATTTTACGTTTGTTTGCAATCTAAACCTCCACGCCAATGTAATAAGTTCGTCTAAGATCAGATTCCACTTCAAGGAATTGAGAGCAATTGAAGGAAAACTATACGTGAAATTTAATTAAACTTAATCATGCTCCCAATTAATCAAACCATTTTATGGTAGTCTCAAATTCAATCGGCCTAACCAGCCATCCAAGGAGCATAAACAGTACACTAAAAATCATTGCCTCGGGATTTTATTTTTTTTTCCTAAAATGGTATTTAAATGCGATGGTACTTCTAATATAATGGAAGCAAACAAATCAACGCCAACAAAATTAAATAATATCTTGGAACTTGAGGAACGAATCACCTGACGTGAAGACCAGAGAAAGGAGGATAGCTCTCGTGGCAGAAAAAACTCCCAGACAAAGGCCGTTCGTGGCCGAAAGAGTGCTGCCACAGAGGAGAGTGGCGGTGGCGGTGAAAGTGAGGGTGGCGGTGAAAGTGAGGGTGAAAATGAAAAGGATGGAGAACCCTAAAATAAAAAAAGTCTGTACTGTAAACTAAAAGTGCATTGTGGCGGGAGAGACACCAAAATGCTAACCAGAGGGAGAAAATGGGCAAATTTAATAAAATATTATAAAAATTAAAAACAAATTAATAAAACGTAAAAATAAAATACATTTCTATAATAATTTACAATCTCGGATTACGAATTCAAATATTCATAATTTGTATTCTGAGATTGTGACTTCAACTATTCATCATTGCAATCTGGAAGTGCGAATTTACTATTCATAATTTACAATCTGGGATTACGAATTCAATTGTTTCATAATTTCCAGTCCCGGATTGCAAATTCTATACAATTCATATAATTTACAATCTGAGATTGCAAATTCTATATTATTCATAATAATTTGTAAATTAAAATATATGAGTGAATTTAGATAAAAAAAATTACATCTTTCATATCGTTTTAGTTAGAATGTCTCAAATATATTTTTATTTTTAAAATACGATATTTGATAATTTTTTATTAAGAAAATAAGAAGCATAAAATCTTATTACTTCTAAACTTGATTTTTCAATTGATCTTCTTGAAATTAAAAAGCTCAATAAAACATTAGTATAATATTTAAATACAAGTATAAACAAAAAAAGATATTTCAACAGTAAGTATTCGTATTCCCGATAGCAAATTCTCTAAAAATGAGCATTCGCAATAAGAGATTGCAATTCTCAACGTAACCCCTTGTCAACATAATGCCATATTTTAAAGATACCATATTTTAAAGATACATATATATTTGATACATTTTAACTAAAAATGGGGAAAATATTTCAAATGGTCCCTCAAGTTTGCGTTGTGACCCAGTCCATTCCTTAATATTTTCAGTGACCTGGTTCAATACCTAACGTTTTAAAAACAAATATATTTGATACAAATTTGTATATTGAATGGCGTTTCTAGAGGTGTCAAAATGTGGGCCTAGGCCAACCTGACCCGCCAAAAATGCGGGTTGGGCCATCATTTTTAGCGGGTTGGCCCAAACGAGTCATGGGTTTTGCGGGTTGGTCCGCGGGCCAGGTCTTTTTTTTTAAATGGTTATTCCTTTTTTTAGTCTCAATTCATAAATAGGAGCTGGATATCACATTGAAGAATCCGATCTACATTATATTTTTCACTTTGTCATGTTTGAAAGTTGCAACATGTATTTCAAATTTGAGTAAAATACTGATTTCCTAGTCAAGTATTTTTAGTAGCTGGCTTAATGTCTAGATAAAACCTGAAGCAAGTTCTAATATTCTTCTAGCATCAGTTCTAGGCTCGGCAGCGGGCTGGCCCGCCCCAACTCGCGGCCCGCCTTGGGTTTGGTTTGGTTTGGTTGGATTGGGGTTTACCCAATCCACCTAGAGGCGGGGCCAAATGGGCTAGGTCGCTTGGCCTGTGGGTTGGGCGGGTCAGCTCGTTTCGGTCGGATGTCCCATTTTGACAGCTCTAGGTGTTTCTAATGCAATAATGTAATTATTTTAATCTAAATTCACCTATACATTTCTTGTTGAAAATTTGCATACTGGGTTTGCATACTTTTCACCGTTGAAAAATTGCAAAATTTTTTATTTAATTTGCAAATCCCGATCATAGACTCCTTCCCGAAGTTTAGTTCTCTATTTTTACATCAGTTTGCAAGCAGTCGGAGTTGCAAGAGAATAGCTCTTAGTCTGTTCGGGATTAAGCAAGCGGAGAAGGAATCTCTTCGAGACTTTCTGAAAAGATTCAGTCATGCATGTCTTGACATTCCACATGTTACCTCTGAAATACTCATCAGCGCGTTCACCCAGGGATTAAAAGAGGGGGACTTATTCCGATCTTTGGCAAAAAAGCCACCCTCTGATTATGATGAGCTGTTGGGAAGAGCTTCCAAATACATTAATCTGGAAGAAGCCCAAAGGATGAAGCAAAGAAGAGATGGTAAAATTGGGGAAGAAGCGAACAGAAAGAATAAGCCAGTGGAGCCAATCAAAAGAAGTTTTGACCAGTATCTCCCGATGAGACCTCATCGGGAAGTGGCCATGAATCAAAGTTACCCCGACCTCATAGAGGGGGACCTTTCCGAGGAGGAACGTTCCGAGGAGGGTCCTTCCGAGGAAGAGGATCTCGAGGAGGAGGTTTTCGAGGTGGAAGATCTAATGAGTCTGATGGAATGCGGGGTCTTAGTGAGGAGTTCAAAGACAATAATTTCATTCCTAAAAATAACATAAATCCCGGAAGAGGAGCGCCTCAGCCAGTCCCTTGGTCAGTTCGGGGAGAAAGAGTAGAGGGAGAAGAAGAAACCTTGAACAATGTCCCTAATCGGGGAACTATACATATGACATCCGGAGGAATGTCGGGTGGAGATTCGAACAGAGCAAGAAAGAGTCATGCTCGGAAGCTTCAAGTACTATCTATTGACCACAATCATGTACATGAGGGTCCGTCCATATCTTTTGGGCCCGCGGATCTACAAGGGATCCATTTTCCTCATGATGATGCGTTGGTTATCTCTGCTACAGTGGCTAACTACAATGTGCAGAGGATTTTCGTGGATACGGGAAGCTCAGCAGACGTACTTTTTCTTAGTACATTAAACCAAATGGACTTGGGGAGCTTACCCATACTGAAGGTGAATACATCTTTGCAGGGGAGGTCATAAATCCGATAGGGCACGTGTCTCTACCAATTACACTTGGTGAAGAATCAAGAATCAAAACGAAGATGATAAATTTCCTCATTGTGGATGCACCATCTTCTTATAATGTAATATTGGGAAGGCCAGCCCTAGCCGCCTTCGAAGCCGTTGCCTCCACCTATCATCTAACCATGAAAGTTCCAGTAGGAGAAGAAGTGGGGCAAGTAAGAGGTGATCAAAGCTCGTCACGGAAATGTTATGTGCAAGAGTTAAGGCAAGAAAGAGAACAGAATAAAGAAGGAAAAGAACGAGGGGGAAGTGAGAAGAGGAAGCGGGACGATGAGGAACGAGTAACCCCCGAAGAGGAGTTCCTCAACATCGAGATGGGTCACCCTACTAGAATTACTAGAGTGGGATCCCAACTTGATCCGGAATTACTTGAAAAGGTGGTTGATTGTTTAAATCAGCATGTGGATGTATTTGCATGGAGTACATCCGATTTAGTTGGAGTAAAACCTGAGATTGGCGAACACCGCATCAATGTGGACCCCAATGTTCGGGCAATAAAGCAAAAGAGGAGGCATTTTGGGCCAGAAAAGGACGCTGTCATTGCCAAACAGGTAGAAAAGTTGTTAAAGGCGGGCCATATTCGCGAGATCGGTTTCCCTACATGGCTCTCGAATGTAGTTTTGGTGCGTAAAGCCGGAGATAAATGGGGAATGTGTGTGGATTTTAGGGATGTAAATAAAGCATGTCCCAAAGATTATTATCCACTGCCCAGGATTGATCAGCTAGTAGATTCTACTGCTGGGCATGAATTATTATGTCTTATGGATGCTTATCAAGGATATCATCAAATCCCTTTGGCACAAGAAGATCAATCAAAAGTGAGTTTTGTCACAGCAGGAGGAACCTTTTGTTATGTGGTAATGCCTATCGGATTGAAAAATGCTGGAGCCACTTATCAAAGGTTGATGGACAAAATGTTCAAAGAACAGATTGGTCGGAATGTGGAAGTATATGTGGATGATGTCCTGATTAAGAGCCGAAAAGCCGAGGACTTGGTCAAGGATATGGAAGAGGTCTTCAGCACCTTGAGGAAATTTGGCATGAAGTTGAATCCCTCAAAGTGCACTTTCCGGATTCGTAGTGGCAAGTTTCTGGGATACATGGTCACGGAAAGAGGTGTTGAAGCTAACCCAGAGAAAATTCGGGCCATACAGGAAATGAACCCTCCAAGGACACTAAACGAAGTGCAAAGGTTGGCAGGAAGAATAGCGGCACTAAGCCGATTTATATCCCGATCAGCTGATCGGAGCTTGCCTTTCTTCAAAGCATTAAGGCAGGGAGTCAAGTTCGAATGGAATGATCAATGCCAAAAGGCCTTCGAGGATCTGAAAGATTATATATCAGTTGATCCGAGAAAGATAGAAGCGGTGTTGAATTGGTCATCACCTACTTCTGTGCCAGAGATTCGTAGTTTCTTGGGTTTGGCGGGATATTATAGACGATTTGTTGAAGGATTTTCAGCGATTGCCAAACCACTTACACAGCTGACATAGAAGGGAGTACCATTTAGATGGTCAGACGCATGTGAGCATAGTTTTCAGGAATTGAAACATCGGTTAACTACTGCTCCAGTGTTGATTATTCCATCAGAGCATGTCAGGTTTGCTCTTTACACTGATGCATCATTACTTTGTTTGGGATGTGTTTTGATGCAGGATAAACATGTAGTGGCTTATGCATCACAACAGTTGAAGCCACATGAAATGAAATATCCAGTGCATGATCTAGAGTTGGCTGCCATTGTCTTTGCCTTGAAGATATGGCGACACTATTTATATGGTACATCGTTTACCATATATACTGATCATAAAAGTTTAAAGTTTTTATTCACTCAAGCAGAGTTGAATATGAGGCAAAGGAGATGGATGGATCTCTTAAAGGATTATGATTGTGAGATCGAATATCATCCAGGAAAGGATAATCTCACAGCAGATGCCTTAAGTCGAAAAGTTCATAATACTGCTGATGAGATGATGCATTTATCAGCCTTGATGACTTCTTGTTGTACCTTAGGTTATGAGTTTGATGTAGACACAGAGCCAGTAAGGGTATCAACATTGTTGATTGAACCCGATATCTTTGAGAAAATCAGAACGGAACAAGTTACTGATGATGAGGTACAGCACTGGAAGGAAAGGATATGTCAAGAACAAACAACTCAGTTTGTACTTGCAAGTGATGGAACTTTGAAGTATCGAAACTGTTGGGTAGTACCTGCTGCATTAGGACTACGCCAAGAAATACTACAACGTGCACATTATAGTCGCTACAATATACATCCTGGAGGAAAGAAAATGTATAAAGATTTGCGTACCCAATTCTGGTGGAAACGCATGAAACAGGATGTGTTGAACTTTGTGAAACGGTGTTTGATCTGTCAACAAGTAAAAGCAGAACGACAAAGACCAGGAGGTGAATTGAGGAGTTTGGAGATTCCTCAATGGAAATGGGAACATGTTACAATGGATTTTGTTACCCATTTGCCACGGACTTCCTCTGGTTTTGATGCGATTTGGGTCATTGTTGATAGATTGACAAAAGTAAGCCACTTCATACCTTACATCATGACATTTACCTATTTGAAGATGGCTCAATTATATATTCAAAATGTAGTGAGACTACATGGTATACCAGTGTCCATTGTATCGGATAGAGATCCGAGATTTGCTTCTCATTTTTGGGAAGGATTACAGTCAGTGCTAGGGACTGAAGTGAGATTGAGTACATCGTATCATCCTCAGACATAAAGGTAGACTTTCTTACTTCACCTTTAGTAGAGCTTTTGGCCAACATTTGAACACTACTCAAGCATATTATCAAACATCTTATAAGCATGATTTTCAATCCCCAATAAAGCCCTAATTATCGTCCATCACAGCCCCTAAAGTTCAGTCATACAACTCCCTTTATAGCACCAGATTTTCGAACCAACAAAGTGGCAATTAAAATCGAGCCACAAACAGTATAAATTTGAACCCATTTCAGCAACATTTTTCAATTCGTTTCAGCACCTAAAATCAACACATTTCAGCATCATTTTCGATTCATCTTAGCAACATAAATGTTCAAGCTATAACAGCAAGAAATCTGCCCCTAAAGTCATGTACACAAATCGCTCCAAACAACGAGAATACGAGCAGAAAATCGAACCCAACAAGCACGATATTATCACCATAATAGCAGCAGGATTTCAAGTCTTTAATTAGCAATTTTTAAACCAAATTTCAGAATTTTCAAACCAATTTACAGCATAAGAAATCAAACCAGATTCAACATGTTTTAGGCCTAAAATGCGGCAAGATTCTTGAACCCAAAACTATAAACTCTTCAACCATTAATCCAAATTCAATTAGTACACAATTTCAACCAAGAACAGCAGGAAATGCAGTAGCTCATGGACCTCAGCATGCCTTACGAAAATAAATCAAGGATTTCCTGAATCAAAATAGCATGATTTTAAATATGATCCATAAGAGATTTTTCAATCAAGATAGTGATATATTCAAACCCTAACAACAAGATTTTCGAGTCAATCATCAGCAAATTATGGAACCCAAACAAGCTGAAATTTTCGTACAAACATCATGAATATTTCGAACCAAAAGCATGAAATTTTGGAACCATTTTAGGAGCAAGTTTCAGCCGAACAACAACCCAAAATTCGAAAGAAAAGGTATCAGATTTTCGTCCCAAAAATGTACAAAATCGCCCCAAAAAACAGCAGGGAAAAAAATCGAACAATCACTGAAAACATGAAGGGGAAAGAGCAACCGATGAACAAGGTCAAATTACGGACACGAACCTGCGTGAAATCGTTACTTAAATTTCTGAAGAGATTGCCGTTTTGCTTGCTGCTACAAGTCGATAGAATGAAGGGGAAGAGTGGGTTTTTCTTTTTTTGATCGATGGAGGAGAAGAAAGTTAACCCTTATTTTATTTCCCCACTCAAATTATTAACTATTATACAACTATTATCACTAATAAAATTATATTTTATTATTAGCAAAAATCCCACTTCTTAAATAATTTATGATACATGCTAAATCCCAATAATTAAATCCCATCATATCATATAAACACCATAATTAATTTCAATGAACGATTATTAATTATTAATTATTCTGGACATCACACTGGATGGTAATACCCTCATCCGGGATCCCCTGTATTGTTCCTGTTCTCAAAATAACCAAACTCATCAAATTCCCAAAGCCAGTTAATCACCACTTAGATTAACTAATACCGTTCTGTTATGTCATTTCCATAATCAATATAACAGCATCATTATATAAGAGACCGTAAATATCACTTAAATTAGTTCAATGATTCCATGTTCCTATTTCATTGCTCGCTCTACAATGACGGCATTTTAAACCTCGCGCGCGCTCAACACTAGCGGCGTCATAACCGATGGTCGCTCAATGGCAACGACATCCCAAATCATTGCTCGCTCAATAGCGTCACCGTATATGTGAGGGCTCAATCCTAATAATGTGATTAATTATCACCCAATGATAATTATAGCGTAAACAACGGAAGATTTGTTTAATATATATTAACACGTGGCCCTAAAATTTTTGGCATGACCTCGTCGCACGAGGAACATACCACCAACCCAAATCATCATCTACTGAAAATCTACAAATACCACCAGTGTCATATCCAGCATACACCAATCAAATTGCTAAACAGATATCCACACTGTGTGAAATAAACTAAAATACATAAACTCCTCACACACCATGGGGATAAACCCCTGGTAACATATACATATAAGACTGGGATAAACAAAAGAATAAACCTCTCAAGTGTGGCTTCCACCAGACATGCCCTCTCTGGGTCCTAGCCACCTGTATAACCTGCCATTGTCCACACACAAAGACAACAACAGCCCCCCTTGGGGGTGAGCAAAAGCCCAATATGGAACTATCATGGAATATACGTCATGTATCTATAAAATGTGATATATGATGCAATGCAATGCAATGCATGTCATGTCATGTCGGTATCATATCGTACACCAATCCACTGGGTATATCGGAATCAATAAACGAAAGTCCAACCATATCAGAATAGCTCGAGCCTGTCAAGCCTATAGGGTATCCAGACGGATGGACGTCGGCAAAGCGCCACCAACCCCAGGTCCTGACATCACATAATCATATAGGGATATCCAGACGGATGACATCAGCAAGGTGCCACCAATCCCCGTCTCAACAAATCATACCAATCAAAGGGGACCACGATTCTCTATGCCTATCGGGCCATGTAATGCCAACATAGTATCGCAGAACCAATCCCCAATGTTCGATATCAGAATCCAAGAAATATCAGGGTATTCAAGGATATAGCTCAACGTGTATGTCATGCATCGATGTATGTATAAAAACTGATGTGTGTTAACAAAACATTTATTTCCATACATCGATGTTCCAATCATTCATGCTATGAATGCCACATAATTTAAATAAAATCACGTAACCACATAATCTCACGTAATTCACATACGTCAACAAATCATATATCAAATGATACAGATACTTGTCGTATGTTACCCGATCGCAACATACATTTCTTTCTCGATCTACAGGAGTACTTGAGCTTTGTAGGGTCGAAGTAGTCACTGTATATCAATATAATTCACAATTCAATAAACCAATCATTAAAAATGGGTTATCAATTTTAGTCACAGCTTAACCAATTTAGGGTAATTAAATTGATGTGATTACATCATAATTTAATTTGCTAAATTATTTTTCACCAATTCAAATTATTATTCAACAATTATAGTCCAAATTAACTGGTAATAATCGAAGCAAAGTCGAAAAATCGAGCATCGAATTTTACCAAATTTTCGCACACAGTACACGCACGCTTTTCAGCCGATTCCGGCGAGCTCCGGCGGCGGTAGAGGCGGTGACCGGTATAGAAAGTTTCGTCCAGGTGCAAGGAAGATATTCGGTGCATTGGATTCGTCCAATTCGTTGTTGAATCGAAGAAATCGAATCAAAATCGCTCAAACCCTAGTCTGCACGAGTTTCATCATTCCAGATCAAAATCGAACCACTTTCCAACACCAAAACTCGATTATTTGGTATGTACAGATTTGCCTGAGAGTTACGAACACGGTGGTATATCGGTCTCGTCTAGAGGTGGTCGGACGGCGGCGAACGGAGCGGATAAGTACAAGGTGGTCGGTGAATCGCACGAGCAGTGTGTGTTTTCGCACCTTTTAGTAGGTGTCCACGATTCATTGTGTGTTTTTGCACGTTTTGTTATGTGTTTTACACCCTACACCGATATATATTAATTCCCGACCAATTATGAACATCGGGGTGTCACCGATGTACTGGTGCATGTATATCACATGTACAGTCCACACCTGACTTCGTGTCCTTCTTTGAATCACAAAAATGAAATCTTTCGATTTAATACAAATTTTATATTTATTAAATCATTTTAATAAAATTTCGGTGTTAATCCAAATATTCCAAAAATATATTTTTCATTCATCATGTTCTGACCCGACTGTCGATTGACATATACAAGATCAATTTCCACTCTCATTAATTAGATTATATTCTCGTTAATTAATTTCTAACTAATTAACAAAATAATGTACAAATTGTACTTAATTCTCATTATCTAATATCGGGACATCACATTTATAAAATGTCAAATATGATATCAAGTTATTATCAAAGCTAATATTCCTCATGTTTATTCTCAACCATATGATTGACATAAGATGAATCACATAATTGTTGAGAAGCTCAACCTGATTTTCGATAATACGGTACGAGGGCCTTACATTTCTCCCCCACTTAAAATATTTCGTCCTCGAAATATCACAAGTGCAGATCATTAATCATTCATCAATTACAGTACATGTTCATTACTTTACTATTTGTAACAATGTTAAACCCATCTGTCATCTTATCAAAGCAACGTCTCACCCTTTCCAGCATTCTCAGTGCCGAAAATGTAGGTGGCTCAAACAAATCCAAGGACATTACATCACAGCAAATCTATCGTTCGACATTGCTACTTCCAATAGGTTTAGGAGCAATTACATTGCTCTAACCACATCCATTTACATCCAAGTTATACAGAATGAATACCATAAGCGATACCCATACTATACATTAATTTAGTCAACAAAGTTAAAATCATTCAGCATTTCATTGATAGTAGGTCTCAGATTACACTCTTTCCCTACCTCATACTGCCACATATAACAATTTATTCACAATCGTATAGTATTAATATCGTGAGTGATATCACTACTACACGAAATCAACATATTCACATATCAATCTCATGTAACATCATACCAAGGCAAGCCAAGCCAAGTAAGAGCAAATAAGTCAAATAAGTTAAACACAAGCGCACACATTTATTTGTGCCTATTCAAGTGTACACAAGACTCAAAATTGAGCATTCCCAGTTATGCTCTGATACCATAATGTGAGGGCCCAATCCTAATAATGTGATTAATTATCACCCAATGATAATTATAGCGTAAACAACGGAAGATTTGTTTAATATATATTAACACGTGGCCCTAAAAATTTCGGCATGACCTCGTCGCACGAGGAACATACCACCAACCCAAATCATCATCTACTGAAAATCTACAAATACCACCAGTGTCATATCCAGCATACACCAATCAAATTGCTAAACAGATATCCACACTGTGTGAAATAAACTAAAATACATAAACTCCTCACACACCACGGGGATAAACCCCTGGTAACATATACATATAAGACTGGGATAAACAAAAGAATAAACCTCTCAAGTGTGGCTTCCACCAGACATGCCCTCTCTGGGTCCTAGCCACCTGTATAACCTGCCATTGTCCACACACAAAGACAACAACAGCCCCCCTTGGGAGTGAGCAAAAGCCCAATATGGAACTATCATGGAATATACGTCATGTATCTATAAAATGTGATATATGATGCAATGCAATGCAATGCATGTCATGTCATGTCGGTATCATATCGTACACCCATCCACTGGGTATATCGGAATCAATAAACGAAAGTCCAACCATATCAGAATAGCTCGAGCCTGTCAAGCCTATAGGGTATCCAGACGGATGGACGTCGGCAAAGCGCCACCAACCCCAGGTCCTGACATCACATAATCATATAGGGATATCCAGACGGATGACATCAGCAAGGTGCCACCAATCCCCGTCTCAACAAATCATACCAATCAAAGGGGACCACGATTCCCTATGCCTATCGGGCCATGTAATGCCAACATAGTATCGCAGTACCAATCCCCAATGTTCGATATCAGAATCCAAGAAATATCAGGGTATTCAAGGATATAGCTCAACGTGTATGTCATGCATCGATGTATGTATAAAAACTGATGTGTGTTAACAAAACATTTATTTCCATACATCGATGTTCCAATCATTCATGCTATGAATGCCACATAATTTAAATAAAATCACGTAGCCACATAATCTCACGTGATTCACAGACGTCAACAAATCATATATCAAATGATACAGATACCTTGTCGTATGTTACCCGATCGCAACATACCTTTCTTTCTCGATCTACAGGAGTACTTGAGCTTTGTAGGGTCGAAGTAGTCACTGTATATCAATATAAATTCACAATTCAATAAACCAATCATTAAAAATGGGTTATCAATTTTAGTCACAGCTTAACCAATTTAGGGTAATTAAATTGATGCGATTACATCATAATTTAATTTGCTAAATTATTTTTCACCAATTCAAATTATTATTCAACAATTATAGTCCAAATTAACTGGTAATAATCGAAGCAAAGTCGAAAAATCGAGCATCGAGTTTTACCAAATTTTCGCACACAGTACACGCACGCTTTTCAGCCGATTCCGGCGAGCTCCGGCGGCGGTAGAGGCGGTGACCGGTATAGAAAGTTTCGTCCAGGTGCAAGGAAGATATTCGGTGCATTGGATTCGTCCAATTCGTTGTTGAATCGAAGAAATCGAATCAAAATCGCTCAAACCCTAGTCTGCACGAGTTTCATCGTTCCAGATCAAAATCGAACCACTTTCCAACACCAAAACTCGATTATTTGGTATGTACAGATTTGCCTGAGAGTTACGAACACGGTGGTATATTGGTCTCGTCTAGAGGTGGTCGGACGGCGGCGAACGGAGCGGATAAGTACAAGGTGGTCGGTGAATCGCACGAGCAGTGTGTGTTTTCGCACCTTTTAGTAGGTGTCCGCGATTCATTGTGTGTTTTTGCACGTTTTGTTATGTGTTTTACACCCTACACCGATATATATTAATTCTCGACCAATTATGAACATCGGGGTGTCACCGGTGTACTGGTGCATGTATATCACATGTACAGTCCACACCTGACTTCGTGTCCTTCTTTGAATCACAAAAATGAAATCTTTCGATTTAATACAAATTTTATATTTATTAAATCATTTTAATAAAATTTCGGTGTTAATCCAAATATTCCAAAAATATATTTTTCATTCATCATGTTCTGACCCGACTGTCAATTGACATATACAAGATCAATTTCCACTCTCATTAATTAGATTATATTCTCGTTAATTAATTTCTAACTAATTAACAAAATAATGTACTTAATTCTCATTATCAAATATCGGGACATCACATTTATAAAATGTCAAATATGATATCAAGTTATTATCAAAGCTAATATTCCTCATGTTTATTCTCAACCATATGATTGACATAAGATGAATCACATAATTGTTGAGAAGCTCAACCTGATTTTCGATAATACGGTACGAGGGCCTTACAGTATAGTTCCCAATGTGTAACCATTTGATGCAAATACCATTTACCATGCATATCGTTATCCATTTATAGCAAATATCATGCACCATGCATTTCCATACCTATCCGATGCAATTACCACATGCCACATATTTCAATGTCTATATAATGCAATTACCACACACCATGTGTTCCAATACCCGTTTAATACAATTGTCACATACCATACATTTCCACAGTTGCAACATTATAATAGGCTATGCTCGTACGTCAATACGTACCTTAAGTTTCCGTAGTCCAAGCCAAACCTTGCTTGAGTTCCCTGCCTCGAGAAATAGGTGCTAAAAAAAAACATAAACAACTTAAAATCAAGCATAAGCATGCAACCACGTGCCCAAGCACGTTCAAAACTCCCAAACATATCGTCCATCCATGACGATTACCAAAATAAAAGCCACCCGGCTAAGCATGCATAACACCCAAAGTAAACCATTTTACAAGTTTAAAAGATAGCCAAAAACTCAACCGAGAGTTCCGTTTAATTTAACTTGGCTCCAACCAAACCATTTTAAAAGTCTAACATTCCCATTGGAATGTGAACATTGCCCCGGAAGCCGACCATTTAAGTCGCGAATTCAAAATCCCACGAAAAAGCCAAGAAAACCAACAAAACCCTGCTGGCGATCGATCGCTATGCCGGGTGATCGATCGCTAGCCCCTCGGCGATCGATCGCTCGATATAGCGATCGATCGCCAGACCTTACTGGCGCGAGGCGATTGATAGGCTCAGATTTTAAGTGTTTTTAACTGTAATTTCTTCCCATTTTCCGTACTTTTTCCTGGATGATATTATGCTTTTTGGTGTTTATTCGTTTGTTTCAGGAAATTAGATCGGAAGTGGAAGAAATGAGCTAATATGAAGATAACGGGCAAAATCGAGGCGAGAAAGAGTTGAAATTAAGGAAGTGAGATTTTCGGAATCTCGATCGATCGAGATTATGTCTCGATCGATCGAGCCAGACAGTGTGCTGAGAAGAAAAGAATTTCAAGTCTCGATCGATAGGAACAATTTTTCGATCGATCGAGCGAGGCAGTAACTTCAGAGCTAATTTTATCAAAGTCTCGATCGATCGGAAGAAAATCTCGATCGATCGAGCGAGGCAGTGAGTTTCAAAGGCTGACATGAACAGTGCACCGATCGATCGGACGCAAATCTCGATCGATCGAGACGCAAATCCGGGAAAATCTTATCTTCCATTTTTGAAATGATTTTTGAGGTATAAAAGGATAAATCACTTCCATATCAAGGATATACCATACCAGATGTGATTTAGGTCGAGAATAAGCAGCCCTAGCCGCCGCCTAACGCCGCCGAAGGAGATTCAATCTCCGTTCTTCGTCCAAAGTTGAGCCAATCCATTCCGGAGTGCAAGGAAGGAGCAAGAGAAGAAATCACGGTGCAACGCACGGATTCATCCACCGTTTATCGTATTTCTAAACTTTGATTTCTTTGATTTTCAATTCCATTTGATGTTTTTGAGGTCGAGAGACAATTAAACTCTTATGTATTTGATTTGAATTAAATCTAGTTTATTTTATCGAGTTTTAGTTTCGTTGTGTTTGATTATTGATTCAATTGTGTTTGAGCGCATTGATTGCTATTGTTCATAAATTAATTGTTTGTGTAGATCAAAGTCTAGATAGCTTTGATTGAATCTGAGAGTTATAACCGAGATCGAGAGATAACGTTGTAACACGCTCCATTAATTTATGATGTATGTTACGATTGAGATCGAGAGATGATATCGCATACGTGAGAACTTGGAATCGAGAGATTTAGAGTTATAAGGTTTTGATGATTTATGCAACTTTGAATTAGTAAATAGTTGCACGAGAGTGACTTATTCTAATTTATTGTTAGTTTCTTTACAGCTCGAGAGAGTGTATCGAATAATAGTGAAAACCTTTCACCTTTAGAATCAATTGGTTGATAATTTGAGAATTCAGTTGAATCATTAAAGATAACATAGTTGAACGACGAGCTTGGTAAATTTCTCGAGTAACTTACCTTCGCATATCCGGAACCATACATTTTATTATTTCTTGTTTATCTGTCGGACGTTAGTTTAGTTTGGTATTAGATAATCACCTTTGTTAATCGTAGGCTAAATATAATTTTATTAATCTTATTTGGTACTTATATGTTAGTCCCTGTGGATTCGACAACCCGTACTTAATTTTCACTATACTAAAACTTGACAATCGTGCACTTGCGGTAGAATCGCTTCACACTATTCTTTGAAATATCTTTTGTTTAAAAATAAAGCGGTTAGCGATCGATCGCCCAAAAGTGCCGATCGATCGCCACCTTGCTGAAAAGCCTACTGCTTGCGCGCGATCGATCGCCAAAAACGGGTGATCGATCGCCGCGACCTGCAACTCAAAAAACACCATTTTTGAAAGCTTGAATCCTCCACAAATCATACCCCAACTCCTCCCAACTCAAAACCACAACAAATCCACACACAAGGACCTCCAACAAGGGTGCTCAACCCAAAAGATTTTATGATTTTCACCAAAAATCACCCAAATCAAACTAAACCCAAAACTTAACTAAAACCAACAAAATCACAATCCAAACGAAGATAAAAGCGAGGGGAAGGAGATTACCAACTTATCTTCGAAGAATCCGGCTCCTAAAACGAGCCTCCGGCCATTTTTCTCCAAAGAGAAAAGATGAGGGTTAGGGGAAGAGGGGGGTTACACGATAAGAGGGGGAGAGGAGAGGGAGAGAAGTGATTCCGTGCCAAATGACGGAAATCTCGAGTCCAACGGGTATATATAGCAAAAATACACCGACACACTAATACCTCCACAAATACATCATGATTAATTAAAAATCATCTGTTTTCAAAAACTATCTCTCCAACACCAAATCCCCATACCAGCCCCAACAGAAAGCACCCCGGACTCCAGGTCCCACCTGTTAGTAATCCTTAGAGCATACAGCGCAGCGGAATAAAATTTTAGGATTACTAAACACCGGATCTATACATAGGATTTCATATCGGATAAAGGTTTAACAAAAGTCTCACCCTTGTAGCGTGTTTGAGCAGATTCCACGGAGCTGCACCACGTCCAACGCCTCCTCCGAGTCACTAGCAAAACTTAACAAGTTTTGCCTCAAGGGTATCCACACGATCAAATCGGGTGAAGGGATAGTCTAAGAACAAGTTGCTAGACTCGTTCTTAGACCGGAACAAGGAACACTATCGATTCACAATCGAATAATCGCCGGAAATCACCACAACCCACTTCGGCTATGAAGAGGCCGAGAGAGCTTGGAGAGAGGCGGCCGTGTGTTCGAGTTTGTGTGTAGGTTGAATGATATAAAGTTGTATCTTACAATTAATCATAACCTTGTATTTATATTATAAGATTTAATTAAGGTTTAAGGCTTTCTTAAAGCCTCATGGGCCCAAACCCATGATTTAATTAAATCTTCATAATCTTTTAATTAAGACTCTTCTTAATTAATTAATTCATCCAATGAATTTAATTTCCCTTCTCGATTTAATCTTTTGTGCGACTCGATAGGATCTTGTAATGTTGGCAGTGACATAAAATCTCATTTTATGTCGCAAGCAAGGAGCGGTGTCTAGCAACACATCGAGGCTACCCAAATTACAAGAATGTCAATGACTCGAAATAACCTTTACAACTTGTGATAATATTAACCATGTAACTTAATCCCTTTGTCCTTTGTGTTTAGATTGAACACAAGTCATGGAATAGTCATACTCGTATATCCAATCTTTATTTCTTGATCCCCAAGTAGAACTAGAATAAACGAATAAGCTCGATATCTCATATCGACTTATTCGAGCATGGCCATGCATTTTAGTTCTCACTTGATCAAGGGCCAAACACATCTCCTGTTATATAGGAGGGACAAATCCTATCTCGATCAGTCAACATCCCTCTACATAATTCGTAGTGTATCCAATAGTCGCCTTTATAGTTTACCCTGTTACGGGTAACGTTTGACAATATCAAGATACATAACTCCTTATGTTGGGATCTCTGATGATCACAAGTCGTAAGGATTACATACATTATTATCACTATGAGAATTGCATATGACAATCATATAACTATCCATGTTGCATTCTCATTGTGGGTCTGTCCAGTACATCGTTCTCTAACATGTACCCATGTATTGATTTGATATCTCATATCAATGAACAATTCATCAATCAATACATACTAGTCTCTACGTATTATCATTATCCCTATTCATGATAATACTTGACTAGGGACATCTTTAAGAATAATACAATATTATTCTAAGGACATTAACATATATATTAATTCACATTGCACAGTTAAAAGAATAATATATAATAATGAATTGCCATTCATAAAATCATATTACATTGTATGTCATAAACAATCATCTAATGATATGTCTTAGGGCATATCCCAACACCACCGAAAACCCGACTCATAGGTTTTCCACCGAAATTAGAATACAATCTCAACTTTGGATCCAGCGATCCCAAATGCCCGATTATACAACCTCGGGAGACCCAAAACCGCAATTAATTACTAATTGCCACAATGAAAAATCCATTAAGGATTAATACCACACCGGGATTAACACCATTAATCACCGGACATCACAATTATCCCCCACTAATAAAATTTCGTCCTTGAAATTGCATCGGTGTGCTCCACGTAACACCAGGACTACACAAACAAAACAAAGCCAAGACCCCGATTCTGAACCACCTTAGAATCGAGTTAACAACTGCGAGAATACCAGTCTCGCACCAAGCCCTAAAATAGAGCAACGCCAAAACCAATACAAACCCGAAAGATAATAACATACCTCGACGTGAATCGTCCCAGAAGTCAGTCCACCACGACTGCAAACCAACCAAATCTCCATTGGTTCTGACATAGATATCATCCCGTGATATCTCCATTACTTGCCCACGATGCTTAACACGCATCGTTATGATGAGGACTACTAGCATACGACAGTATACTCACAGAAACTCCGGTTCTTGTTTCCCAGTCCATCTCCTCCAAAGGAGTAGTTGCAACACTTACAACACGGATCGAGCAACCCACAGTCACCGATCCACACAAAGCACATCTCCGAGGATGTTTACACCAGTGCGTTCCAAGAAATCATATCTTGGTCCTGACACACCATCAAGACCCCCACAAGGTCTCAAGTTCCACAGGGGACATGCAAGACAAACAATTGCATTCCTACACACGTGTCAACCATGACACTAAACAAACCCGAATCTCGGCCATCCCTCATTTATCCTTGGATCCAACAATCCTAAAATAGGAAGGCTATCGAATTATCTAACAAGAATTACCATGATTCCAAAACACGTCGATCCCTCCTCAGGGGAAGTCAAACAACCCTCACGATCATTCATTAGAATGCATCGTGCCATCGAGATTACCGATCTCGAGGTTCCACAATCTCACACCGGAGATTCACCAAACCAAGCATACAAACTCGACGTTCAACAATGAACAAAATAGCGTTGGCATTCGTATACGCTCACGGCACACATGCCCAACACCAATCACAACATGCATACGCAATGCAATAGACTCGGGTATCTCCAATCATACCCAAATCCCAAAACCAACTGCCAAACCTCTCACCCCACGGAGAAAGATGGTTGACAAACCAAAACCAAAGGGTGTGATTTCAACATCACCACCACACGAACCAAAATAACGAATCTCCCCAAAAGATTCAACCGGTAGGCATCATAATACCGCCTTCCTCTCAAGGAAAAAAGTCATGAATCCATGATCCTCCAATCCTCGAACCACCGTTCGGAAGACCTGGGTATATTTATACCAAAACATATCCTGGAACCCAGAAATACACAACTGGTTAAAGTACTACATCAATACCACCATTACCCGATCCAAAATCCGTATACGCCATGTATACACATCCCAACGATGCTCTGTACTAATGCCATAGTACTCCACAATCGAGCATCTCCCCGGAGACGTCTCCTCAAACGTCTCACCGAGGTAAGAAATCCATCACTCGGTCCAACACCAGTAATGCTTACCATGGCTGATTCACAATCAATCCACGACCGATGCAAGCTGTCTCCAAGACAGTACAATTCAAATCTCTCCAAGAGATAAGGTCAAAATAGTAGTGTCACCCCCACTAACTATATCTCACAAACCATTGTGATTCCCCTTGCATTCCATATGCAAGGATGCTCAACCAGAGCTAACCACGACTTGACGACACTCACGTTGGCATTCCCAACAAAATTGAGCTGCCCCAAAACAAGTCTCTCAAAACATTTGACGTATAAACGTCTCCGTGAGGTATTCCCTACCTCAAATGCCTTGCCTCATAAAGACTACAAGAGTCTATCATAACCCTCATCGTATCGCCATACGATTCATCCATCTCGCGAATCCAACGAGCAGCATAAAGGCTAACACAAGCCCACCAAAGTACTGCAACCATACCTGGTTAGCGATTCGCTGGCCCCATAGGCTTATACCAACTTACCAACGTGATACACGTCTCATCCCGGTATACCATACCGTACAACCCATTAGAGTTGTGGGTTATCACCCAACATAACTCTAAAATACCAAGCATAGTGGACATCCAGATGTCCTTACTCAACTACTATGTGACCGCTTTATTTTTAAACAAAAGATTTTTCAAAGTGTAGTGTGAAGCGATTCTACCGCAAGTGCACGGTTGTCAAGTTTTAGTATAGTGAAATTTAAGTAGGGGTTGTCGAATCCACAGGGACTAATGTATAAGTACCAAATAAGATTAGAGAAATTATATTTAGCCTACGATTTAAGAAGTTTGATTAACTAAAGCCAAATTAAACTAAAGAATAAAAATTAAACAAGAAACAATGAATTGAATGGTTCCGGAAATGCAAAGGTAAGTCACTCGAGATATTTATCAAGCTTGTCGCTCAACTATGTTATCTTTAATGATTCAACTGAATTCTCAAATTATCAACCAATTAATTCTACAGGTGAAAGGTTTTCGCTATTATTCGATACACTCTCTCGAGCTGTAAAGAAACTAACAATAAATTAGAATAAGTCACTCTCGTGCACCTATTTACTAATTCAAAGTTGCATAAATCATCAACACCTTGTTACTCTCAATCTCTCGATTCAAAGTTCTCACGTATGCGATATCATCTCTCGATCTCAATCGTAACATACATCATAAATTAATAGAGCGTGTTACAACGTTATCTCTCGATCTCGGTTATAACTCTCAGATTTAATCAAAGTTAGCTAGGCTTTGATCTACACAAGCAATTAATTTATGAACAATAGTAATCAATGCACTCAAACACAATTGAATCAATAATCAAACACAACGAAACTAAAACTCGATAGAATAAACTGAAAATATTTCAAATCAAATACAAATGAGTTTAATCGTCTCTCGACCTCAAAATCAAAATTGAAATAGATTTGAGTCTAGAAATACGATAAACGGCGGAATAAATCCGTGCTTAGCACCGAAATCTCTTCTCTTGCTCCTTCCTTGCACTACGGAATGGATTGGCTCTACTTTGAACGAAGAACGGAGATTGAATCTCCTTCGGCGGCGCTAGGCGGCGGCTAGGGCTGCTTATTTTCGAGAGAAATCACGTCTGGTATGGTGTATCTTTGATATGGAAGTGATTGATCCTTTTATCCCTCGAAAATCATTTCAAAAATGGAAGATAAGATTTTTTCGGATTTGCGTATCAATCGATCGAGATTTGCGTCCGATCGATCGGTGCACTGTTCATGTCAGCCTTTGAAACTCACTGCCTCGCTCGATCGATCGAGATTTTCTTCCGATCGATCGAGCCTTCGATAAAATTGGCTCTGAAGTTTCTGCCTTGGTCGATCGATCGGGACATAATCTCGATCGATCGAGACTTCAAATATTTTCTTTTCAGCACACTGCCTGGCTCGATCGATCGAGAAATATTCTCGATCGATCGAGACTCCGAATTTCCAACTTCCTCAATTTCAACTCTTTCTCGCCTCGATTTCACCCGTTATCTTCAGTCTAGCTCATTTCTTCCATTTCCGACCTAAATTCCTGAAATAGACAAATAAACACCAAAAAGCATAATATCATCCAGGAAAAAGTATGAAAAATGGGAGGAAATTACAGCTAGAAACACTTAAAACCTAAGCCTATCAACTCCCCCAAACTTAGACTTGATCGTCCTCGAGCAAGCAATAAGCTCAAAAAGAAGAGTTAAACACAATACTAAGCATGAATCATCTTTACAACATACGTAAAAACTCAAAAATCCTACTTACACATCAATAAAAGTCATTCAACATTTAACAAGAAGCAATTTCTCCTAAGTTAAACAATACATCGTAACATCGGAACGTGCGTGTGTGCTATTGTCAAACATGAGTTACATATATATCTTTAAGATCAACATGTGCCATATCAACTCCTAGTCAAGATTACTTTGAACTACTCTACAAATTTACTATCCAGCAGTTCTCCACTAATGTAATTATTCCCTAGACTTGGATCAAAAATGTCTTTAAAAGCTTATAACGTTAGGCCTTTTGGTGTCGGCTTCAAAGAAAAAGTAGGATGAATTCAAAGAAGAGAGTATAATGAAATCAGTTCAACTATTTTGAGCTTCTCTTCAACTTTTTCTAGCCTTGGCCACTTTGGGTCTTATTTGAATTTTTCTTTTCAAGGCTTTTCTCTACAACTTTTCTTTTCTTTGCTCATTCTTTTGAACTCATTTACATATAACAATTCCGTGCAATGAATGAGATTCATTATACTCTCTTAGGGATGGATAAAATTGTTCTTTTAGGCTCAAATCAAGGTGGGTATAATGAGTTTGCCAAGAATGTCGAATGGGGGTCTAATCATATGCAATGCATATACCATTCTTTTTCAATAAGGCTCAAAAGGGGACACTAAGGAATAATGTATAACAGGTAGGCTTGAAAGGCTCAAACGGTCCAAAGGTTGCCTAAATCATGTCCAAGTCTAGTTCCTAATTATAAATTTCGCATCAAAGTGCTTTCAACTAAACTGTAGTGTTATCTAAGATGCTCAAGACTAATCATCGCTAACACAAGTTGTCACTTTAATCAATAAATATTTCACTCAATCATGACTCAAAATGTGCTCAAATTATTCCTCAATTTTGACATATGCTTCACAAAGGATATAAGCAAACAAGTTAAACTTATTCATGACTTCTATCTAGATGAGGATTGATTATCATCATGTATTACCGTTGCAATTCCAACTCATCAATTCTCAAGAATAACTCAATCAATAAAAAAAATTTTGTTGGTAATGCTCAAGGATGAATCAGTCACAAAATCATGCAGTCATGCAAGTAGAGAAGCAAGATAAGTAGCAGAATGTGCAAAAACAAGATATATACAAATACTCAAAACCCCCCCAAACTTAGTATGTGAATTGCTCTCAATGAACAAGAAAAATAAATAAATGCAAAGGCAAAAACACAGACCATGACGACGATCGTCACTGATCGTCGTCCTCATCATGCTCCGGAGGGGGAACTGGGTAGTGGTGCTCCTCGCCCTGATATGGCGGAAATGGTGGGTACTCAGAAGGTGGAGGTGCATGCGGATGATAAGGTGCAAAGTGTGGCTCCGGCGGGAACTGGAAACCTGGAAAGCCCTGGGCCATGGCAGTGTTCCATGCACTCTGATAGTGCATGAACTCCATCTGACGCTGAACTACCTGCTCATGGTCCATCTGCAATGCTCTCTGCATCCTATGAATGTCCCTCTGCATGCTGTGAATGCTCTGCTGCTCCAGGCGAATATCTTGGAGATCCCTATGAAGAGAGTCCAAAGTAACACGTGTATGTTCTGCAGCAGATGATGATGCTCCGGCCTGTGTAGTGTCCGAGGGTTGTGGGGCGGCCCTTCTTCGGCCTGTAGGTGGTGGTGGACCGTCCACAATGATCGGGGTCTTCGGCGGAAGTAGCTCCTCGTCTTCCCCCCATGTCAGTCCGCATCGCTGACATAAAGCAATGATCGTGGATGGAAACGGTAGTGCGGAGGTCGGTGGGCTGCTCCCAATCTCTTGAATGTGATCACTGATGATCTCGCCGAAGTCCACTTCCTTCCCTGAGAGGATGGCATATACCAGGACCGCTCTGTCTTTTGTCACCTCAGAAGTGTGGGTCGAAGGCATGACCCGCGAGGCGACAAATGAAAACCATGCTTGGGCCTCTGGCTTCAAATGCTTTTTTAGAACCAACTGTGGCTCTGCTTTATCATTCCTTTGCCAATCCACTCCCGGCATGCCAATAACTGCCAATACCTCATCGTAGTCGATCTTGCTATTCTTGAAAGATTGGTATGCACAGTTGTGAAGGAAAGGCATCCGGTGAATATTATTGATTGCGGCTCGATCCACCAACACGTCCTTCCCTCGAACATAAACAACTGCTCGGTGCCCTGGTTTAATAGCCCAAAGATTTGTGTAAAACTCCCTCACCAGTGGCACCACAGCATCAATCGGTGTCTGAACAAATTGAAACCACCTTTTTCGCCGTACTGTCCTAATGACATGACACTCCAATTTATCCATGCTCATTCCCCTTTCACGGCTCAGGGGTTTCTTATGATAGGTGGGATATAACTCAGCAATTGTGGCATTGACAAACTTCTGTTCGTCATACCCTGGCTCAGAAACGGTGGCCTCCGCCTGCTTTTGCTTTTGGGAAGTCTCCGCCTGCTTTGACCTCTTTCTAGACGACATTTTCTTGCTAAATTATTCCCAACTAACTCGCTTGAATGCAACTAAACACCACCTCAAAAACACAGCAATGCCAATACCCCTCAACACAACAATACTTCCCCCAAACGTTGATGCTTATCTACCCAATTCAATTCAACAAAGTAATTGCACCAAAGGATGAAAATAAATGAATTATGAAAGCAATCACCAAGTAAAAATATGATCTTTGATGACTCTTTGTGCTTGACTTGGAATTTTCTTTCACCTGCAATTCTACCCAATTCGGAGCGTAATATTTCAGATCTGCAAAGAATTTCTCATCACAATCAATACTTACTTCAAGGATTTGAAATAATTTGACAATGGGAAGGAATATTGATGAAAAATTGAAAGAGACGAAATTTTCTTCGTTGGAATGGAGAGGAAAAATGTTTGATAAATTTCTGGCTGCTGCGTCTGTGCCCTATTTTTTTCAAAATTTTCTCTCGCTCGATCGATCGAAAATAATTCTCGATCGATCGAGCGAGGCAGTAACTCAAAACGTATTTTAAAAGCTTCGGGCGATCGATCGAGATTTTGTCTCGATCGATCGCCAGCACCAGCAACCAAAAATTTAATTTTTTCTCAATAACTTTTCTCTCGGGTTGCCTCGCCTACATCCTTATCGCTCTTGTTTTCACACCTGCAATAGAAAACACACGGACTTATCCACGGAAACATCTAAAAATCAAATTAAAACAACCAAAATAGAAAGAACAAACCAAAACAAAATCTCGAGGAAGGAAAAAGAAGTTCTTAATTTATAGTCCGAAGCTGGACTGTCACCTCCTCGTCTGTCAATTCGATTGCTCCTTTGGATTCTTCACAGAATCACTCGGGAGCGTACCTTGCGTACTCCCAGATATCAACGTGGCCAACTGCCCTATTTGCACCTCCAAATTTTTGATCGATGCATCTTGATTTTGCATCCTCACCTCTGTCGACGAAATCAACTTTGCCATAAGTTCCTCCGTACTCGGCTTTTGTGTGAATCCTGCCTGCGGTTGTGGGTTCAACACATTCTCCTGATTCGACCATCTCAGGTTTGGGTGGTTCCTCCATGGTTGGTTATAATTCGAATATGAATTGTTGGGTGGCCTGTTACCTACAAAATTCACAGCCTCAATAGATTGGTTAAACTGGTTACCTGCCTGACACTCGATGCTAGGATGACGGCCTCCACACAGCTCACAGAAGATAGCTTGAGCTTGCATCGCTGCTGCTCCCATGCTGTCTATCTTCCGGTTCATAGCTTCTAACTGAGCCGAAAGAGCAGTGATCTCGTCCACTTGATGGACTCCTATTGGCTTCTGTGGCGTGCTCCTCTCTGACTGCCATTGGTAGCTGTTGCAAGCCATTTCTTCCAATAAGCTATATGCCTCCTCCGGCGTCTTCCTCATTATTGATCCCCCAGATGCTGCATCTATCATCGAACGATTAAAAGAAAATAAACCGTTATAGAAAGTTTGTACCTGCAACCAGATGGGTAGACCGTGGTGTGGGCATCTCCTCAACAATTCTTAAAACGATCCCACGCTTCATATAAAGTCTCGGGGTCAAACTGCCCAAAAGTTGTGATATCGTTCCGCATCTTCGTCGTCTTGGAAGGGGGAAAGTACTTTGATAAAAACGCTTTCGTCATCCCCTCCCATGTTGTTATAGAACCTGCAGGTAGTGAATTCAACCATGACTTAGCTTTGTCTCATAATGAAAAAGGGAACAGTCTTAACCTGATGGCGTCGTCGGAGACGCCATTATGTTTGAATGTGTCACAAATCTCCAAAAAGTTGGAGATGTGATTATTCGGGTCGTCCGTGGCCGCTCCCCCAAACATAACCGAGTGTTGTATCATTTGTATAGTCGCCAGCTTGATCTCAAAGTTGTTCGCTTGAATCGTCGGCCTCGTAATACTGGACAAAGATCCATGAAATGCCGGTTGCGCAAAGTCCATCATTGACCTTGGGTTCTGTGCTTCATTATTATCTGCCATCGCTCGAGCTTCTCGTAATCGCCTAAGTAGAGTTCTTTCTATTTCCGGATCGAAAGGCTCGAGAATGGGCTCCTCTCTTCTGAGCATGCACTAGAAAAACGATTCCTGTACAAAACAGACAAAAAGAGACAACAAAATACACAAAATTATTAACAAAGATCAACAAAAGAAAAAGAAAAAGGAATAACAAAAACGTAATAATAAAAGAATTGGCTGAATTACAATTAACTAATCTCGTATGATATTATACAGATTAGTCCCGGCAACGACGCCAAAAACTTGACCGCTTTATTTTTAAACAAAAGATTTTTCAAAGTGTAGTGTGAAGCGATTCTACCGCAAGTGCACGGTTGTCAAGTTTTAGTATAGTGAAATTTAAGTAGGGGTTGTCGAATCCACAGGGACTAATGTATAAGTACCAAATAAGATTAGAGAAATTATATTTAGCCTACGATTTAAGAAGTTTGATTAACTAAAGCCAAATTAAACTAAAGAATAAAAATTAAACAAGAAACAATGAATTGAATGGTTCCGAAAATGCAAAGGTAAGTCACTCGAGAAATTTATCAAGCTTGTCGTTCAACTATGTTATCTTTAATGATTCAACTGAATTCTCAAATTATCAACCAATTAATTCTACAGGTGAAAGGTTTTCGCTATTATTCGATACACTCTCTCGAGCTGTAAAGAAACTAACAATAAATTAGAATAAGTCACTCTCGTGCACCTATTTACTAATTCAAAGTTGCATAAATCATCAACACCTTGTTACTCTCAATCTCTCGATTCAAAGTTCTCACGTATGCGATATCATCTCTCGATCTCAATCGTAACATACATCATAAATTAATAGAGCGTGTTACAACGTTATCTCTCGATCTCGGTTATAACTCTCAGATTTAATCAAAGTTAGCTAGGCTTTGATCGACACAAGCAATTAATTTATGAACAATAGTAATCAATGCACTCAAACACAATTGAATCAATAATCAAACACAACGAAACTAAAACTCGATAGAATAAACTGAAAATATTTCAAATCAAATACAAATGAGTTTAATCGTCTCTCGACCTCAAAATCAAAATTGAAATAGATTTGAGTCTAGAAATATGATAAACGGCGGAATAAATCCGTGCTTAGCACCGAAATCTCTTCTCTTGCTCCTTCCTTGCACTCCGGAATGGATTGGCTCTACTTTGAACGAAGAACGGAGATTGAATCTCCTTCGGCGGCGCTAGGCGGCGGCTAGGGCTGCTTATTTTCGAGAGAAATCACGTCTGGTATGGTGTATCTTTGATATGGAAGTGATTGATCCTTTTATCCCTCGAAAATCATTTCAAAACTGGAAGATAAGATTTTTTCGGATTTGCGTATCGATCGATCGAGATTTGCGTCCGATCGATCGGTGCACTGTTCATGTCAGCCTTTGAAACTCACTGCCTCGCTCGATCGATCGAGATTTTCTTCCGATCGATCGAGCCTTCGATAAAATTGGCTCTGAAGTTTCTGCCTTGGTCGATCGATCGGGACATAATCTCGATCGATCGAGACTTCAAAATATTTTCTTTTCAGCACACTGCCTGGTTCGATCGATCGAGAAATATTCTCGATCGATCGAGACTCCGAATTTCCAACTTCCTCAATTTCAACTCTTTCTCGCCTCGATTTCGCCCGTTATCTTCAGTCTAGCTCATTTCTTCCATTCCCGACCTAATTTCCTGAAATAGACAAATAAACACCAAAAAGCATAATATCATCCAGGAAAAAGTATGAAAAATGGGAAGAAATTACAGCTAGAAACACTTAAAACCTAAGCCTATCACTATGCAATCAAAATCCATTAGGACTTATTTCACACATTCAGGGTGGGTGTAACCATGCTTACTCCTCATCACAATAATAAGCGAGTAGTTTCCTCAATGACTACTCTTACTACCAATCACTTGGCCTTAGCCATCCCAGCGAGCATACTCAAGGGTATCATTGCTCGACAAATATTTATCTCTATAACATGATGCGGTACACTCACCGGTACAATGCATCCAATACTCCATCGAGCAACCTGCTCGGCAAAAGGTCTCGTCAACTAGTGACCCAGACTCTACCATGTGCTCACCATCGGCACTCAAACCATACAACCAAATACATAAACATGAATGTATTATTCACCAAAACGACGCCGAACGTCCACATAGACACCCCAAATAACATCGTCAAACATATGACGGTACATGTCGATACACGACATCCATAATCTCATCGTCAAACACATGACGGTAAATAATAACACACCATATTCACAATTCTGATAACAAAAGTAATATGTCATACCTCATCGCTATCAAGATAGCGGAATACCTGTATCCATCGTCCACCAGCGGTACATAAGTAGCATCCATCGCTCGTAGGCGGCGTAATCCAGTGCTACCCTCATAGCGGTATAACCCATCGCTATAGAATCAGCGGCATGATCCCTTGCCATAAAGTCAGCGGCATGAAACATCGCTATAGATATCAGGCGATACGAACCATCATCATTGATGTAGCGGAATGTACCATCGCTATACGATACCTGGCGGCATGAACCATCGCCAATAGATGTAGCGGAAAGACCCGTCGCTATATAATACCTGGCGGCAAGAACCATCGCCAATAGAATAGCGGAATGAACCATCGCTAAGAATACCCGGCGGCATAAACCATCGCCAATAGAATAGCGGAATGAACCATCGCTAAGAATACCCGGCGGCATAAACCATCGCCAATAGAATAGCGGAATGAACCATCGCTAAGAATACCCGGCGGCATAAACCATCGCCAATAGAATAGCGGAATGAACCATCGCTAAGAACACCCGGCGGCATAAACCATCGCCAATAGAATAGCGGAATGATATCCCTCGCTATAATATGACAGCGGTCGTGTTCTTCGCTTCATATGAGCGGCAAATATCTTCATCGCTACCTCGCTTCGACATACCAGCAGCAATTAATATCCCTCGCTACAATATGACAGCGGCCGTGTTCTTCGCTTCATATCAGCGGCAAATATTCTCTCATCGCTACGGTATGACAGCGGCACCATCACTCCTTGTTTTAATCATGACAGCGGAAATACCCCTCGCTTTACATGACAGCGGAAATACCCCTCGCTAAGATATGACAGCGGTCGTGTTCTTCGCTTCATATCAGCGGCAAGTATTCACATCGCTACGCCATGAAGCGGCAAGTATTCACATCGCTACGCCATGCATGCAACCGTAATGCATAACCCGTATTCCGATAAACATCGCCATGAGTGTATTTTAATGCACCTCACTTCAAATGTGACATGCGGAATTTACCATCGCTTCAACATTTAGCGGCAAAGCATTAAAATTGTTACCTCTCCTTTTGGTTCGCGTTGATAACAAATGAATTTATAGGGGAAGGTATGTGCTGTTTTCGCGAAGTCGCAGTTTAGGCCGGAGTCCGGGAGGATCCTCTCTGTTTTTTTGGATCTCCTCCGATCAATATTGGTCTTTTCTTTTTTGTTTTTTTAGAGGGCTCCGGGGAATCTCCTCTCTGGTTAACTTACTCTCCCTTTTATAGGGGAGGGATGCCAATGGTTCCGGTCTGCCGGGGATTCTGGGGACAATGTCTGAAACTGAGGGGGGGACCACAGATGGGGGACCATCTGCATCTGCTACCTACTACGTACGATCCTTTTGCTCTGGTGATTCTCTGCGTCCGGGAATATGCTTTTCTTACTCACAGTGCCTGACCACCCTTTGATTGGTTAGCAGGCCTAGCTTTTGCTTTAATAGGTGTCCGACTCCTGCACCCTAGTCTCGGTATACAGGACCACCCTAGGTGGTCCCAGCTCGCCTACCTGTCCCATGACTGCCCGTCCTGACCTATTGAGGAAACCGCGCCTCAGCCCGGCTATCTTGCTAGATATAGCCCGCCCTGATCTGCTGAGGAGACCGTACCTCAGCTTGGGTGGCATGTCCCATGGCGGTCCTCCCCGACCTCTTGATGTACTTCCTCGCCGCCCCGGCTCAGAAACGATAGTGGCAGCTAGACAGAGGCGATCGTGCCCGCAATAAACTCGGGTCGGACGGAGAGCTAGACAGAGGTGATCGTGCCCGCAATAAACTCGGGTCGGACGGAGAGCTAGACAGAGGTGATGAGGACAGCCCGGGATCGGCAATGACGACTTCCCTTGTTGACTAAATGGGCCCCCCACTGACTGGGCCCAAATAAAGTTCGGACCCTCAAGACCTACTGGGCCTCCAGAACTAGGGATATCATCAGTATCCCCCTCTAGTCGAGCTAGTGTAGCGCTGCCTCGACTAATGGGCTTGTGGCGAACTTTATTGGTTCCTGACCCCCGGTCCTTTGATTGGACAACTCCTGGTCTCGGGGTGAGAGCTGTCCCGTACCAAACCCTAGCAGGTTGTCAGGCCACGTGCCCTTATCTGGCGCTCCGACTGTTCAGCTCCCTTCATCTGCATCGTTGGTTTGGGCCAGGCTTTCCTCGGCCCACGAGCCACATCCTCTATAAATTGAGGCTCTCGAGTCATTTTCCTCCATTTGCGCTCTAGGTCGGATCAATCGCTTCTCCCAAAAACCCTGTAAGTCAGCTCTGCCTCCCTTTCTGTTAATGTCGCACTCCACTTCTTCCACTTCTGGTGCCCTCTTTCGAGGGGGGGACGAGGAGGCCGATGGGTCTGATCTACCCAGTCCCTCGGGTCGGAGGTCGGATGCTCCGAGGGAGACATTCCCGAGGTGGCGCCCCTCCGACAAGTCCCTCCTAGGGTATTTGACCCTTCTCTCCCCACCTTCGAGGTTCTCGACCCGAGGAGCCTGGCCCAGGCTGGAATTCCTTGGTACGAGATCCTCGACTCGTGCGTTTCCCCTGAGGCCGAGCACCTTCTCCGTACTTGGTTTATCCCGCCGGATCATGACGTCCGGGTCCCTAAGGCTGGTGAGCGTCCGCACCTCCCCCCGCCCGAGTACTTTCCCTTCTTCCTCGAGCAGCTTAAAAGCGGACTTCGCTTTCCTATCCCCCTTCCTTTCCAGGAGTTCTCCCACTATCATTGTGTCTCTCTGAGCCAGCTTACCCCCAATTCCTACCAGAGCCTAGTATCTGTCATTGCCCTCTTCCGATCCTTGGGTCTGCCTTTCTCCCCTACCCTTCTTAATTATTTTTTTCAAGTTAAGAAAACCCCTCTCCCGGGGCGTTTTACTTTGGTGCCCGGACCTTTTATAAATTTTTAAACAACATCCCGAGCTCCCGTAAGGGATGGAAACAAAGCTATTTTTTTGTCAAACCACCTCGACGCTGGGCTTGCCCCATGGCCTGGCGAGATACCCTACCTACCCCCCGACCTCTGCCCAAAAAGTATAAAGATGACGTGTTCTTCCAAACGGTTATCTCGACCCTTGGGGGTCGACGTTTTGATTCAGTTGCCCTGATCAGGGAGGACGTACTCAGGCGTTTTGGGCTGAGCTCCTATCCAGACGTCCCTGGTGGTACGTTCTTCCTACCCGGCCCCGCTTATGATATTTAAATATATACATTTATATTATTATTATTTTTTTTTATTTTTCTGAGCTGAATCCTTTGTCTTGTAGATAACATGTCTCTTCAGCAGCTGCTATCTACCATGGCGTCCCAGAAAAAAGCGGGAAAAGGGGCTGCCGGGGCGGGCCCTTCGAGCCAACATCCCAGTGCGCCCGTCGCTCCCCCAAACCCTCCATTTCCAGTGGCCAGCCCTCCTCGCGCCGAAGAGGTTGGGTTGGAGACAGGCCTGAGGAAAAGAAAAAGGTACGGAGGCGCAGCTAGGATCCCGACTCGGGAAGAGGTGGCTACCTCCCCGGTTATTCATGAGATCGACACCCCACCTGCTTCCCCCCCCAAGTCATCTATCTGTTGCTCCCGCTGACCCGGGTTCACCAGGGGTACCAGTGGGCTATACCCGAGAAGTCAGCCTTATCAACTCTGCCCCCTCAGGTCTGTCCGCCCGGATTGTCGAGTGTCTGACCTCCTCCGCTGATCAGCAAGTCTTATCCGAGCTGAGGTGGAAACCCCTAGCAGAGGAAGGCGTATCCCGGGCCCTATCAGTAAGTATATATATATATATATATATATATATATATATATATATATATTTTTTTTTTTTTTTTTGAGTCCCTCTCCCCCTTTTCTCTGCAGGGCCTAGTGATGATGTGCGAGAGCCTTCGTCGGGGTGCAAATTACGGCCAATCAGCCAGAGACGCGAAGAAAGCAGCGCGGGAGGCCAAGTCAGAAGCTGAGAATGCTACAGCTAAATCCGAGGCGGACGCTGCCGAACTGGAGTCTTACAGGGCCTCGATGACCCGACTTCGAGCGGAGGCCGAACAGCTCCGTGTTGCTCTGGCCGGGAAGGAGCGAGAACTTTCCCATGTCGGGGCCGAGCTTGAAAAGGTTAAGTCCGAGTTGGAGTCCTATGTAGCAGGTGAATCAGCCCGACGCGAAGCCTTCATCAAGTCGGAGGAGTTTACGCGCATGCTGGCCTCCAAGGCTTTTAAGTTTCTGGACCTCGGGTTCGAGGGGTGCAAGGGCCAGTTCAAAGCCCAGGGCTTCCCGCCTAGTGACCAGGACCCTGACGACTTCCTGGACCTTAACGCCATCATTGCAAGCATCCCTCCCGACTTCATCAAGTAGTCTGACCTGCTCTTAATTTATCCTTTATAAATTTTCTCTTTTTTTTTTTTTTTTTTTGCTGTGCCTCGGAGGCACCCCCCTGTAACGAGGTCATTTTGAATTTGGATTGTCTTATCTGAAGCAACTGATTTCACTTGTTAGGAATTGGTTTCCCTCGCAACTTTACGAACGTCCCGACCCCTTATACCAGCCGAGCCAACCCGTGATTTTACATTGGATTGATCCAAAAAATATAACTTAAAAATAACCCCCCGCGTAGAACTGAATGCCGCATAGGGCCTTCGTGTAATAACGACTAGAATAATTCTAACAAAATTAAATCTTAAAACAGGGCTAACCTGTTAATCTCCACAGATAGTCAACCATGCAAAAAGGCTCTATCCGACCCGATCTCAAGAAATAATTTTTGCAAGCAGATGATGTCCTCTTGACCTGCTCTCCTACACCCGGGCTTTATGATGCAGAGATGACCTGCACTTTTAATTGTTGACAGGGCCTCATACACCTGGGCTTTAGCATGCAGGGCGGACCTGTGCTTTTAATTGGTGCCAGGGCCTCATACACCTGGGCTTTAGTGACAGGGATGACCTGCACTTTTAATTGTTGCCAGGGCCTCATACACCTGGGCTTTAGCATGCAGGGCGGACCTGTGCTTTTAATTGGTGCCAGGGCCTCATACACCTGGGCTTTAGTGACAGGGATGACCTGCACTTTTAATTGGTGCCAGGGCCTCATACACCTGGGCTTTAGTGACAGGGATGACCTGCACTTTTAATTGTTGCCAGGGCCTCATACACCTGGGCTTTAGCATGCAGGGCGGACCTGTGCTTTTAATTGGTGCCAGGGCCTCATACACCTGGGCTTTAGTGACAGGGATGACCTGCACTTTTAATTGGTGGCAGGGCCTCATACACCTGGGCTTTAGTGACAGGGATGACCTGCACTTTTAATTGGTGCCAGGGCCTCATACACCTGGGCTTTAGTGACAGGGATGACCTGCACTTTTAATTGGTGCCAGGGCCTCATACACCTGGGCTTTAGTGACAGGGATGACCTGCACTTTTAATTGGTGCCAGGGCCTCATACACCTGGGCTTTAGTGACAGGGATGACCTGCACTTTTAATTGGTGCCAGGGCCTCATACACCTGGGCTTTAGTGACAGGGATGACCTGCACTTTTAATTGGTGCCAGGGCCTCATACACCTGGGCTTTAGTGACAGGGATGACCTGCACTTTTAGTTGTTGCTAGGGCCTCATACACCTGGGCTTTAGCATGCAGGGCGGACCTGTGCTTTTAATTTCGGTCAAGAGATTTAAAGGAAAAATTCATTAAATAACAGCGTTCGTACATTGAATTGAAAATGCCTAGGAATAATATTTTCTGAGGTGATATGCATTCCATGGTCTTTTTAGGCGTCGGCCTCCGTCCTCCTCTAAGTAGTACGACCCGGAACTCAGCTTCTGGACTACTTTGTATGGTCCCTCCCATCGGGGGTCAAGCTTTCTTACCTCCCCTGCTGGGTTGACCTTTTTGAGGACGAGGTCCCCCACCTGAAAATTTCGGGGTACCACTCTTTTGTTGTAGGCTCTGACTATCTTGCTGCGGTAAGCCTCCATCCTTATAGCCGCCCTTTCCTATTTCTCATAGATCAGATCAAAGTCCAGAGCCCGGTTTTCCTCATTGTCGCCATCATATGCTTGGACCCTGGCAGAGGTCTTTCCGACCTCAGCTGGTAGCACGGCCTCCGTTCCATATACCATGCTAAAAGGCGTTTCTCCAGTTGGGACCGAGCTGTCGTTCTGTAAGCCCACAACACACTTGGTAACTCGTCCACCCAGTCCTTGCCAACCCCGTACAGTCTGGCCTTCAATGCTTGCACAATTGATCGGTTGGTGACCTCTGTCTGCCCGTTGCTCTGCGGATAACCTACTGATGTAAAGGCTTGTTCGATCTTCATTTCCTTGCACCAAGCCATTAACCTCTGCCCCTGGAACTGCCTCCCATTGTCTGATATTAATTTCCTGGGTACTCCAAAACGGCAAACTATGTTCTTCCACAGAAAGTCCAGCACATTCTCCTCGGCGATCTTGGCCAAAGGCTCGGCCTCGACCCACTTCGAGAAATAATCTACAGCCACCAACAGAAATTTCTTTTGCTTCGGGGCCACCGGGAAAGGTCCCACGATATCCAAGCCCCATTTATCGAAAGGGCAGGCCGATGTTACTGCTTTCATGAGACTTGCTGGCCTTGAATGGAACTTACTGTTCCTCTGACAACCCTCACAAGTGACTACAGTCCTGATCGCGTCATTCCTCAGGGTCGGCCAGAAATATCCAGCAAGGAGAGTCTTTCTGGCCAGAGCCAACCCCCCGAGATGGTCTCCACAGCATCCCTCGTGAATTTCTCTGAGCACATATTCTGCCTCTTCCGCGTTGAGACATCGGAGGAGGGGTCCGGCAAATGACCTCTTATATAACACATCCTCTATCAGAACAAAACGGAAGGCATGCCTCTTCAACCGTCGGGCATGGTTCTTATCAGCGGGTACTTCAAGCTTTCTCAAGTAGTTCAAAATCGGGGCCATCCAACCCAACACCTCGGGGGCCTCGGTGACGGGCCGAGTTGCCGGAATCAACTCTGTCTGAAATATGAACTCCCTCTGTGACAAAGGAACCAGGGATGTTGACCACTTGGAGAGCTCATCGGCCTCCTGATTATCCTCCCTAGGGATCTGCACTATGCTCCACTCCACGAAACTTTCTGACATCTCCTGTATAGCCTTCAAGTATTCTATCATCTTCTCACTTTTGGCTTCGTAATTCCCTTTCACCTGCTGAGTGGCCAGCTGGGAGTCCGAGTGAAGGATCACTCGGCTGGCACCGACCTCTTTTGCCAACCTCAGCCCGATCAGTATAGCCTCGTACTCTGCTTCATTATTAGAAGCCCGGAAATCTAATCTGATAATGACCTTCATCTTCTCACCCGCGGGGGATATCAGAACAATCCCCACTCCACTGCCTTCACTGTTAGCTGCTCCATCCACGTATACCTTCCACGGCTCCTCAGCTTCAACCTCTATCATCTCCGCGAGGAAATCTGATAAAGCCTGAGCTTTGATGGATGACCGAGGTTGGTAGGTCACGTCGTACTCGCCGAGCTCGATTGTCCATTTCACCAATCTCCCCGATACATCAGGCTGGGTCATTATCCTCCCCATGGGGCTGTTGGTTAGCACTGAGATGGGGTGTGACAAAAAGTAGGGTCTCAGCCTCCTTGCGGTTAGGACCAAAGCTAATGCCAATTTTTCGACCTCTGGGTACCTGAGTTCCGCCCCTCTCAGTGCATGGCTGACATAGTACACCGGCCTCTGGTCCGTACCGTCCTGTTTTATCAGTACCGAGCTAACAGCGCTCTCTGTAGCAGACAAGTAGATCCATAATCGCTCGCCGGGCTCTGGCTTTACCAGGACTGGTAGCTCGGCCAAGTGCTTCTTCAGGTCAGAGAAAGCTTCCTCGCACTCGTCGTCCCAAGCGAACATTTTCGCCTTTCTTAGCACTCGGAAGAAAGGGTAACTCCTATGAGCTGACCTGGAGATAAAACGAGCTAAGGACGCAATCCGCCCTGTCAGTTTTTGCACCTCTTTTATGCTGCGAGGTGAAGTCATCTCTTGAATTGCTCTGACGTTTTCCGGGTTGACCTCGATCCCCCTCTCTGTTACCATGAAACCCAAGAATTTACCGCTCTTCACACCAAATACGCACTTAGCCGGATTTAATTTCAGACCAAACCTGCTTAGTGTGGCAAAAGTTTCCTCTAAGTCGGGCAACAGGTCTGCCTGGCCTTTAGATTTTACCAAGATGTCATCCACATAAACCTCAATGTTCCTTCCCGCCTGGTTTTCAAACACTTTGTCCATCAACCTCTGGTATGTGGCCCCGGCGTTCTTGAGGCCAAAGGGCATGACCACATAGCAGAACGTTCCATCCGACGTGATAAAACTGACCTTATCTTGGTCCTCTTTTGCCAAGGGTATTTGGTGATATCCCTGGTACGCGTCCATGAAACTTAACAGCTCGTACCCCGAGGTGGAGTCTACCAGCTGATCGATCCGGGGTAGGGGATAACAGTCCTTGGGACAGGCTTTGTTCAAATTACGAAAGTCGATGCACATCCTCCATTTTCCCGCCGACTTTGGAACCAAAACCACGTTTGACAACCAGGTGGGGAATTGTATCTCCCTTATCTGTCCGGCCTCCAGCAAGGTCTGAACCTCGGCTCGGATAATTCTGTCTTTATCTGGTCCAAAATGCCTCTTCTTTTGCCGGGTTACTTTGACTTCTGGATTGACATTTAACCTGTGCTGGGCTACAGTGGGCAACACCCCTGTCAGCTCGGTCGGAGACCAGGCGAATATTTCGGCATGCTTGGACAGGCATTTCGATAAGTCGTGCTTCAGGACGCTGTCTAGGTCAGCCGCTACTCTTGTGGTTTTATCGGGCTGTCCTGGGACTAATATAATCTCCTCTTCCCCGTCCCGCATCGCCTGCACCTCCTGCACCATCTGTACCCCCCTATCCTCCCGTCCTTCATCACCGCCCCTTCGGGATCTTTTCACCTCTAACTTCACAGTTTCCGCGTAGCATTTCTTGGATGAGGGCTGGTCTCCCCTAACTTCCCCCACTCTTTTTCCTATAGGGAACTTTATCTTTTGGTGGAAGGTGGAGGCCACAGCCCTGAACTCGTTCATAGCTGGTCTTCCCAGAATGATGTTGTACGAAGACGAGGCCGCCACAATGGTGAATGTGACCAGCCTTGTTTTCCGATCTTCGTTACCTCCCAGGGAAAGGGGCAGGGAAATCTGACTGAGGGGGTACACGGTGTGCCCAGCGAAGCCAAATAGTGGGGTGTTGATTGGTTCGAGGTGATACCCTCCTAAGTCCATCTGCCGAAAAGCTTCATCAAACAACACGTTCACGGAACTCCCTGTGTCTACAAACACCCTCCCGACTTCATAATTGGCAACAGTGGCTCGTATGACCAAGGCATCATTATGGGGTGTGCAAATGTTTTCGAGATCTCGCGGCCCAAAACTGATAACCACCTCCTCCTCGGCACCACAAATCCCTCCTACACTCAGGGTCTCTCTCCTGCTGACAGCCTTCCTAGCCCTGTTGGAGTCCCCATCCGTTGTCCCGCCCGAGATCATGTTTATGACTCCCCGCTTTGGTGAGTCAGCACGGGTAGGGTTGACGTCGTTTAAACTCCTTGGGGGTCCTCGAGCACGTCCTCTACCACGGAACGGAGGACGGAAGTTGGTCCGTCCCCCTCTCCCTCTTGTCCACGACGGTCCTCGACCCCTTCCCCGAGGAAGATTATCCCCTGGTGGGACGGGTCGGGACAACAACTGCTTGAACTGGGAACTGTTCTGTATTGCCTTCTCAAGCTCCTCATCCAACGATGGCAATCTTGTGTGGTGTGCCCAGTCGCTTGGTGGAAGATGCAGTATTTCTCCGGGGCCTCCTTGCTCGGCTCCACACTAGCTGGTGCCGGCTTTTGCAACACCTGTTTGTCTTCGCATATGCGGACGGCCTCCTCCTTGGAGACCTTCAACGGCGTATATTGGGAAAATCGACTGAGCTGTGCCCCTTCCACTGGCCTCTTCTCGCCCTGGCTGATCCGTTTTTCCCCGGTCCTCCGCACTTCCTTCCTCCTCAGTTGCTGGGCCTCCTCCACGTTGATGTACTTCTCCGCTCGGGTGAACAGATCATCATAGGTAACATGAGGCTTCTTTACCAAGGATCGGAAGAAGTCTCCTCCTCTCAGGCCTTGGGTGAAGGCGCTGATCAGAATTTCCGCCGGGCAGGCAGGTATTTCGAGTATCACAGTGTTGAAGTTTTTGATATACTCCCGCAACGACTGTGACATCCCCGAAATGGTTAATTGCTATTTGGCTCTAATTGTGTTTACATGATTAATTATGTGGTAATTGATTATGTGTTGGGATTTATTTACCTTATGTAGAAATGCATGGTCATGTGGATAGGATGACCCGGGGTTGCATTTTAGGGTGCATGTGGTGCATGTTGGGTAAATATTATGGGAAGCATGATTTATTTGCTTTGGTAGCAATTTATTAGGAATCATGTGTTTAATTGATATTTGGTGCATTGTGAGTAAATGCTTTGAAAAATATCATGTTGGGGTGTTTTATACACCATGGAATCTTTGGTATGCTTTTTAATTAAATAAACTCACCTTTTATACCCAACCCCACCCCATCCACTCTTATTCACTTTACCAAATCATTTCCAACACCCAAACCCTTCCCCTCTTCACATTTTCGTTTTTGAGCTCAAGGGTGAAGAGAAGTTCTTGCAAAACTTGGATTTGTGGAGTTTGTTGGGTGATTTAAGGTCCCCAAGAGGTATGGATACCTCATTGTAAATTTTGTAAGGTTTTGTTTAAGTTTGGGTTGATTTTGAAGGGTTTTAAAATGGGTTTGTGTTGGGTGTTGTGATTTTGGTAGTGTTTTAGTTGGATGTTGTTTATATGAGTTTGTTATGATGTTTATGGGTGGTTTTGAGTGGTTGGGTTTGATTAATGTTGGTATTGGTGGGTTTGTTTGTGTTTGGGAAGGAGATGGGTGAATAGTGCCCGAATCTCGCTTGCCCGCAGCTCGGCGATCGATCGGCGTCCGCTCGCGATCGATCGCGAGCAACAGCGCTGAGGCAGTGCACTTCAGCGATCGATCGCGAGATGAGCGCGATCGATCGGCGAGTCCGCGATCGATCGGCGCGAGCTCCGCGATCGATCGCGGATTGTTGAAATTTGTTGGCTGAGACAGTGTGGTCTCGCGATCGATCGGGGCTTGTTGGCGATCGATCGCGAGACACCAAAAAATGGTGTTTTGGGTGTTTTTGTGGGATTTTTGGTATTGGACTATTATTGGTTTCTAATATTGGTATTTGTGAATATGTAGAACCAACCCAGGTGGCAACACATCCAAGGAATTGAAGTTCAACCACATTCCACTTTTTGGAAAGGTACGTAGTGGACGTACGGGCACCCAACGGTAACATGTATTTTATATACTCATTGATTATGCATTGTGGATGCGGGTATATATGTGGTATTGCATTGTGGATGCATATACATGTTGATTATGCCATATGTGGTATTGCATTGTGGATGCATATACATAATAATTGATGCATATTGATGATAGATGCATATTATGATTATTGGATGCACATCCCATGAGTCGTGGTCATCCTTTGATGATTTTAATGCTTGCCGCTTTTTGTATTGGTTCCGCTAAATGTGAAGCGAGGGGTGGGAGCGCCGCATGTCACATTTGAGCGTGGTTGTCATATGGGGCGAGGAAAGGGTATTTGCCGCTCTCTGTGAAGCGAGGGGTGGGAGCGCCGCATGTCCATTGTAGCGAGGTTATCCTATGCCGCCCATATGAAAATAAGCGAGGGGCATTAAAATACACTGTGATGGACAGACTAGGGAATGGTGACCAATATTTGGTACCGTTGAGATGGTATATGATGTCATGACATGTTTTGGCCATTAAAAATAATCTGTTGATTATACTCATGAGTCATGGTACAGGGACAACCAAATGGGAAGCGTTTGAAATGCATGGGAAAACAGGAAGTGTTTTATATTGATTATGCATTTACGCTTTATCTTCATATTGTGTTGAATATGAATGATTATTATTGCTCATGTTTGGGGGTTGTCCTTGTAGGTACCTTTTTGGCATGATAGCAAGCTTTGAACGGGTTGAGGTGGTGAGCTTGTGAAGCATTCTTTTGAGGATTAAAGGACAGGATTATTTTGTCTAGTGTCTACTCTAGGAGTAGTGTAAAACTAGTTGATAGCATTCATTGATGAGGAATGTAATTAATCCATTCTTTTTGGAAGTCCTTATTATTATGGCATGTAATGCTTAAGCTCATAGACTCAACATGTTCTTTTCTCACTCTGATCATTATATTAGCTCTATTATGCCTTATTTCCGCACTTAAGGATTAGGCTCCTTACAACGACTCATCCTCGGCCTGCCTCATCTCGAACAAGCCCAGAGAGGTCTTCTTATACCGCTTGCTGCTGGCATACTGGTGCAAGAACGCGGAGCTAAATCCGGCGAAGGAAGTAATGGAACCCGGCTCCAACTGATTGAACCACTTCTGGGCCGACCTCACCAAAGTGGTTAGGAACACTTTGCACTTAAGGCGATCCGAGTAACAATGTAGCATGGCAGCATTTTCGAACCTGCCCAGGTGTTCTTCCGGGTCCGTGCTCCCGTCGTATTCCCCAGCATTGGGGTGTCGGAAGTTATTTGGGAGTTCCTCGTTTACTATTTCGCCCGAGAAAGGGGTTCCCCTCCTGACAGAGGTACCCCCCATCCCTCTCTTCATCCTCTGGACCTCGTCCTTCAGCTCCTCCACCTGGCCCTCCAGATCCGGAACAGCAGTCACTTTAGGACGGGAAGTTGCTCCTTGTTCGGGATCCTTCATCTGCTGGGAGCTTTCCCCGTGCACGCCCTCGGACGGACCTTCCTTTTTCCTCATGGTCTGCTCCAACGTAACTGCAATCAGTCTTGTGAGCTGCTCCAGTGTTAAAGCTCCCACTGTCACGTTTACCCCGGGCAGTGGCTGCTCCTCGCCATTGGTGGAGGCGTGGTGCTCTCGATTTTCCTCTGCTTCCGTTCTCCTTGTTCTTACCATCGTATCAACTTCTTTTGCTCAAATCTTCCCACAGACGGCGCCAATTTGTTACCTCTCCTTTTGGTTCACGTTGATAACAAATGAATTTATAGGGGAAGGTATGTGCTGTTTTCGCGAAGTCGCAGTTTAGGCCGGAGTCCGGGAGGATCCTCTCTGGTTTTTTGGATCTCCTCCGATCAATATTGGTCTTTTCTTTTTTGTTTTTTTAGAGGGCTCCGGGGAATCTCCTCTCTGGTTAACTTACTCTCCCTTTTATAGGGGGAGGGATGCCAATGGTTCCGGTCTGCCGGGGATTCTGGGGACAATGTCTGAAACTGAGGGGGGGACCACAGATGGGGGACCATCTGCATCTGCTACCTACTACGTACGATCCTTTTGCTCTGGTGATTCTCTGCGTCCGGGAATATGCTTTTCTTACTCACAGTGCCTGACCACCCTTTGATTGGTTAGCAGGCCTAGCTTTTGCTTTAATAGGTGTCCGACTCCTGCAACCCTAGTCTCGGTATACAGGACCACCCTAGGTGGTCCCAGCTCGCCTATCCTGTCCCATGACTGCCCGTCCTGACCTATTGAGGAAACCGCGCCTCAGCCCGGCTATCTTGCTAGATATAGCCCGCCCTGATCTGCTGAGGAGACCGTGCCTCAGCTTGGGTGGCATGTCCCATGGCGGTCCTCCCCGACCTCTTGATGTACTTCCTCGCCGCCCCGGCTCAGAAACGATAGTGGCAGCTAGACAGAGGCGATCGTGCCCGCACTAAACTCAGGTCGGACGGAGAGCTAGACAGAGGTGATCGTGCCCGCAATAAACTCGGGTCGGACGGAGAGCTAGATAGAGGTGATGAGGACAGCCCGGGATCGGCAATGACGACTTCCCTTGTTGACTAAATGGGCCCCCCACTGACTGGGCCCAAATAAAGTTCGGACCCTCAAGACCTACTGGGCCTCCAGAACTAGGGATATCAAAAATCATCACTCCGATATATATGCAACCGTAATGCATAATTCATGTCTCATAAGACCCTGCAACCACCATGGTTAGCAATAACATATTCCAATTATGAACACATATCATAAATGCACATAAGCCATATAGCTGTGCCACGTAACACTAACTACCATCATGCATAAGTATGTGCTTCTCATTCCCATTAACATGTTCCTAGGCCCTCAACAGCCCCAAAGAGCTACCACTGCTCTGATACCACTAATGTAAGGACCCCCGTGCCCTTAACCCGTTATTAGTGTATTAAGCCATACCATTAGTGCATATAATCATACCATTATGGAGAAAACATGTGCAAGTGCAACACCGTATGCTACCCAGAAAATTTCTTGCATTCAATTCACATAATATTCAGATTCCCCAACCAAGATTATTCATATAACATGCACCCACATAATACACTAACATGCTCTTAGTTCATTTAGCAATTCCATAATTAATTGCATGCAACCATAATGAACAGAGAGAAGCCGTAGCCCATTTATACATTCCATATACACGTAAAATGTACTCACATAAGAGTACCCAATGGATAGGCGTGTATCTGATGTATAAAACACTCTACCGGATACCGTTACTGGTACTTCAATCCTGGTAGCACCTCCCAAGCACAGCTCGATCTCAACACTGGATCTGTGTACTTATTCAACCAGCTCTGGTACCTCGATTCTGGAAGTACCTCTATCAACAGCCCGAGCTCGACTCCGAAGCTACCGCTACACCTGTAACACCTGCCCCAACAGAGACAGCCCCCACACGGGGTGAGCATACCAATACCACCAATCCAATAATTATAACATTGTAATTCATAATTTACAGAATGTAATTGCCATAATTTAAATGATACTCCCTGGATGGTAATACCCTCATCCGGGATCCCCTGTATTGTTCCTGGTCTCAAAATAACCAAACTCATCAAATTCCCAAAGCCAGTTAATCACCACATAGATTAACTAATACCGTTTGTTATGCCATTTCCATAATCAATATAACAACATCATTATATAAAAGACCGTAAATATCACTTAAATCAGTTCAATGATTCCATGTTCCTATTTCATTGCTCGCTCTACAATAGCGGCATTTTAAACCTCGCGCGCGCTCACTAGCGGCGTCATAACCGATGGTCGCTCAATGGCGACGACATCCCAAATCATTGCTCGCTCAATAGCGTCACCGTATAGTTCCCAATGTGTAACCATTTGATGCAAATACCATTTACCATGCATATCGTTATCCATTTATAGCAAATATCATGCACCATGCATTTCCATACCTATCCGATGCAATTACCATATGCCACATATTTCAATGTCCATATAATGCAATTACCACACACCATGTGTTCCAATACCCGTTTAATACAATTGTCACATACCATACATTTCCACAGTTGCAACATTATAATAAGCTATGCTCGTATGTCAATACGTACCTTAAGTTTCCGTAGTCCAAGCCAAACCTTGCTTGAGTTCCCTGCCTCGAGAAATAGGTGCTAAAAAAAACATAAACAACTCAAAATCAAGCATAAGCATGCAACCACGTGCCCAAGCACATTCAAAACTCCCAAACATATCGTCCATCCATGACGATTACCAAAATAAAAGCCACCCGGCTAAGCATGCATAACACCCAAAGTAAACCATTTTACAAGTTTAAAAGATAGCCAAAAACTCAACCGAGAGTTCCGTTTAATTTAACTTGGCTCCAACCAAACCATTTTAAAAGTCTAACATTCCCATTGGAATGTGAACATTTCCCCGGAAGCCGACCATTTAAGTCGCGAATTCAAAATCCCACAAAAAAGCCAAGAAAACCAACAAAACCCTGCTGGCGATCGATCGCTATGCCGGGCGATCGATCGCTATGCCGATCGATCGCTCGATATAGCGATCGATCGCCAGACCTTACTGGCGTGAGGCGATCGATCGCCCAAAAGTGGCGATCGATCGCCACCTTGCTGAAAAGCCTACTGCTTGCGCGCGATCGATCGCCAAAAACGGGCGATCGATCGCCGTGACCTGCAACTCGAAAAACACCATTTTTGAAAGCTTGAATCCTCCACAAATCATACCCCAACTCCTCCGAACTCAAAACCACAACAAATCCACACACAAGGACCTCCAACAAGGGTGCTCAACCCAAAATAAAACAAACCCAAAAGATTTTATGATTTTCACAAAAAATCACCCAAATCAAACTAAACCCAAAACTTAACTAAAACCAACAAAATCACGATCCTAACGAAGATAAAAGCGAGGGGAAGGAGATTACCAACTTATCTTCGAAGAATCCGGCTCCTAAAACGAGCCTCCGGCCATTTTTCTCCAAAGAGAAAAGATGAGGGTTAGGGGAAGAGGGGGGTTACACGATAAGAGGGGGAGAGGAGAGGGAGAGAAGTGATTCCGTGCCAAATGACGGAAATATCGAGTCCAACGGGTATATATAGCAAAAATACCCCGACACACTAATACCTCCACAAATACATCATGATTAATTGAAAATCATCTGTTTTCAAAAACTCTCTCTCCAACACCAAATCCCCATACCAGCCCCAACAGAAAGCACCCCGGACTCCAGGTCCCACCGAAAACCCGACTCATAGGTTTTCCACCGAAATTAGAATACAATCTCAACCTTTGGATCCAGCGATCCCAAATGCCCGATTATACAACCTCGGGAGACCCAAAACCGCAATTAATTACTAATTGCCACAATGAAAAATCTATTAAGGATTAATACCACACCGGGATTAACACCATTAATCCCCGGACATCACAAATGGTGTGTATTCCACGAGTCAGGGTTATCACAGTGATGATTTTAATGCTTACCGCTTATACCGCTAAAAATGTGGAGCGGGAGGGGGGAGGCTCGCTTGCACATGGAGTCTCGGTTTACCATACGAAGCGAGGATAGAAATACCGCTTGTATGAAGAAGCGAGGGAGGGGAGTTCCGCTTGTACTAAAGTTAAGAAGTGAGGGGCATTAAAATACACTGATGATAAACTGACTAAGGATTGAAGTAAAGATTTAAGAAGTGAAGTTATGTCATGACATTTATTAAAGGAACCATAATATCAAATATTGATTGATTATGAGTTATGGTACAGAGACAACCAAGATGGGCATTTTAAATGCATTGGGAATTCAGGAAGTATCCTATGCCTATGCCTATGATTTATGCATTTATGCTTTACATTCATATTATGTTGAATATGAACTATGATGTGCTCATGTGTTGGGGGTTGTCTTTGTAGGTGCTTTTAACATGGAGAACCAAGGTTGGGTTGATACGCTGAGCTGTAAGGAGTGCTACAGGATTAGCAGAACAGAGATTCCTTTTGTATTAGTTTCTACAAAGAGTAGAGTAAAGCTATAATATAGTACCCTTTTGTTAGGAATATGTATAATTCCTTTTTGAACTTTTGGTACTGTAATCTCTGAAGCTCAGGTTAATCAACACGACCTAATACTCTGATTTATGAATGATTAGTTCTCTTAATTGCACCTTAAAATCTTGTTTAGATAAAGGGGTCTTACATTTAGTGGTATCAGAGCAGTGGTTAGATAACCAGGGAACAAGTAACGGGTAGTGTAAGGACCCCAAGCCCTTAACCCTTGATTAGTGCATTAATCAATATGTGTGGCACATGCTTTCAATAAAAATCAATCGGGAAACTCAGATGATGCTTTATCATTGAATGGCAAATACAAAATTTTCTTTAATAATCAATGTTATAAGATCATCAGCCTAACAACAATTAGATTCATAAAGTTCGCCCATTACCATCCCCTTTGTGCCACTTTTTACATTGTGGACTTTTATAAAAATTTGGGCAGAGTCTCCCCATAAATAGAGCTATCCCAAAATAAAAGCACAACACATAACATAATTCCCGGCCAGGGAAAACAAAATACTCATCAGAATACAGTAATACCAAGTAAATTCCCAGCCAGGGAAGACACCACACATATGACAACAAAAGTGGGTTTCAACACCCACATAATACACCAATGACTCTCATATCATTAGCAATTCTACCCTTAATTGCATGCAACATAAAATGAAAGAGAGAAAGGCTCATGCCTTTATATACAACCCATATACAAGTATAACCGTGCTCACATGCGAGCATCATAAATGTGTATATAAACCTCGGGCGTATATAAGTACTCTATACGATACCGTGCTCCAACAAGCCCTGGTACCACGATCCTGGGAGTACGTCCTATCAACAGCTCGAGCTCAACTCCAAAGCCATCGATGTACCTGTTCACCTGTCCCAACAGAGACAGCCCCCACACGGGGTGAGCATACCAATACCACAATTTCATAATCATAATGACATAATACATAATTTACAAAAATGTAGATATTGTGGAGCATATGTGACACTTCCTGGATGGTATCATCATCATCTTAGCGTACCCCTGTAATATCCCTGTTCTCAAAACAGATAAATCATCAAATCTTGAATATGCAGTTAATCATCACATTGGTTAACCCTAGCCAGTTTCAGATTTACAACATCTCATTTCATTTTCTTTATCAAAGAATTATCGTAATTCTAGATATCATGTAGAGATTTCCTTAACTTCCATTACCAATTAATCAACTCCTTGATTAACCTTCGTCTCTATTCCTATTCATAATAATAGGGAATGGAATATAGATATCTTGGATATCTAGTCAAATGCTACATCTCATCATTTGCTCGCTTCATAGCGACAACATGTATTTCCTCACGTTAAACACATAACAAATCAAGTTTCATTTCCCTTATCCTATAGGTTGTCACCTATACATATAATATCATGCCTCACACTTGCAAAGATATAAATTAAAGACGTGCTCGTACGCTAAACGTACCTTAAATCCTCGAAGTCCGAGCCAAACCTTGCTCGAGTTCCATGCCCCGAGGAACGATGTGCTAACACGATAAATAATTCACAATTATTTACGAACACGTAACCCATGCTCAAGCACATCCATAACCCTCATAATATTGTCAACACACGACAGTAAATCATTTAAAAGACCCGGGGCAGGGCACATGCAGGGAGGGAAAACGAATGCGACATATCGAAAAATTGCTCAAGAACACCTTCAATAATTCGAACCCTATCATCACAATTCGAACCCAACCAAGTACCATAATACATCTAAAACATGTAATAATCGATTAACAACAAGAATCATCGCCCCCTTCCAAAACCCCCAAAATTCGAACTCAATGCCCTAAATTCGAACCCATTTCCTTAAATTCGAACACAATACCACCAAATTTAGCAGGGAATTACATGAGAGGGACGAAAAAGGGGTAAGGAAGGTTACCCATACGAAGATCGGAAGGAAATCGGTCGAAAATCGAAGAACCCTAGAAATTGGGCATCGGCGCTTTCTGCCGAAATCCGAACTCAAATCGCGACCAAACTTCGAATTGATGGTGTGGGAAGCTGCGCCTGGACGAGACGAAGCCGTCGGTGGGTCGGACGCGCCGAACGGCGGCGGGCGCGGCGCTTGAAGCGGCGAGGGTTTGGGGAAAAACGGGATGCAGGTGCGCGGGGAGAGAGAGACGGCCAGGTGAGGAAAAAAATGGTTTCTAAATTTAAAATCTCGGGTTCAACTGGAATTTATAGCAAAAATACCCCGAAATACTAATAGCCCCACAAATACATCATGATTCATTAAAAATCATCTGTTTCCAAAAATTCTCTCTCTAACTCCAAAACCCCCTACCGGTGCCCACACAAAGCATCCCAGACCCGAGTCACACCAAAAACCCAACTCATAGGTTTTACACCGTAATGAGAATACAATCTCAACCTCTGGATCCAACGATCCCAACTACCCAAATAAACGAGCCCAGAGGGCCCAACACCACGATTAAACTCCAAATCTCTACGTAAAACCACTTTAGGGGTTATTAATACTCCAGGATTAACATCTATAATCCCTGGTCATCACAATATCCCCCACTAAAAGAATTTCGTCCTCGAAATTAGCACCGGTGTAATACGTAACACCCAGGCTACACAACAACATGAAGCCATAACCTCGATTCTTGACCATATCAGAATCGTCTTAATAAACGCGAGGATACTTATCTCACATCAAACTCTGAAACAGAGCGACATACCAAAACCAACATATCACCCAAGAGGCAAAACGTACCTCGATGCGGTTCATCCCAAAAGTCAGTCCCTCATGACTGCAAAACAACCAATACTTACGACCGTAGATCGGACAGTCATCCTTAGTTCTAATACAACTAGTAAGAACGCATCCTGAATGACACCTCAACCGTGAGCACGTTGACCTCGTGTCAAACTCTGGAGTGGAATAGACTTCCAAATCCATCATAACGTCAAAGAGCGTCAGCACAACTCAACGCTAATCATCCAAAAGCAGTTAGTCAACTGAAACTGCGAGGATTCGAATCACTCCCGATTCCATCGTAGATATCATTCAATGACATCTCTTATCATGACTCACGATGTCTAACATACATCGTTACGAGGGAAACATTAGTATACCACGGTGTACACATACCAAACCTGGTTTCCACTTTCAAACCTCCTCTATCGAAGGAGCAGTCGCATCATTGCAACTCAAATTGGGCAACTCACGGCCACAGATTCACACAAAAGACATCTCACAAGATGTCCACCTCCGGATGTTCCAAGAATCACATCCTGATCATAAATAAACAACCGAGACTCCACAGAGTTTAAAATTCTGAAAGGACATGCAATAAACCCATTGCATCCTCAACGCTTTTGTCGACAGCGACACCCAACCAATCCGAATTCCTGCCATCCCTTGATAATCCTAGGATTTAACAATCCAAACTTGGGAAGGCCATCGCATAACTCGGAGGAAAACACCAATAAGGAAATACCTTAACCCACATAAGATAATCCCTCCTCAAAGGGAGTCAACTAACTTCACGATTATTCCTCATAATTATCGTGCCATGGAGATTCCCAATCTCAAGGTGTTCCATATCTCTCATTAGAGATTTAACCATCCAAAAATAGTATAACTTTATGCTTGACAAAAAGGAAATCAATAACTGGTATCCGTATACTCTCCGGTATACCTGCCTAAGCACTGACATCACATGCATACTCAATGCACTTGGCTCGGGTATCTACAACATACCCCTAAGCCCCAAACACAATCGTCAATCCTGAGTTATTTCCTACCCAGTGGAGAATGATAACCGACGCTTAACAACATACGGTGTGATTCCCAAAATCAACACCACATGCACCAACTTACCGAATCTTCCAAAGATTCACAAATAGGTATAATACTACCTCCTTCCCCACAAGGGAAGTGCCATCGAACTCGAGATCCACTAGTCTCAAACCACCGTTCGGAAAAACTGGATACAATAACACCCATTGCATCCCAAATACATGGATTCCCAGATCGAATCAACAACGACTTGATGACTCTCTTGTTGGTACTTCAACATCATGAGTTGTACCAGACAAGTCTCACCAAGATTAAACATAAACGTATATATGTTTCAGTGAGGCATGCACAACATCAACCTCAAATGACGTGGTGACTACTAGAGTCCCCCACAATCCACATCGTATCACCTTACGATTTGCAAAACTTGGTTCCAACGAGCAGTATAACGGCTCTAGCAATCCCATCATGGTGCTGCACACACGCGGCAGACAAACTAGTCACTGCCTCACTAGGTTCACCTCAAACCTACCAATAAGATGGACGTTTCCGCACGGCATACCATACCATGGGAAGAAAATCAATAGAGTAGTGGGTCTTTACCCAACATTCCTCCAATGCTGATATACCCTGGACACTCCAATGTCCCCATGTACTTAACATAACCTGATCCTACTCCCTTAGGACCTGATCCTACTCCCTTAGGACCCATCCTACACCCTCATGGGTGGTGTGACCATGTCTACCACATGTCATATCAATAGAAAGCGAGTAATTCCTCCACGATTACTCCTGTCGTCAAAAACATGGCCAAAAAGCCATTCCAACGAGCATACCTCAAGGGTATCACCACTCGAAATATGATCACCTCAAACAATTGCTGCGGTACAATCACATGTACAGCGCGTTCATCCATTTCTCGAGCAACCCGCTCGGTAAGAAGGGTCACGTCGACCGGTGACGTAGACACCACCTGGTGCTCGACACTGGCAGCCAAGGCATACAACTGAATACGTATACTCAACGCATTGTTCATCGTAACGATGATGCATGCCTAATAAGACATCTCCTATACCATCGTCATCGTCATCCCGTGACGATACGTGCCCACTCATGGCATCTAAGGCATCGTCAACTAGTGACGATACATGTCAACAATGACATCTAAATGACCTAGTCAACTCGTGACGGTCCATGTACATCAACGTATGTCATCCATCATCATGCTAGTAAAATAGTCATAATAAAACATGCATATCAACGCATACCAGCTATAATAATGCTAATAAATAGCAATATCCCATACCTCATCGCTAACAAGATAGCGGCATACCTGTCTCCGTCGCTCGATAATAGTGCGAAATCAGCACTCATCGCTCGAAGGCGGCATGATCCTGTGCTGAGTACGTAGCGGCACAATCCATCGCTATAGAATCGACGGCATGATACCTCGTCATATAATAAGTGGCATGAAACCTCGCTATACATCTGAGTATGAATCATCGTCCACTTAATAGCGGAAAGAGGCATCGCTATCAACATATCCGGCGGCACTAATCATCGCCAATCCTCATAAAAGAATGAGTCATCGTATATCCACATAATAGCGGAATGGGGCATCGCTATCAACATGTCCGGCGGCATAAATCATCGCCAATCCTCATAAAAGAATGAGTCATCGTAAATCCACATAATAGCGGAATGGGGCATCGCTATCAACATATCCGGCGGCATAAATCATCGCCAATCCTCATAAAAGAATGAGTCATCGTAAATCCACATAATAGCGGAATGGGGCATCACTATCAACATATCCGGCGGCATAAATCATCGCCAATCCTCATAAAAGAATGAGTCATCGTAAATCCACATAATAGCGGAATGAGGCATCGCTATCAACATATCCGGCGGCATAAATCATCGCCAATAATCACAAAGAGATGAATCATCATCATCGACACAGCGGAATGAACCATCGCTAATCATCATAATCATTAGATCTTAACGTAATTGATTAACATCATAGTGTCATAACATCTTATGGCATCTTACCACATAATAATATCGTATGGCCTCTTACCATATGAGCATCTTACCCCGTGGCATCTTACCACAAATAACATCGCATGGCCTCTTACCATGTGGGGCATCTTACCCCGTGGCATCTTACCACATAATAATATAGCATGGCCTCTTACCATGTGGGGCATCTTACCACATAATAATATCGCATGGCCTCTTACCATGTGGGGCATCTTACCCCGTGGCATCTTACCACATAATAATATCGTATCATTATATAAACATCATATAAACATCATCATTATAAACTTATTCATCATAATCATCATCATAAACATCATATCATCTTTACTCATCATAAACATCATCATAAACTTACTTATCATAATCATCATCATAACATCATATATACTTGTGCAATCATTGCATAATCATAGTATAGAAGTATGGTTTACCGTCCGATGCCCGTACGTTTCTTACATACCTTCCTTGTTTGAACATTACATGAATAAACGCATTAGTATATTCAATAATAATTGAGACCATACCGAAGTATTCCACTGTCGGTTGTCTACCCAGTCTGTCCTCAGACAATACATCCTATCTTTCTTTTCCCTGATTTTCTTACCAAAATCAGATTCCTTGGCACGTAACATATAGAGTGTTAGACATCACTATTAATGCCATCCTATCGTGTCCTATACGATTCCTGCAACCACAATGGTTAGCAATACAACTTTTCATATCATAAAAGCACATAAACAATTAGTTATGTCGTATAACATTAATGCCATCATGCATAAATATGTGCTATCAATAACTTCCTAGGCCCTTAACAGCCCCAATGAGCAACCACTGCTCTGATACCACTAATGTAAGGACCCCAAGCCCTTAACCCTTGATTAGTGCATTAATCAATATGTGTGGCACATACTTTCAATAAAAATCGATCGGGAAACTCAGATGATGCTTTATCATTGAATGGCAAATACAAAATTTTCTTTAATACTCAATGTTATAAGATCATCAGCCTAACATCAATTAGACTCATAAAGTTCGCCCATTACCATCCCCTTTGTGCCACTTTTTACATTGTGGACTTTTATAAAAATTTGGGCAGAGTCTCCCCATAAATAGAGCTATCCCGAAATAAAAGCACAACACATAACATAATTCCCGGCCAGGGAAAACAAAATACTCATCAGAATACAGTAATACCGAGTAAATTCCCAGCCAGGGAAGACACCACACATATGACAACAAAAGTGGGTTTCAACACCCACATAATACACCAATGACTCTCATATCATTAGCAATTCTACCCTTAATTGCATGCAACATAAAATGAAAGAGAGAAAGGCTCATGCCTTTATATACAACCCATATACAAGTATAACCGTGCTCACATGCGAGCATCATAAATGTGTATATAAACCTCGGGCGTATATAAGTACTCTATAAGATACCGTGCTCCATCAAGCCCTGGTACCACGATCCTGGGAGTACGTCCTATCAACAGCTCGAGCTCAACTCCAAAGCCATCGATGTACCTGTTCACCTGTCCCAACAGAGACAGCCCCCACACGGGGTGAGCATACCAATACCACAATTTCATAATCATAATGACATAATACATAATTTACAAAAAATGTAGATATTGTGGAGCATATGTGACACTTCCTGGATGGTATCATCCTCATCTTAGCGTACCCCTGTAATATCCCTGTTCTCAAAACAGATAAATCATCAAATCTTGAATATGCAGTTAATCATCACATTGGTTAACCCTAGCCAGTTCAGATTTACAACATCTCATTTCATTTTCTTTATCAAAGAATTATCGTAATTCTAGATATCATGTAGAGATTTCCTTAACTTCCATTACCAATTAATCAACTCCTTGATTAACCTTCGTCTGTGTTCCTATTCATAATAATAGGGAATGGAATATAGATATCTTGGATATCTAGTCAAATGCTACATCTCATCATTTGCTCGCTTCATAGCGGCAACATGTATTTCCTCACGTTAAACACATAACAAATCAAGTTTCATTTCCCTTATCCTATAGGTTGTCACCTATACATATAATATCATGCGTCACACTTGCAAAGATATAAATTAAGGACGTGCTCGTACGCTAAACGTACCTTAAATCCTCGAAGTCTGAGCCAAACCTTGCTCGAGTTCCATGCCCCGAGGAACGATGTGCTAACACGATAAATAATTCACAATTATTTACGAACACGTAACCCATGCTCAAGCACATCCATAACCCTCATAATATTGTCAACACACGACAATAAATCATTTAAAAGACCCGGGGCAGGGCACATGCAGGGAGGGAAAACGAATGCGACATATCGAAAAATTGCTCAAGAACACCTTCAATAATTCGAACCCTATCATCACAATTCGAACCCAACCAAGTACCATAATACATCTAAAACATGTAATAATAGATTAACAACAAGAATCATCGCCCCCCTTCCAAAACCCCCAAAATTCGAACTCAATGCCCTAAATTCGAACCCAAATCCTTAAATTCGAACACAATACCACCAAATTTAGCAGGGAATTACATGAGAGGGACGAAAAAGGGGTAAGGAAGGTTACCCATACGAAGATCGGAAGGAAATTGGTCGAAAATCGAAGAACCCTAGAAATTGGGCATCGGCGCTTTCTGCCGAAATCCGAACTCAAATCGCGACCAAACTTTGAATTGATGGTGTGGGAAGCTGCGCCTGGACGAGACGAAGCCGTCGGTGGGTCGGACGCGCCGAACGGCGGCCGGACGGCGGCGGGCGCGGCGCTTGAAGCGGCGAGGGTTTGGGGAAAAACGGGATGCAGGTGCACGGGGAGAGAGAGACGGCCAGGTGAGGAAAAAAATGGTTTCTAAATTTAAAATCTCGGGTTCAACTGGTATTTATAGCAAAAATACCCCGAAATACTAATAGCCCCACAAATACATCATGATTCATTAAAAATCATCTGTTTCCAAAAATTCTCTCTCTAACTCCAAAACCCCCTACCGGTGCCCACACAAAGCATCCCAGATCCCGAGTCACACCAAAAACCCAACTCATAGGTTTTACACCGTAATGAGAATACAATCTCAACCTCTGGATCCAACGATCCCAACTACCCAAATAAACGAGCCCAGAGGGCCCAACACCACGATTAAACTCCAAATCGCCACGTAAAACCACTTTAGGGGTTATTAATACTCCAAGATTAACATCTATAATCCCTGGTCATCACAGGTAGCCTTTAGAAACAAGATGGCTAGGTATTCATTGGTGGGCATGTTTATGCATATGGTGCATATTTTTGTATAAGTTGTTATACTAACATGCTTTTGAATATGATTACTCTTGTTATCTAACGGCTTATATTATGAACTGCTTTTGGTATTGTTGTTAACCCTTATGTTACAGCATGGCGACTATTAATCCGGAGAACCTCAACGAAGAGGTATGAGATGTGGGCAGTATAAATGCTAGTATTGCTCAGGAGAATCCTCTACCGCCACCTGCTGTAGGCGTGGAGCCTAGTGCACAGATACTGCTACCAGGGGAGATAAGTTTGACCCAGTTCTTGAGCTATCATCCACCGCTATTCGAGGGGACTGAGACTGGGGAAGCAGCCGAGGAATGGCTTGAGAGCCTAGAGCAGATATTTATATCGGCACCCTGTGCACGGACTGCCTGGCTGAGGTTGGAAGAATTTCAGTTGGTGAAGAAGTCTTCCATGTGGTGGAAGACAACAGTTATGGAGCTGAGGGCTCAGAGTATAGCAGTAGACTGGACTGTGTTCACGACCCGGTTCCTTAACCGGTATTTCTCTGCCGCTGCCAGACAAGTAAAAGAAGATGAGTTCACCAACCTGAAGCAGGGCAGCATGACGGTATCAGATTATGCCATGCAGTATTCTTCACTGCTAAGGTATGTGCCTCACATCGCTGTAAATGGTCATGCCAAGATGCGGAATTTTCTGAAGGGACTGAGGCCAGAATTATTTGACCGGGTTATCTCTAACAACCCCAGCTCATTCGATGATGCCCTAACTAGGGCAGAGTTGGCAGAGATTGGGGTTAGCGTGTACAAGGAAGCTGTACCCCCTTTTGGTGAGAAGAAATTTCAGAATCAGAAGCAAGGCAATCGGGGACCAGCACAGGGAAATAGAGCAGGAGGAAAGAAATGTGACAACTGTGGAGGATTTCATCTGACACGTGACTGTCGAGGTTGTTATGTTTGTGGCAGGGTAGGCCACCTGGCTCGGGCTTGCCCAATCGGGTAGGACAAGCAGACTTTGGGCCGAATAGGCCAAGATTTGACGCCGGGACGGCACCACAGAGACAACAGTTTGCACCTCGACCACAGGGAGGTCAGGCGGCAGGACCGCCGCAGGGTCAAGTATATGCACTGACTCGTGAGCAGGCAGAGGCAGCCCCGGAGGAGGTGATTGCTGGTATGTGCCACTTACTTACGCACCCTGCATTTATTTTGGTAGATACAGGTGCTTCTCATTCATTTGTATCTTCTGTTTTTGTGGAGAGACACCACTTGTGTTCATCTCTGTTGCCCACGCCTCTCATGGTCTCGACACCCACGGGGAAGCATGTGATTGCGGATCGACTGTTATCTGACTGCCTCATTTATTTTGAGGGCAATGATCTAAGGGCCGATATGATTTTATTGGATATGGCTGATTTTGACTGCATTGTCGGCATTGATGTGTTGAGCAGATACCAGGCCGTGGTTGATTGCCGGCAGAAGACTGTACGTTTTTGTTCTGATCAGGGGTTTCAGTGGACCTTCTATGGGGACGGTTCTTGTCCAAGGATTCCATTGATTTCGGCAGTTAAGATGTCGCGGTTGTTAGAACGTGGTCACGCATGCTATCTTATTTATGCCGTGGATGTATAAGAGGAAAAGGAAGAGTTGAGGATCAAGGATATACCAGTAGTTGCAGAATTCACCGATGTGTTTCCAGATGAGATTCCAGGATTTCTGCCGATCAGAGATGTTGAGTTTGAGATTGAGTTACTGCCAGGGACATCTGTTGTTTCCCGTGCCCCTTATAGGATGGCACCGGCAGAGCTGAGGGAGCTGAAAGTGCAATTGCAGGAGCTCCTCGACAAAGGATACATTCGCCCTAGTGTATCACCATGGGGTGCACTAGTCTTGTTTGTAAAGAAAAAGAATGGTTCGATGCGTCTGTGCATCGATTACCGTCAATTGAATAAAGTGACGATTAAGAACAAGTACCCCCTTCCGAGGACTGATGACTTATTTGATCAGCTTCAGGGCACATTTCTTTACTCGAAGATCGACTTGAGGTCAGGCTATCGCCACATACGAGTTAGAGCTGATGACATACAAAAGACAGCCTTTCGAACTCGGTATGGGTTGGTGATGCCATTCGGGGTGACGAATGCCCCTGCAGTATTTATGAGCCTGATGAACAAAATATTTCAGAGGTATCTTGATCAGTTTGTGATCGTATTTATTGACGACATTCTGGTTTATTCAAGAAGTAATGAGGAGCATGCCAATCATTTGAGGACGGTGCTTCAGATCCTCAGAGATCATCAGTTGTACGCCAAGCTCAGCAAGTGTGAGTTCTGGCTGAGCAGTGTAGCATTCTTGGGTCATATTATCTCTCGAGAGGGGATATCGGTAGATCCCAGGAAGATAGAGGCGGTTATGGATTGGTCTGCGCCTACTACAGTTCCTGAGATCCGAAGTTTCTTTGTTTGGATGGGTATTATCGACGTTTCGTCGAAGGATTTTCAAAGATTGCCAAGCCATTGACTCAGCTAACTCAGAAGGGAGTTCCATTCTTTTGGTCGGAAGCTTGTGAGCAGAGCTTCCAGGAGTTGAAGCATAAATTGACTTCAGTGCCAGTGTTGGTGATTCCCAAGGAGAACAAGTGGTTTGTTCTCTATACTGACGCATCACTTTAGGGTCTAGGATGCGTATTGATGTAGGATAAGCACGTTGTGGCTTACGCTTCGAGACAATTGAAGCCACACGAGACGAGGTATCCGGTCCATGATTTGGAGCTAGCAGCTATAGTGTTTGCCTTGAAGATATGGCGACACTACTTATACGGTACCTCATTCACCATCTTCACTGATCACAAGAGCCTGAAGTTCTTGTTTACGCAGGCTGAGCTGAATATGAGACAGAGGAGATGGATGGACCTACTGAAGGACTATGATTGCGAAATCGAGTACCATCCGGGAAGAGCAAATTTGACAGCCGACGCTTTGAGTCGGAAGGTGAAGAGCACAGCAGAGGATGCCATGTGTCTATCAGCTATGATGGGCTCCTACTGCCAGTTGGGATTTGATTATGATGTGTCTGCTTCACCGGTACAGGTATTGACCTTATTAGCTGAGCCGGTTATTTATGAACACGTTCGAAAGGCTCAGGAGACTGACGAGGAAGTTCAGAGATGGTTTAGTGGTTCGTTTAGGTCAGTCGTCGAAGTTTAGGATGGCTGAGGACAGTTCTTTGAGATTAGGTGACAGATGGGTGGTTCCGAATACGCCTGAGTTGCGTCAGGGAATATTACAGCGAGCTCATTGCACCAGGATGAGTATCCACCCGGGCGGAAAGAAAATGTATAAGGATTTATGTGGCCAATTTTGGTGGAGACGAATGAAACAAGATGTCACCACATTCGTCAAGAGATGTCTGATTTGTCAGCAAGTGAAGGCTGAGAGGCAGAGGACTGGAGGTGAGATTAGAAGTTTGGAGATACCAGAATGGAAGTGGGAGCACGTATCCATGGACTTCGTGACCCACTTGCCGAGGACTGTTTCGGGTTTTGATGCCATCTGGGTAGTCGTGGACAGATTGACTAAAGTGGCTCACTTCATTCCATACAGTATGACATTCACGTACTTGAGGATGACTCAGTTATATGTCAGAGATGTGGTGAGACTGCATGGGATCCCTGTTTCGATTGTGTCTGATCGAGATCCACGGTTTACATCTCACTTCTGGGAAGGTCTTCAGTCAGCTCTAGGTACAGAGTTGAGGTTGAGCACAGCATACCATCCCCAAACGGACGGACAGACCGAGCGTACCATACAGACGCTCGAGGATATGTTACGGGCTTGTGTGTTGGAGTTCGATACTTCTTGGCAGGACTCAGTAGCCTTAGTGGAGTTTTCGTATAACAACAGCTACCAGGCAAGCATACAGATGGCTCCTTTTGAGGCCCTCTATGGTAGACGTTGTAGGTCGCCTTTATATTGGGACGACGTGGATCGTAAATCGGTCGGAGGACCAGAGTTGGTCCAAGAAATGGAAGAAAAGGTTAAGGTGATCAGAAGGAAAATGAAAGCAGCCCAGGATAGGCAAGCAGCGTATGCTAATCAACGGCATCGACCGTTAGAGTTTCAGTTGGGCGACAGGGTCTTTTTGAAGATCTCACCTTTCAGAGGTGTAGTACGTTTTGGAATGCGGGGGAAGTTATCCCCGAGATATGTTGGGCCGTACGAGATCTTATAGAGTATTGGTACTCTGGCATACCGATTGGCTTTACCGCCCTCTCTGTCTGGCATACACGATGTGTTTCATGCATCTATGTTACGGAAGTACGAGCCAGATCCTTCTCATGTGTTGCAACCTTCTGAGGTTCAGATAGAGTCCGATGTTTCCTAATTGGAGCGGCCTATCAGGATTCTGGATCGGGCAGATCACAGACTGCGAAACAAAGTTATACCTATGATCAAAGTTCAGTGGGATCGTAGGGGTGTCGAGGAGGCCACGTGGGAGACGGAGCAACACATGGTGCAGCACTATCCGGAACTGTTTTCTGATATGTGATTTATGTTTTGTTTCGTTTTGGGTAAGTGCATGCTGATTTCGACGACGAAATCTTATTAATAGGGGAGTATTGTGATATCCCCGAAATGATTATGTGATTTTAAACATTAATTATGTTATGAAGATTATGGTATTAATTCATTGGGTTGAATTAATAATATTGGGGAAATGCATTTCAGGGTGTATGTGTTATATGTTGGGAATTTGAGTTATGGCATGATTATTTGGGGTGGGTGTTATTTGTTTTGGTGAAGCATGTTTAATTGGAAATTGAAGTATTTTATTGATTAAATACTATAAAATATCATGTGAGGATATTTTAATACATCGTGCTAAATACCGGGACCAAAACATAACACATCACACCACCCAACACCCAACCATCCCCCCCAACCCATGCCTGCACAACTGATTGCCCATGCCTCTTTTCCCTTCTCACACAACACCTTCTCCTCTCAGAAATTCCTTCCTTTCTTCACCCAAAAATTGTCTCACATCTGAGCTCCAAGAAGGTGCATGAAGTGTTGAAAATATCAGCTAATTTCTTGCTAAGAAAGTGGAGCAAAAAGGGTAAGGAACCATACCCTGTTTTTGGTAAATGTTTGGTTGAGTTGTGATAAGTTGTGGTGTGAAAATGGCATGTTTTGTAGCCTCTTGTTGGGATGCTTGTTTTGGGTAGCTACATGGTAGTTTATAGATGTAATTTGCATGAAAAGTTGTTGGGTTATGATGGTTTATCATTTATTTTAGAGTAGCTTTTGAAATGTGTTCGAAAATGGCTTTGTTCGGGATTTGCAGAACATTGGCTATCGATCGGCGCGTTTTCAGTGATCGATCGCGAGTTGGCGCGATCGATCGGCGATGCCGCGATCGATCGGCATAACTTCAGCGATCGATCGCGGAAGGCAGAATTTTGAATGTTGAGGCAGTAGCATCTCGCGATCGATCGCGAGAAACCAAATGTTGAGTTTTGATTTATTTTTGAAGAGTTTGTGGTATTGGGCTATTAATGGCATCTAATATTGTGTTGAACACTTGTGTAGAGCCATCACAGGTAGCCACACAACGCAGGGGATAGAGACCTGCAACATACCATATTTTGGAAAGGTACGTAAGCGTCGTACGGGCACCCAACGGTAACATGTATTTTATGTCTGTCCATTTGACACACGATAAATGCATAGTTGTGCATTATGAGTATGATACATGTTGTTATGCATTGTTGTTGCATATTTATGTTGTGGAATAAATGGTGTGTATTCCACGAGTCAGGAATATCACAGTGATGATTTTAATGCTTACCGCTTATACCGCTAAAAATGTGGAGCGGGAGGGGGGAGGCTTGCTTGCACATGGAGGCGAGGTTTACCATACGAAGCGAGGATAGAAATACCGCTTGTATGAAGAAGCGAGGGAGGGGAGTTCCGCTTGTACTAAAGTTAAGAAGCGAGGGGCATTAAAATACACTGATGATAAACTGACTAAGGATTGAAGTAAAGATTTAAGAAGTGAAATTAAGTCATGACATTTATTAAAGGAACCATAATATCATATATTGATTGATTATGAGTTATGGTACAAGGACAACCAAGATGGGCATTTTAAATGCATTGGGAATTCAGGAAGTATCATATGCCTATGATTTATGCATTTATGCTTTACATTCATATTATGTTGAATATGAACTATGATGTGCTCATGTGTTGGGGGTTGTCTTTGTAGGTGCTTTTAACATGGAGAACCAGGGTTGGGTTGATACGCTGAGCTGTAAGGAGTGCTACAGGATTAGCAGAACATAGATTCCTTTTGTATTAGTTTCTACAAAGAGTAGAGTAAAGCTATAATGTAGTACCTTTTTGTTAGGAATATGTATAATTCCTTTTTGAACTTTTGGTACTGTAATCTCTGAAGCTCGGGTTAATCAACACGACCTAATACTCTGATTTATGAATGATTAGTTCTCTTAATTGCACCTTAAAATCTTGTTTAGATAAAGGGGTCTTACATGAGTAGTATCCACGATGTTTTTCATGTTTGACTGTTGAGGAAATATGAACCAGATCCAGGTCATGTATTGCCACCATCTGAAGTACAGTTAGATACAGATGTGTCTTATGTGGAACGACCAGTAAAGATTTTGGATAGAGTTGAGCGGACATTACGTAACAAAGTGATACCAATGGTAAAGGTACAGTGGGATCGACGGGGTGTCGAGGAGGCAACGTGGGAGACAGAGCAGCATATGATACAGCAGTATCCTGAGTTATTTACTGGTATGATTTTACAGTATTTTGATACTGTTGGTGAGTTGTATTTACTGTAATGTTACAGTTATGTTTATGCTTGCAATAGGATATATGCATGTTATGTATATGCAATTTCGAGGACGAAATTCAATGAGTAGGGGAGAAATGTCATGCCTCGATATGTCGTATACATGTGTTATATGTTTATGGTGTAATTGTGATTAATTACAGTATGATATGGACTCGGGTTCGGATTGAACCGAGCAGGAGTAAAGCCATCAATGAATGACTTCTCATTTGAAAATAAAATACATGTGAGAATCAAAGAAATGAGTTCATAACATAAACATATGATTTATGGATTTAATATGGAAATACATGTATAGTGGGATATAACATTGATATGCATTTAGCATACATTTGAGAGGCATTAGAATGTGCATGTGAGTTGAGTTTGTATGTGGTGTGCATTTAGGTTGCATGTCATGTACATTTGAATTTGAGGTAAGGAGGTTATATGAAGATAAAATCAGATTTATCTCACACAACACACCATAACTCACCTAGTGATCTCTACACATTTTCTCTCATTCTCTTGGAATTGTTGTTGGAGTTGGACTTGCAAGAACAACAAGGAAGTGCATAATTTGGTAAGGAAAGTAGAAATTCATGCTTTGTTATCATAATTGATGAATACATGTGCTTAGTGTAGCAACCTTGAAGCATGTGAAGTAATACTTGCACATGAATTTCTATGAGGTTAAAGTGATCATTTGAAAGTATAAAATGATGGAAAGATGTGTATATGATGCTAGGTTATCTAGTGTTCAAGTTGTTATGGTATAAATTTAGGTGTATGAGAAGAACCATGAAGATAAACTCAAAATCGCCATTGTTTTGAAATTCTGTTGTCGACCGATCGATCGCTAGGATCGTACCGATCGATCGGTAGAAACAGGGGAAGTAAGGCGGTTCATGTACCGATCGATCGCTGAAGGCGACCGATCGATCGGTAGAATGCCTTAGCATTTTTCAGAAATTCAGATTTTAGAGCGATCGATCGGTAGCTTCTGACCGACCGATCGCTAGGGTTGCCTGTTTGGACCGATCGATCGCTAGAGTGACCGATCGATCGGTAGACTTAAATGTCATAATTTTTGTAGATTTTGATTTTGATGCCTATGATAACATGATATCTTATTGGCATTGTTGTAGCATCATCACAGGGGACAGGACAATGAGGCGGTTAGACATTGACCCCTGATTTATATCTTTTGTGTCGCTTTGACGTACGAGTATATGATAGTGTTGTGTGAGCATGTTATCATATGATTAGTGGTATCATATGCATGTGCATTCATGATATTACATGGTTGAGATGGATGCCACGATAGATATGTAGTATATGCTTTGGCTGAGATCGGTGCCACGATAGATATGCCAGTGTTGGGCATATGCTTTGGCTGGGATTGTTGCCACGATAGATATGCTACATATGCTTTGGCATGAGAGATATACGCCGGTTGGGTATATGCTCTGGCTGTATAACATGTGAGGACGGGACTATGATATGTGCTGCTAATATGAAGATGTGATGAGGTTCCACTGACATATTGAGCTGAGATAGACATATCATATTGTTCTGGTTATAACAGGATGAGGATATGAGATGATACATGTCATGACATATTTGCATTGATGATGCATGATACAGGACAATCACATTTGATGTTATAGTGCTTTATCGTTTATGTTTTATTGATATCGCACTGGAATGATTTTGTATCTATACTCATGTTGTGTGATTGTTTCTGTAGGGACTCATAGACGTGGGAGGACGGGATTGTGAGTCTATTCCGCTGCGAGCTGAACCACTGCTTAGGAGTTTTTAGTTGAGGTTGTTGTGATGTATATATATGATGTGTAGTTATGACATAGTTTTTGTCAGCTTGTAACAAGCTACAGAACTAACCTCTTAATCAGTGTATGGTTTTACTTAATTCATACTCACATATGTATACACAACTGATACATAATGGATTATGTAACGAGGACCCCACATTAGTGGTATCAGAGCAGTGGTTCGAGAACGGGGTGAATAAGGGTAGAGGAAGTGTATTAGGGAGTTGCCTAATCACTTGAAAGCATGTTATGAGTCATGATATGAAGTTATACTGACATGCTTTATTATATTTGTTGTTGTTGGTAACCTATATTTGCAGTAATGGCAGACAGAGTACCACATGATGAGATTGAGGATGCCATGAGTGGCAATGCGGGTGTTGGTGTAGCGCCTGTACCACCACCACCATTTGGGCAAGGGCCAGTGGAACAGGTACTGTTACCTGGGGAGTTGACTTTGACACAGTTTCTGAGTTATCAGCCACCTCGCTTTGAGGGTACGGAATCAGGGGAACAAGCAGAGGAATGGTTGGAACGTATTGAACAGATATTTGTGTCAGCACCATGTGCCAAATCTGCTTGGATACGTTTGGCAGAATTTCAATTGGCGAAGAAAGCCATGATGTGGTGGAAATCCACATTGATTGAGCTGAGAGCTCAAGGACAGACAGCTGATTGGGATGTGTTCAGAACTAGGTTTCTGGATCACTATTTCTCTGTTGCTGCAAGGCAGAGGAAAGAGGATGAATTTACAAATCTGAGACAGGGATCAATGACAGTGTCTGATTATGCTGTGCAGTATTCTTCGTTGCTACGGTATGTTCCACATATAGCTGCAAACATAAAAGCAAAGATCAGACAGTTTGTGAAAGGCTTGAGGCCTGAGTTGTTTGATAGGGTGATTTCTAATAACCCTACTTCCTATGAGGAAGCATTGACTAGAGCCAAGATGGCTGAGATTGCCGTTGGTGTGTACAAGGATGTAGGACAATCCCAACCACCTACATCAGAGAGCATGAAACCTAGAGGAGAACCGTTTAAAGGATCAAGAGGAGGTGTATCTTCCTCTAGATTTAGTGGGAAGCGATTTGTTCAGCGAAAGGGTGGTGAACGAGGTCCACGGGGACAGTCCCAAGGTAGTAGTAGTAGCAGTGGTCGAGGGTTACAATGTTTTAAATGTAGAGGGCCACATTTTAAAAGAGATTGTCCACAACTGGATACTCCTGTTTGTTTCCGCTGTGGGAGGACAGGACATATAATCAGAGATTGTCCTCAACTGGGGGACAACAGATGAGAGGGAATATCTCAGAGAGTACAGTACAGCAGAGACCACAGGGTGTTCCACGGACTGGTGGAGGACAGAGAGCAGGACCACCTCAGGCTCAGGTGTATGCACTAAACAAGGAGCAAGCAGAGGCAGCTTCTGATGATGTGATTGCGGGTAAGTGTAGTTTATTTACTTATCCTGCTTTACTTTTGATTGATACGGGTGCATCACATTCATTTGTTGCACAAGCTTTTATTGACCGGTATAATATATGCTCGTCACCATTGTTGATGCCTCTATATGTCTCGACACCCATTGGAACTACTGTAATGGCTTGTTAGAGTGTGACTGATTGTATTATTCAGTTTGATGCTGAGTATGACATACAGGTTGATTTGATTGTGTTAGACATGATGGATTTTGATTGTATTCTGGGTATTGATGTGTTGAGCAGATATCAAACTGTTGTAGATTGTTGTCAAAAGACAGTGAGATTTAGTCTGATACTGGAAATCAATGGATATTCTATGGACAAGGATCACGTGCTAAGATTCCATTGATATCGGCTCTTAGAATGTCCCGTTTGTTAGAACGTGGACATACGGGATATGTGATATATGAGATAAGAAAGTGGAAAGAAGAGTGGAGGATATACCAGTGGTTGTGGAGTATGCAGATGTATTTCCAGATGAGATTCCTGGATTTCCACCAATTCGAGAAGTAGAATTTGGTATTGAGTTAGTGCCTGGTACTTCGGCAATTTCACGAGCACCGTATCGAATGGCACCTTCGGAATTGAGAGAGTTGAAAACTCAATTGCAAGATCTATTGGACAAGGGGTACATACATCCTACTGTATCGCCTTGGGGTGCTCCGGTATTATTTGTCAAGAAGAAGGATGGTTCAATGCGACTTTGCATTGATTATAGACAGTTGAACAAGGTAACCATAAAGAATAAATATCCTCTTCCTCGTATTGATGATTTGTTTGATCAGTTACAGGGATTGATGATCTACTCTAAGATTGATTTGCGATCAGGTTATCATCAGATACGTGTGAGGGAAGGAGATGTACAGAAGACAGCATTTAGAACTCGCTATGGCCATTATGAGTTTCTAGTGATGCCATTTGGTGTGACGAATGTTCCAGCTGTCTTCATGAGCATAATGAATCAAGTTTTCCAGGATTACCTTGATCAATTTGTCATTGTATTCATTGATGACATATTGATCTATTCTCGGAGTGGAACTGACCATGTCCAACATTTGCATCTGGTGTTACAGATATTGAGAACACATCAGCTATATGCCGAACTCAGTAAGTGTGAGTTTTGGTTGACCAGTGTAGGATTTTTGGGACATGTGATTTCTAAAGATGGTATATCAGTTGATCCGAGAAAGATTGAAGCGGTGTTGAATTAGTCATCACCTACTTCTGTGCCAGAGATTCGTAGTTTCTTGGGTTTGGCGGGATATTATAGACGATTTGTTGAAGGATTTTCAGCGATTGCCAAACCACTCACACATCTAACACAGAAGGGAGTAACATTTAGATGGTCAGACGCATGTGAGCATAGTTTTCAGGAATTGAAACATCGGTTAACTACTGCTCCAGTGTTGATTATTCCATCAGTGCATGTCAGGTTTGCTCTTTACACTGATGCATCATTACTTTGTTTGGGATGTGTTTTGATGCAGGATAAACATGTAGTGGCTTATGCATCACGACAGTTGAAGCCACATGAAATGAAATATCCAGTGCATGATCTAGAGTTGGCTGCCATTGTCTTTGCCTTGAAGATATGGCGACACTATTTATATGGTACATCGTTTACCATATATACCGATCATAAAAGGTTAAAGTTTTTATTCACTCAAGCAGAGTTGAATATGAGGCAAAGGAGATGGATGGATCTCTTAAAGGATTATGATTGTGAGATCGAATATCATCCAGGAAAGGCTAATCTCACAGCAGATGCCTTAAGTCGGAAAGTTCATAATACTGCTGATGAGATGATGCATTTATCAGCCTTGATGACTTCTTGTTGTACCTTAGGTTATGAGTTTGATGTAGACACAGAGCCAGTAAGGGTATCAACATTGTTGATTGAACCTGATATCTTTGAGAAAATCAAAACGGCACAAGTTACTGATGATGAGGTACAGCACTGGAAGGAAAGGATATGTCAAGAACAAACATCTCAGTTTGTACTTGCAAGTGATGGAACTTTGAAGTATCGAAACTGTTGGGTAGTACCTGCTACGCCAAGAAATACTACAACGTGCACATTGTAGTCGCTACAGTATACATCCTGGAGGAAAGAAAATGTATAAAGATTTGCGTACCCAATTCTGGTGGAAACGCATGAAACAAGATGTGTTGAACTTTGTGAAACGATGTTTGATCTGTCAACAAGTAAAAGCAGAACAACAAAGACCAGGAGGTGAATTGAGGAGTTTGGATATTCCTCAATGGAAATGGGAACATGTTACAATGGATTTTGTTACCCATTTGCCACGAACTTCCTCTGGTTTTGATGCGATTTGGGTCATTGTTGATAGATTGACAAAAGTAAGCCACTTCATACCTTACAGCATGACATTTACCTATTTGAAGATGGCTCAATTATATATTCAAAATGTAGTGAGACTACATGGTATACCAGTGTCCATTGTATCGGATAGAGATCCGAGATTTGCTTCTCATTTTTGGGAAGGATTACAGTCAGTGCTAGGGACTGAAGTGAGATTGAGTACAGCGTATCATCCTCAGACAGATGGACAGACAGAGCGTACGATACAGACGCTTGAGGATATGTTGCGAGCCTGTGTATTGGAGTTTGATAACTCTTGGCAAGAGTCATTGCCATTAGTGGAATTTTCGTACAATAACAGTTATCAAACTAGTATACAGATGGCACCATTTGAGGCATTATATGGGCGACGATGTAGATCACCATTATATTGGGATGATGTTGATCAGATTGCACTCCATGGACCAGATATGCTACGTGAAATGGAGGAAAAAGTAAAACTGATCAGATTGAAATTAAGCGGCTCAGGATAGACATGCTGCTTATGTTAATAAGCGACGTAGACCACTTGAATTTCAAGTTGGAGATCGTGTATTCTTGAAAATCTCACCTTTTAAAGGTGTGGTACGATTTGGTAAACGTGGAAAGTTGTCTCCACGATACGTTGGTCCGTATGAGGTATTGCAACGTATTGGAACGTTGGCATATCGATTGGCACTACCGCCAGCCCTGAGTAGTATCCACGATGTGTTTCATGTTTCACTGTTGAGGAAATATGAACCAGATCCAGGTCATGTATTGCCACCATCTGAAGTACAGTTAGATACAAATGTGTCTTATGTGGAACAACCAGTAAAGATTTTGGATAGAGTTGAGCGGACATTACGTAACAAAGTGATACCAATGGTAAAGGTACAGTGGGATCGACGGGGTGTCGAGGAGGCAACGTGGGAGACGGAGCAGCATATGATACAGCAGTATCCTGAGTTATTTACTGGTATGATTTTACAGTATTTTGATACTGTTGGTGAGTTGTATTTACTGTAATGTTACAGTTATGTTTATGCTTGCAATATGATATATGCATGTTATGTATATGCAATTTCGAGGACGAAATTCAATGAGTAGGGGAGAAATGTCATGCCTCGATATGACGTATACATGTGTTATATGTTTATGGTGTAATTATGATTAATTACAGTATGATATGGACTCGGGTTCGGATTGAACCGAGCAGGAGTAAAGCCATGTATGAATGACTTCTCATTGGAAAATAAAATACATGTGAGAATCAAAGAAATGAGTTCATAACATAAACATATGATTTATGGATTTAATATGGAAATACATGTATAGTGGGATATAACATTGATATGCATTTAGCATACATTTAAGAGGCATTCGAATGTGCATGTGAGTTGAGTTTGTATGTGGTGTACATTTAGGTTGCATGTCATGTACATTTGAATTTGAGGTAAGGAGGTTATATGAAGATAAAATCAGATTTATCTCACACAACACACCATAACTCACCTAGTGATCTCTACACATTTTCTCTCATTCTCTTGGAATTGTTGTTGGAGTTGGACTTGCAAGAACAACAAGGAAGTGCATAATTTGGTAAGGAAAGTAGAAATTCATGCTTTATTATCATAATTGATGAATACATGTGCTTAGTGTAGCAACCTTGAAGCATGTGAAGTAATACTTGCACATGAATTTCTATGAGGTTAAAGTGATCATTTGAAAGTATAAAATGATGGAAAGATGTGTATATGATGCTAGGTTATCTAGTGTTCAAGTTGTTATGGTATAAATTTAGGTGTATGAGAAGAACCATGAAGATAAACTCAAAATCGCCATTGTTTTGAAAATCTGTTGTCGACCGATCGATCGCTAGGATCGTACCGATCGATCGGTAGAAACAAGGGAAGTAAGGCGGTTCATGTACCGATCACAGGACAACAAGATGAGGATATGAGATGAGACATGTCATGACATATTTGCATTGATGATGCATGATACAGGACAATCACATTTGATGTTATAGTGCTTTATCGTTTATGTTTTATTTATATCGCACTGGAATGATTTTGTATCTATACTCATGTTGTGTGATTGTTCTTGTAGGGACTCATAGACGTGGGAAGACGGGATTGTGAGTCTATTCCGCTGCGAGCTGAACCACTGCTTAGGAGTTTTTAGTTGAGGTTGTTGTGATGTATATATATGATGTGTAGTTATGACATAGTTTTTGTCAACTTGTAACAAGCTACAGAACTAACCTCTTAATCAGTGTATGGTTTTACTTAATTCATACTCACATATGTATACACAACTGATACATAATGGATTAAGTAACGAGGACCCCACATGTATTTCCTCAATCTTCAGCTCTTTCTTCTTTTCCGCTATATCAACGTCATAGATAAGATAACCCGTATGGACAGTTCCAATAACCGTGACATCTTAATAGCTGAAACCAATGTGATCTTCGGACTCGAACCATTCCCATAAAAGATCCACTGAAACCCCTGATCAGATCGGAAGCGAACAGTTCTCTGTCGGCAGTCAACCACGGCCTGATATCTGTTCAGCACATCAATGCCCACGATACAATCAAAGTCTGCCATACTCAGTACAATCAGTTCCGTCTTCAAATCATTGCCCTCAAAATAAATGAGGCAGTCCTCAAGAAACTGATCAGCAATAACATTCCTTCCAGTGGGTGTCGAGACCATAAGGGGCGTGGGCAACGGAGACGGGCACATACGATGTCTCCCCACAAAATCAGAAGATATAAAAGAATGGGAAGCACCTGTGTCTATCAAAATAAAAGCAGGGTACGTAAATAAATAGCACGTACCAGTAATCACCTCCTCTGGGGCTGCCTCGGCCTGCTCTCTGGTCAGTGCATATACTTGTCCCTGAGGTGGTCCCACTGTCTGTCCTCCCGATGGTCGTGGCATATTTTCCTGCCTCTGGTGCATTGTCCTGTCATCATATTTCGGTCTATTCATTCTAAAATCCGAATGTCCTCCCCGACTGGGGCAATACCGAGAAATGTGGCCCATCTTGCCACAACTAAAACAGGCTGGACAGTTGTTTGATGAATGTGGTCCTCCACAATTTTCACATCTCGGTTCCCCTGTCCTGTTCCCTTGCATCGGCCCCCGATTGGTTGGCATATTGCCCCTTCGATTCTCCTGTTTCCGATTGTAGGACTTCTTCCCACTAAATCGAGAAGATGAAGATGCTCCACGAGGCTTAAACTGCTCTCCTCGTGGTCTCAAGCTATCGGCAACTGACCTCTGGGGTGGCACATGTGGGGGTACAGTCTCAGCATAAGCCCCAACTCCAATTCTACTAGCTCTGCTCTTGTAAGAGCATCATCAAAAGAAGTAGGTTTATTGGAGATAACCCGGTCAAATAACTCCGGTCTCAGACCCTTCAGAAAATGCCTCATCTTGGCATGTCCATTGCTAGCAACGTGAGGAACATACCTCAATAATGACGAGTAGTGCATGGCATAATCTGATACGGTCATACTGCCCTGTTTCAAATTGGTGAACTCATCTTCTTTCAGTTCTCTGGAAGCAGCTGAGAAGTATCGATTCAAAAACCGAGTTCTGAACAGGCTCCAATCAATAGGTACTCCTTGAGCTCTCAGCTCCATCATAATTGTCTTCCACCACATGGAGGACTTCTTAGCTAATTGGAACTCCATCAACCTCAGCCAGGCAGTCTTGGCACAGGGTGCCGACACAAAGATCTGCTCTATTCTTTCTAACCATTCCTCAGCCTCTTCCCCAGTCCCAGTTCCCTCGAATCTAGGCGGATGGAAGGTTAGGAACTGTGTCAGGCTCAGTTCACCCGGCAATAACGGCTGTACAACAGGTTCCACACCCACAGCAGGTGGCGGTAGATGAGTCGTCGAAGCAATGCTAGCGTTAACACTTCCCACATCGCCCACCTCCTCATTAAGTGTGATGAACTGGGATTATAGATGTTAATCCCGGAGTATCAATGACCCCTAAAGTTGTTTTTACGTGGCGATTTGGAGTTTAATCGCCGCGTTGGGCCTCCTGAGCTCGTCTATTTGGGTAGTTGGGATCGTTGGATCCCGAGGTTGAGATTGTATTCTCATTTGGGTGAAAAACCTATGAGTTCAATTTTTAGTGTGACTCGGGATCTGGGGTGCCTTGTGTGGGCACCGGTAGGGGGTTTTGAAGTTAGAGAGAGAGTTTTTGAAAACAGATGATTTTTAATGAATCATGATGTATTTGTGGGGCTATTGGTATTTCGGGGTAATTTTGCTATATATACCAGTTGAACCCGAGATTTTAATTTTAGAAATCATTTTCTTCACCTTGCCCGTCTCTCTCTCTCTCCCTGTCTGCATTTCTGTCTCCCCCAACCCTCGCCCGTAAAAACCGTGCGCCCGCCGCCGTCCTGCCATCATCCGGCGCGTCCGGACCGCCATTGGCTTCGTCTCTTCCAGGCGCAACTTTCCACACCGGGAATTTGAAGTTTCGTCGATATTTGCGTTCGGATTTTAGAGAAAAGCGCAGAGGCCTAATTTCTAGGGTTCTTCGATTTTCGAACGATTTCCTTCCAATTTTTGATTGGGTAACCTTCCTTACCCCTTTTTCGTTCTTCTCCTGTAATTCCCTGCTAATTTTGGTGTTATTGGTTCGAATTTTGCCCTGTATGCGTGAGGGGTTTGGGTTCGATTTTAGGGTTTTGGCAGGAGGGGCGATTATTCTTGATGTTGGTCGTTTAATTCATGTTTTAGGTGAATTATGGTGCTTGGTTGGGTTCAAAATTGTGATGTTAGGGTTCGAAAATTTAGGGATGGTTCTTGATCAATTTTCGTTGATGTCTCTTTCGATTTTCCCTCCCTGCATATGCTCCGCCCCGAGTCCTTTAAATGGTCAATTGTCGTGTGTTGACAATATTTTTGTATAAGGGTTATGGGTGTGCTTGAGCATGGGTTACATGTTCGTAAATAATTGTGAATTATTTATCGTGTTAGCACATCATTCCTCGGGGCATGGAACTCGAGCAAGGTTTGGCTCGGACTACGGAGATTTAAGGTACGTGCGACGTACGAGCATTTCTTTATATGAGAGCATTTGTGGAATGCATAATGTATTTTGATTACATTGAATAATTGTGCGTATGGTGATATATATGTGTTTATATAGCTAAGGAACGACCAAATCTTGATATCGCCGCCACAAGCGTGCGTGACACTAGAGTAGTATAACTCTTACAAGATATATGGGGTACTGGATTTATATGACCATTGTAGGGCATTGAGATGCCTGAGAATGACTATGGAAATCATGTAATCATTTTAAGACATTGAGATGTCAGAGTATAATGGAGAATTTGTAAAATAAATGCAAGGCATTTGAGCTATCTGTGATTGGTAGCGAAGTTGAGAATCAGTATTAGATATTGAGATATCTATATTTGTATGTATAATGAATTCGGAATCATTAATTATTGATATTTGAAGAATCAGGCATGCGATGAGTTAATCAATGTGTTGATTTACTGATTTTTGAGATTTGATGATTTTGATGATTGTGAGAACAGGGACAGTACACGGAATCCCGGATGAGGACGTTGCCATCCAGGGAGTATCATTTAAATTCATTAGTATTTACTTTTGTTGTAAATTATGAATTTCATTATTGTGATTATGGGATTTTGTGTATTGGTATGCTCACCCCATTGGGGGCTGTCTCTGTTGGGACAGGTGAACAGGTACATCAATTGTTTTGGAGCTGAGTTCGAGCTGTTGATTGGAGGTACTCCCAGGATCGTGGTACCAGGGCTTGATGGAGCACGGTATCAGATTGGGTACTTATATACACCTGAGGGTTATATACATATTCATGATGCTCGCATGTGAGCACGACTATACTTGTATATGGGTTGTATATGAAGGCATGAGCCTTTCTCTCTTTCATTTTTATGTTGCATGCAATTAGAGGTATAATTGCTAAATGATATGAGAGTCATTGGTGTATTATGTGGGCGTTGAAACCCACTTTTGTTGTCTTATTGTGTGGTGCTTTCCCTGGCCGGGAATTGTGTTATGTGATGTGCTTTTATTTCGGGATAGCTCAATTTATGGGGAGACTCTGCCCAAATTTTTATAAAAGTCCACAATGTAAAAAGTGGGGTATTGGGGATGGTAATGGGCGAAATCTATGAGTCTAGTTGTTGGTGGAGATGATCTCACAACATTGAATATTATAGAAATTTTAGTAATACCATTCAATGGTAAAGTATCATCTGAGTTTCCCGATTTATTTCTATTGAAAGCATGTGCCACACATAGTGGCTTAATACACTAATTAAGGGTTAAGGGCTAGGGGTCCTTACATTAGTGGTATCAGAGAAGTGGTTGCTCATTGGGGCTGTTAAGGGCCTAGGAAGTTGTTGATAGCACATAATTATGCATGATGGCATTAATGTTGAATGACACAACTAGATGTTTATGTGCTTTTATGATATGAAAAGTGGTGTTGCTAACCGTTGTGGTTGCAGGAATCGTGTGAAACACGATAGGATGGCATTAATGGTAATGTCTGGCACTCCGTATGTTAAGGAATGATGATTATACATATGTACGGGCACCCGATGGTAACATGTACTTTATGTTTGTATTTTGACACATGATAATGCAAGTGACGCATTATGAGTATGATACATGTTATTATGCATTGTTGTTGCATATTATGCATTTTTGTTGCATATTGTGATGTGGAATAAAGAGGTGTATTCCACGAGTCAAAAGAGATCACAGTGTAGATTTTAATGCTTATGCTCATTATGAGATTATGTAGTAATGAAGCGGGGAGGATTGTACCGCTCATTATGAGATTATGTAGTAATGAAGCGTGGAGGATTGTACCGCTCATTATGAGATTATGTAGTAATGAAGCGGGGAGGATTGTACCGCTCATTATGAGATTATGTAGTAATGAAGTGGGGAGGATTGTACCGCTCATTATGAGATTATGTAGTAATGAAGCGGGGAGGATTGTACCGCTCATTATGAGATTATGTAGTAATGAAGCGGGGAGGATTGTACCGCTCATTATGTGATTATGTAGTAATGAAGCGGGGAGGATTGTACCGCTCAATATGAGATTGTGTAGTAATGAAGCGGAGAGTTATGGTACCGCTTGTTATGATGATGATTCATCTCTTTATGATGATATGCGATGGTTTATACCGCCGGACACGGATGATAGCAGTGATGTATTCCGCAGTGTCGATTGATGATGATGCATCTCTTTGTGATGATTGGCGATGGTTCATACCGCCGGACACGGATGATAGCGGTGATGTATTCCGCTGTGTCGATAGTGATGATTCGTTCCTTTATGATGACACGGATGATAGCGACAGTTTATTCCGCTGTGTCAGTAATAATGATTCATCCTTCTATGATGATGGGCGATGATTCATACCGCCAGACACATGTATAGCGATGAGGCATTCCGCTGTGTCGGTTGACGATGATTCATGCCGATGGGCATATGTATATATGATGATTTACGATGACTCATTCTTCTATGAGGATTGGCGATGATTCGTGCCGCCGGACATGTTGATAGCGATGCCTTGTTCCGCCATTATGTGGACGATGATTCATGCTCAGGTGTAGAGCGAGGTTTCATACCACTTACTATATGACGAGGTATCATGCCGTCGATTCTATAGCGATGGATTGTGCCGCTATGTACGCAGCACAGGATTATGCCGCCTTCGAGCGATGAGTGCTGATTACGCACTATTATCGAGCGACGGAGACAAGTATGCCGCTATCTTGTTAGCGATGAAGTATGAGATATTGCTATTTTGTTAGCATTATGGTGGATGGCATACGTTGATGTACATGGACCGTCACGAGTTGACTAGGTTGTTTAGATGTCATTGTTGACATGTATCGTCACTAGTTGACGATGCCTTAGATGCCATGAGTGGGCATGTATCGTCACGGGATTACGATGACGATGGTGTAGGAGATGTCTTATTAGACATGCATCATCGTTACGATGAACAATGCGTTGAGTATACGTATTCAGTTGTATGCCTTGGGTGCTAGTGCCGAGCACAAGGTAGTGTCTACGTCACCGGTTGACGTGACCCTTATACCGAGCAGGTTGCTCGAGAAATGGATGGACGCGCTGTACATGTGATTGTACCGCAGCATATGTTTGAGGTGATCATATTACGAGTGGTGATACCCTTGAGGTATGCTCGATAGAATGGCTTTTTGGCCATGTAATTTGACGATAGGAGTAATCATGGAGGAAATTACTCGCTTTCTGCCGGTATGACATGTGGTAGACATGGTCACACCACCATTGAGGGTGTAAAATGGGTCCTAAAGGATTAGGATCAGGTTACGTTAAGTACATAGGGACACTGGAGTGTCCAGGGTGTATCGGCATTAGAGGAACGTTGGGTACAGACCCACTACTCTATTGATTTTTCTTCCCACGGTATGGTATGCCGTGCGGAAACGTCAGTCTTGTTGGTAGGTTTGAGGTAAACCTAAAGAGGCAGAGACTAGTTTGTCTGCCGCGTGTGTGCAGCACCATGATGGGCTTGCTAGAGCCGTTATACTGCTCGTTGGAACCAAGTTTGGCAAATCGTAAGGTGATACGATGTGGGTTGTGGTGGACTCTAGTAGTCACCATGTCATTTGAGGTTGAGGTTGGGCATGCCTCATTGAAACATGTATACTTTTATGTTAAATCTTGGTGAGACTTGTCTAGGACAGCTCATGATGTTGGAGTACCAACAAGAGAGTCATCAAGTCGTTGTTGACTCAATCTGTGGAATCCGTGTATTTGGGATGCAATGGGTGCTATTGTATCCAGGTTTTTCGAACGCTGGTTCGAGACTAGTGGATCTCGAGTTCGATGACACTTTCCTTGTGGGGAAGGAGGTAGTATTATACCTATTGGGAATCTTCGAAGGATTCGGTAAGTTGGTGTAGGTGGTGTTGATTTTGAGAATCACACCTTGTGTTGTTAATCGTCGATTATCATTCTCCACTGGGTAGGGAATGACACAGAATTGACGGTTGTGTTTGAGGCTTAGAGGTATGTTGTAGATATCCGAGCCAAGTGCATTGTGTATGCATGTGGTGTCCGTGCTTAGGCAGGTATACCGGTGAGTATACGGATGACAGTTGTTGTTTTCCTTTTGTCAAGCATAGAGTTATGCTATGTTTGGGCGGTTAAATCTCTGAAGAGAGATTTGGATCACCTCGAGATTGAGAATCTCCAGGGCACGATAAACTATGAGGAATAATCGTGAAGTTGGTTGACTCCCTTGAGGAGGGATTACCTTGTGTGGGTTGAGTGTTTCCCTGTTGGTGTTTCCCTTCGAGTTTTCGATAGCCTTCCCAAGTTTGGATTGTTAAATCCTAGGGTTATCAAGGGATGGCAGGAATTCGGATTTGTTGGGTGTCACTGTTGACACAAGCGTTGAGGATGCAAAGGGTTTATTGCATGTCCTTTCAGAATTTATGACTCTGCGGAGTCTCAATTGTTTAATTTTGACCAGGATACGATTCTTGGAATTTCCGGAGGTGGACATCTTGTGAGATGTGTTTGGGTGTGGATCGGTGGCCGTGAGTTGCCCGATCCGAGTTGCATAGGGTGCACTGCTCCTTAGATGGAGGTGGTTTGTGTAGCGGGAATCGGGTCTGGTATGAGTATACCGTGGCATACTAGTGTTTTTCCTCGTAACGATGTGTGTTAGACATCGTGAGTCTTAGTAAAGATGTCATTGGATGATATCTACGATAGAATCGGGAGCGATTCAAATCCTTGCAGGTTCAATTGACTAACTGCTTTTGGATTGCTAGCGTTGTGTAGTACCGACGCTCTTTCGAGTTGGTGTACTGGAAGGTTTATTTCATCCCAGGGTTTGGTGCGAGGTCAGTGTCCTCGCGACTGATGTGTCATCTATGATGCGTTCATGATAGCCATGTCGGGGCTAAGGGTGACTGTTCGATTCACAGTCATGTGTTTTGGTTTGGGTTGTTGCGACTGTTCTTGGAATACGCCTGTGTTAATTTCGAGGACGAAATTCTTTTAGTGGGGATATTGTGATGACCTGGGATTATAGATGTTAATCCCGGAGTATTAATGACCCCTAAAGTTGTTTTTACTTGGCGATTTGGAGTTTAATCGCGGTGTTGGGCCTCCCGAGCTCGTCTATTTGGGTAGTTGGGATCGTTGGATCCCGAGGTTGAGATTGTATTCTCATTTGGGTGAAAAACCTATGAGTTCAATTTTTAGTGTGACTCGGGATCTGGGGTGCCTTGTGTGGGCACCGGTAGGGGGTTTTGAAGTTAGAGAGAGAGTTTTTGAAAACAGATGATTTTTAATGAATCATGATGTATTTGTGGGGCTATTGGTATTTCGGGGTAATTTTGCTATATATACCAGTTGAACCCGAGATTTTAATTTTAGAAATCATTTTCTTCACCTTGCCCGTCTCTCTCTCTCTCTCCCTGTCTGCATTTCCGTCTCCCCCAACCCTCGCCCGTAAAAACCGTGCGCCCGCCGCCGTCCGGCCATCATCCGGCGCGTCCGGACCGCCGTTGGCTTCGTCTCTTCCAGGCGCAACTTTCCACACCGGGAATTTGAAGTTTCGTCGAGATTTGCGTTCGGATTTTAGAGAAAAGCGCAGAGGCCCAATTTCTAGGGTTCTTCGATTTTCGAACGATTTCCTTCCAATTTTCGATTGGGTAACATTCCTTACCCTTTTTTCGTTCTTCTCCTGTAATTCCCTGCTAATTTTGGTGTTATTGGTTCGAATTTTGCCCTGTATGCGTGAGGGGTTTGGGTTCGATTTTAGGGTTTTGGCAGGAGGGGCGATTATTCTTGATGTTGGTCGTTTAATTCATGTTTTAGGTGAATTATGGTGCTTGGTTGGGTTCAAAATTGTGATGTTAGGGTTCGAAAATTTAGGGATGGTTCTTGATAAATTTTCGTTGATGTCTCTTTCGATTTTCCCTCACTGCATATGCTCCGCCCCGAGTCCTTTAAATGGTCAATTGTCGTGTGTTGACAATATTTTTGTATAAGGGTTATGGGTGTGCTTGAGTGTAAGGACCCTAGTTCCTTAAGTGCGGATTAAAGGCGTAAATAAAATTTCCATGCATAAATAGAGTATAAAGGTTGTGTTGATGCCCTGAGCTATTTTATTACAGTGCCAAAATAAAGTTCCAAAAGGGATTAGTTACATTCCCGACCAATGAATGTTAATCCTATAGCTTTACACTACTCCTAGAGTAGATACTATACAAAAATCAAGCCTGCTACCAAGAGCACTCCTCACTAGCTCACCGCATCAACCCGCCTTAGCCCCCTTCCGCCCAAAAGTACCTACAGGAACAACCCCAAAACCATGAGCATGTTTATATAGAATATTCACAATAATATGATCATAATTCAATGCATAAACCTGTAAATGCAATTCACTTCCTGTATTTAACACATTTAAAAGCTCCCTTGGTTGTCCCTGTACCACAATAATAATCAAATGATTATAATGCCAATATGCATGTCATGACATGTATCCATTCCGTGTATACCAATGGCCAATTTCAAGTCTTATTATATCAGTGGCATAATACCCCTCGCGTTTATATGACAACGGCATTAATACCCCTCGCTTCGACATATTAGCGTCATAATATCCCTCGCATCAATATGACAGTGGCATTACCCTTCGCTTCGACATATTTGCGGCAAATATTCTTCATCGCTAAATATGACAGCGGCAAGTATTCTATCATCGCTTCGACATGAAAGCGGCAAGTATTCTTCATCACTGTAATATAATCTCGACTCACAATCGTATGCAACCGCAATGCATATCCAATCAATTATGCAACCACAATGCATATCCAACCATGTATGCAACCATAATGCATATCCAATCATGTATGCACCCATAATGCATAACTAAGACCATGTATGCAACCACAATGCATAACCAATCAAAGCGTAATAAATACGTTTTACCGTCCGACGCTCGTACGTCTCACTACGTACCTTAGTTCCAAAAGTGGAGATATCGTGGGACTTTATCTCATTTGATGTGTGGCTACGTGGGATGGTTTTACACAATCACATGAATCCATATTAGAAGCCAACAAATGAACCATTACCAAAAACATCATCATTTAGAAAAAAATCCCAAAATTTATGCCTTGCGATCGATCGGTCCCCAAGCCCCGATCGATCGCCAAGTGAAGAAAAATAGGCATCCAAGTACTGCCTCCACCGATCGATCGAAACATATTTTTGATCGATCGAGACTTTACACTTCGATCGATCGGAACTTTTTCCCGATCGATCGGTGAGCTCGTTCCAAGCCTTGTTCAGGCTCTGCCCTGCTCGATCGATCGGACCCATTTTCTGATCGATCGAGAAGCCCTGTTTCTACGAGAAACTTCCATGTATGAGCTTCCAACAGCACCTAAACTCATATACAACCAAGATCAACCACCCAACACAATATTTAACCACAAAACAACCCTAAAATACATCCCCCAAACATAAACAACATGATGGACCAAGATCCACCCTTTTAACCCCAAAAACAAGCTATAAACTCAACCAAAACCAACAAGACTTCACCATAATGAAAGCTTACCGCTTGAGCTTTAAGTTTTTGGCAAGAACTCCCAAAAAGACCCCTTTTTCAAAGCTTTCTCCTCCTCTCTTGTTGCAAAAACGACAATGGAGGTTTTTGGATAATGGATGGGGCTGTAGGGACATAAAAGTTGATAGAGAGGGGTGATGGGATATAAAGTATGTGCAAGTGGCTGCTTTGCCATATATGGGATTTAAATGTGTATCAAGACACAAGCATGATATATAAAATACCCCAACATGATATTTTAAAAGCATTTTACCACAATGCATCAAAATCCCTATTAAAATCATGCTTTACCAAATAAACACAACCCATTTCATTTAAACCATTATAACACCCAATTTCCCAACATGTATAACATGCACCCCGAAATGCTCTACCGGGTCACGCCTACCATGTGACAAGCATTTCACCAAGATAATTAGTCCCAACACATAATCTAATTATCACCATAAAATCACATAAACATAATTAATGCCCAAATTGCAATTAATTATTTCGGGGATATCACAATACTCCCCTACTTATAAGATTTCGCCCTCGAAATCGCATGTACTTACCCAAATCGAAACCAAACATAAATCACATACCAGAGAATAGTTCCGGGTAGTGCTGCACCATATGCTGCTCCGTCTCCCACGTGGCCTCTTCGACACCCCTGCGATCCCACTGTACCTTTACCATAGGTATCACTTTGTTCCGAAGCCTGCGATCAGCCCTATCCAGAATCCTGACTGGCCGTTCCTCATAGGATATATCAGAATCTAACCGAACCTCAGAAGGCTGCAATACATGCGACGGATCCGGCTCATACTTCCGCAGCATAGATACATGAAATACATTGTGAATACCAGACAACGATGGTGGCAACGCCAAACGGTATGCCAAGGTACCGATGCGCTGTAAAATCTCATACGGTCCCACATACCTCGGAGACAATTTACCACGTATACCAAACCGAACCACACCCCTGAAAGGTGAAATCTTCAAAAAGACCCTGTCTCCCATCTGAAATTCCAACGGTCTTCGCCGTTTATTCGCATAGGCGGCCTGCCTGTCCTGGGCTGCCTTCATTTTCTGACGGATAACCTTTACCTTATCCTCCATCTCCCGAATCAACTCCGGTCCTCCCACTGCTTTACTGGTTAAGTCATCCCAGTATAATGGCGACCTACAACGCCTACCATATAAAGCCTCAAACGGTGCCATCTGAATACTCGCCTGATAACTGTTGTTGTAAGAAAACTCTACCAAGGGCAAGGAATCTTGCCATGAGGCATCAAACTCCAACACACAAGCTCGCAGCATGTCCTCAAGCGTCTGTATAGTACGCTCAGTCTGCCCGTCCATCTGGGGATGATATGCCGTACTCAACCTCACCTCAGTACCCAATGCTGACTGAAGACCTCCCCAGAAATGAGATGTGAACCGCGGGTCTCTGTCCGACACAATAGACACTGGAATCCCATGCAGTCTCACTATATCCCAGACATACAACTGAGCCATCCTCAAGTATGTGTACGTCATACAGTAGGGAATGAAGTGAGCTACCTTTGTCAGCCTGTCAATGATCACCAAAATCCTTATACATCTTCCTCCCTCCTGGGTGGATACTGGATCGGCTACTATGAGCTCGCTCTAAGATTCCTCTACGCAACTCCGGAGTACATGGAACTACCCATCGGTTACCAAGTCTCAAAGAATCATCCTCAGCCACTCTGAACTTTGATGGCTGCCCCTGAAGTGCCAATGATGACCATCTCTGAATCTCATCATCTGTCCTCTGAGCTCTCCTGATATGCTCATAGATATCTGGCTCAGCCAATAAGGCCGATACATGCACAGGCGATGTATCTACGTCGAAGTCATAGCCCAGATGGCAATATGAAGTCATCATAGCCGACAAATGCATGACCTCTTCAGCAGTACTCTTCACCTTCCGACTCAAGGAGTCTGCTGTCAAGTTCGCCTTCCCCGGATGGTACTCAATCTCGCAGTCATAGTCTTTGAGCAAATCCATCCATCTCCTCTGACGCATATTCAACTCCGCCTGAGTAAACAAGAATTTTAGGCTCTTATGATCGGTGTATATGGTAAAAGATGTACCATACAGATAGTGCCTCCAAATCTTTAGGGCAAAGATAATAGCTGCCAACTCCAAATCATGAACTGGGTATCTAGCCTCATGCGGCTTCAACTGTCTCGATGCATAAGCTACCACGTGCTGATCTTGCATCAATACACATCCCAAGCCCTGAAGTGATGCGTCGGTATATAGCACAAACCTCTTGTTCTCCGTGGGAATTACCAATACCGGTGTCGTCGTCAATCGGTGCTTCAATTCTTGGAAGCTTTCCTCGCAAGCTTCTGACCAAAAGAAGGGTACTCCCTTTTGTGTCAACTGCTTCAGTGGCTTAGCAATCTTAGAAAATCCCTCGATAAAGCGTCGGTAATAACCAGCCAGACCAAGAAAACTATGTATCTTGGGCACAGAAGTGGGTGCAGCCCACTCCATCACAGCCTCAATCTTCCTGGGGTCCACCGAAATCCCACTGCTAGATATGACATGCCCCAGAAACACTACACTGCTCAACCAAAACTCACACTTACTGAGCTTGGCATATAACTGGTGATCTCTGAGGATCTGGAGCACTGTCCTCAAATGTCTCACGTGCTCTTCCTCGCTCCGGAAGTAGATGAGTATATCGTCAATAAACACAATGACGAACTGATCCAGATAGGGTTGGAACACCCGATTCATCAAGCTCATAAAGACAGCCCGGGCGTTCGTCACACCAAACGGCATCACTAAGAACTCGTAGTGTCCATACCGAGTCCAAAATGCTGTCTTCTGTACATCTTCCTCCCTGACCCGTATCTGATGGTACCCGGATCTCAAATCAATCTTGTTATACAGCTTCGTGCCTTGCAACTGATCAAACAAATCATCAATCCTTGGGAGAGGATACTTGTTCTTTACCGTGGCCTTATTCAGTTGCCGGTAATCGATGCACAAACGCATCGAACCATCCTTCTTCTTTACAAAAAGAACCGGTGCGCCCCAAGGTGATACGCTAGGGCGTATATATCCTTTATCAAGGAGCTCCTGCAACTGCTCCTTCAGTTCTCTCAACTCTGCCGGTGCCATACGGTAGGGAGCACGAGAAATAGCGGATGTCCCCGGTAATAACTCAATCCCAAACTCGACTTCCCTTGCCGGTGGAAACGGGAATCTCCTCCGGGAACACATCAGCAAATTCCGCTACCACTGGGATATCCTCAACCCTTAACTCTTTGCTCTTTCCCAACAAATTCACGGCATAAATGAGATAGCCCGTATGTCCACGTTCCAACAATTGGGACATTTTGATTGCCGAAATCAACGGAATCTTCGCACGAGAACCGTTGCCATAGAAAATCCACTGAACTCCCAAATGAGATCTGAACCGTACTGTCCTCTGTCGACAATCCACCACTGCCTGATATCTGTTCAGAATGTCGATGCCCACAATGCAGTCGAAATCTGACAAACCCAGAACAATCAAATATGCCTTTATCTCATTGCCCTCAAAATAAATGAGGCAGTCCATCAGAAACTGATCAGCAACAACTTTCTTTCCGGTGGGTGTCGAGACCAATAGAGACGTTGGCAACGGAGACGTGCACATATGATGTCTCGCCACAAAGTCCGCAGACACAAAGGAGTGCGAAGAACCTGTGTCTATCAAAATAAAGGCGGAATATGTAAATAATAAGCACGTACCAGCAATAACCTCCTCTGGAGCTGCATCGGCCTGCTCCCTGGTCAATGCATAGACCTGTCCCTGAGGTGGCCCCATCGCCTGTCCTCCCATATGTCGAGGCACCATCGGTGTCCTCTGCTGTACTGTCCCGGTAGAAAACCTTTCTCTGCCTTCCCTGAGGTCCGTCTGTCCTTCCCGATTAGGCCAACATCGAGCAATGTGGCCCGACCTGCCACATATGTAGCACGCAGAACAATCTCGCATCAAATGCGGTCCTCCACAAAAGTGACACTTAACATCACCAGCTTTACCAGATCCTCCAAAAGTAGATGCACCACCTCTCCGGTTACCTTGTTTCCGGCCATCCGGTAACGGGAAGAAGAAGAAGTCCCTCGTGACTTAAAAGATCCTCCCCGTGGCCTCAGTTTCTCTGATGTAGATCTCTGTGATGAGGCTGGTGGGGGTGCAGCATCAGTATAAGCACTCATCCCAATCTCTGCCAACTCCGCCCTTACAAGTGCATCATCAAAGGATGTCGGGTTATTAGAAATCACCCGATCAAATAGTTCCGGTCGCAACCCCTTCAAAAAGTTCCTCATCTTTGCATGTCCATTGGTGGCAATGTGTGGAACATACCTCAACAACGACGAGTAGTGCATGGCATAGTCCGAAACTGTCATGCTCCCTTGTTTCAAGTTTGTAAACTCGTCCTCCTTTGATTGTCTAGCCGCAGCCGAGAAGTATCGGTTTAAAAACCGAGTTCTGAATAGAGTCCAGTCGACCACCATGCCTTGTGCCCTCAATTCCATTACAGTCGTCTTCCACCACATGGAAGACTTCTTTGCCAGTTGGAATTCTGCCAGTCTTAACCAAGCCGTCCTAGCACACGGCGCAGATACAAATATCTGTTCCAATCTCTCTAGCCACTCTTCGGCCTCTTCCCCTGTTTCTGTCCATTCAAACATCGGCGGGTGGAAGGTTAGGAACTGTGTCAGGCTAAGCTCCCCTGGTAGTAGTAACTGAACAACCGGTTCCATGCCCACAGCAGGTGGGGGTAAAGGATTTGCCTGACCAATGCTAGCGTTCACTCTCCCAACATCACCAACCTCTTCATTAAGGTTCCCCGCATTCATAGCAGCCATGCTGTAATACAAGGGTTAACAACAATTCCAAACAATATACATGTTATGCCGTTAGATAACATGAATGATAATAAGCATGTTAGTATAACAGTTTATACACCAATATGCGCTACATGCGTAAACATGCTCAAATGTAAACACTTAGCTAACCATGCTAAGGCTACCCTTCACTCATTCCCGGGTTCTCTAACCACTGCTCTGATACCACTAATGTAAGGATCCTAGTTCCTTAAGTGCGGATTAAAGGCGTAAATAAAATTTCCATGCATAAACAGAGTATAAAGGTTGTGTTGATGCCCTGAGCTATTAAATTACAGTGCCAAAATAAAGTTCCAAAAGGGATTAGTTACATTCCCGACCAATGAATGTTAATCCTATAGCTTTACACTACTCCTAGAGTAGATACTATACAAAAATCAAGCCTGCTACCAAGAGCACTCCTCACTAGCTCACCGCATCAACCCGCCTTAGCCCCCTTCCGCCCAAAAGTACCTACAGGAACAACCCCAAAACCATGAGCATGTATATCATATTCACAATAATATGATCATAATTCAATGCATAAACCGTAAATGCAATTCACTTCTTGTATTTAACACATTTAAAAGCTCCCTTGGTTGTCCCTGTACCACAATAATAATCAAATGATTATAATGCCAATATGCATGTCATGACATGTATCCATTCCGTGTATACCAATGGCCAATTTCCAGTCTTATTATATCAGTGGCATAATACCCATCGCGTTTATATGACAGCGGCATTAATACCCCTCGCTTCGACATATTAGCGTCATAATATCCCTCGCATCAATATGACAGCGGCATTACCCTTCGCTTCGACATATTTGCGGCAAATATTCTTCATCGCTAAATATGACAGCGGCAAGTATTCTATCATCGCTTCGACATGAAAGCGGCAAGTATTCTTCATCACTGTAATATAATCTTGTGATGCCCCGAAATTAATCATATGGAATTTGGGCATTAATGATGGTTATGTGATTATTTATCATGGTAATTGATTTTGTGATGGGTAATGAAGTGTTAACATGATTTAATTGTATTGATTGTCTATTATGAGGAAAACATGATTTAGTGGAAGTTTAATGCATTTTGTAAATGCTTTTAAAATATCATGTTGGGGTATTTTATACATCATGTTAATTAATGGGTACAAGTTTAATTTAATTAACCCATATACCCCACTATACCCTCCTTCTCCTCACTTTACCCTTTCCCTCTAAAATCCCCAATTCATTCCCAAAACCCTTCCCATTCCCCATTTTCGAAATCCTCCAAAGGAAGGAGAAGGAAAGTTCCACGAAACTTATGTTTGTGTGATTCTTGTCGAGATTTGGAGTCTTCAAGAGGTATGAAACCCTTCCTAAAGTTTTAATGAAGTTTGGATTTGAAATGGGATGATTTTGAAGTGATTTATGTGGGTTTGTTTGGGTATGTGTTGTATGTTGTTGGGGTATGATTTTTGAAGTGTTTTATGTGGGTTTTCGTGAGTTATGATGATGTTAGTGTGGTTGGAAAGTTTGGGTTTTTATGGTATGGGATTGAGCTTGGAAAATGCTCAAACATGGCGAAAAATCGCGCACCAGCAGGTGGCGATCGATCGCCTGAAATGAGGCGATCGATCGCCGAAGGCCAGTAGCCATTTCGCGTAGCAGGCGATCGATCGCCTCAAATGAAGCGATCGATCGCCGCAAGGCAAAAAGTGAGGCGATCGATCGCCTCGTGCAGCGATCGATCGCCGTTGTTTAAAACATGGCAAATGATGATTTTTGATGAATTTTGGTATTTTGCTATTATTTGGCTTCTAATATTGATTTGTATGGTTGTGTGGAACCATCCCAGGTGCCAACAACATCAAGAAGATAGAGTTCTCCAATTTCTCCACTATTGGGATTAAGGTACGTAAGACACGTACGGGCATCGAACGGTAACATATTCTTACACTATGACTATGCAATAACCGTATAAGTATTTAAGATGTTTATGATGAGTGAAGAGGATATGATGTTTATGATGATGATTATGATAAGTATGTTTATGATGATGATGTTTATGATGAGTAAAGAGGATATGATGTCTATGAGGATGATTATGATAAGTAACGAGGATGTTTATATGATGCATATATAATAATACGATGTTATGATATGGTAAGATGCCATACGATTGGGTAAGACGCCCACGTGGTAAGATGCAACACGATGTTATGATATGGTAAGATGACATACGATTGGGTAAGACGCCTACGTGGTAAGATGCCACATGATGTTATGATATGATAAGATGCCATACGATTGGGTAAGACGCCCACGTGGTAAGATGCCACACGATATTATGATATGGTAAGATGCCATACGATAGGGTAAGATGCCCACGTGGTAAGATGCCACACGATATTATGATATGGTAAGATGCCATACGATAGGGTAAGATGCCCATATGCACGAATGTGAATCAGGGTCCACAAAAAGAAGCTGACGAATAACCAGCATGTTTACTTAACTATGATTTCGTACATTTACTGTTATATTTATAAGATGATGATGCTATAAGATGATGATGCTATAAGATGATGATGCTTATATGATGATGATGTTATATGATGATGATGTTATAAGATGATGATGCTATAAGATGATGATGCTTATATGATGATGATGTTATATGATGATGATGTTATAAGATGATGATGTTATAAGATGATGATGCTATAAGATGATGATGCTTATATGATGATGATGTTATAAGATGATGATGCTATAAGATGATGATGATATAAGATGATGATGCTTATATGATGATGATGTTATAAGATGATGATGCTATAAGATGATGATGCTTATATGATGATGATGCTATAAGATGATGATGCTTATATGATGATGATGTTATAAGATGATGATATTTATAAAATGATGATGCCTATATGATGATGATGTTATAAGATGGTGATATTTATAAGATGATGATTTAATCATTCATGTCAAGAATTAATGATTATATGCATGGCTATGAAACAAGGACAACCAAAGAGGGTTAATGCGATTAACCAGGAAGTATACGTTACCAATTATTTTCATGCATTTATTTATATGCCATTGCCTTATGATGTTAAGTAACGATATGCATGGTCATGATGGGTTGTCTTGTAGGTACACTTTTGGACCGAAGGGCCTAGGGCGGGTTGAGGCAGTGAGCTAAAAGGAGCAAGACGCTTATAGGATACATGATTTTGATAGTCTCTACTCTAGGAGTAGTGTAAATCTATAGCTTTAACATTCATTATTGAGAATGAAATTAATTAGCTCGTGAAATTTTATTTTGGCCTGTAATCTTATTAGCTCAAAGCTACAACCGAAACCCTAAGACGTTATTAATGCATGTTTAGTCCATTATATGTGTTAAAGATGATGTTAAGGTAGGAAGACCCTAAATTAGTGGTATCAGAGCAAGGGTTAGAGAACCCGGGAACGAGTGAATGGTAGCCTTAGCAATAAGTTGGCTAGGTGCTTACTTTTAAACATGTGTTATGCATATGTTGCATATGAAGTATATGATGTTGTACTAACATGTTTTGTTTCTCTAACGATGTATTATATGAACTGCTTTTGGGTATTGTTGTTAACCCTTGTGTTGCAGCATAGCAGCAAATGCTGGAGTAGGTGATGCGATTTCATATGCACTTCTCCGTCGCCCATGCCTCTTGTAGTCTCGACACCCGCTGGAAAAGTTTGATAACTGATCAGATTGGTTATGACGGCCTCATTTATTTTGAGGGTAACGAGAGGACAGACTTGCTTGTTCTGGGAATGTCAGACTTTGAATGCATTGTGGGCATCGATGTGCTGAACAAGTATCAGGCAGTTGTGGACTGCAGACAAGGACTGTCTGATTCAGGTCTGATATGGGAGTCCAATGGACATTCTATGGGGATGGTTCCCGTTCAAGGATTCCGTTAATATCTGCTGTCAAGATGGCACAGTTATTGGAACGAGACCATAAAGGATATCTCATCTATGTTGTTGATATTACTGAAAAGAGGAAAGAGTTAAAGGTTGAGGACGTACCCGTAGTGGTGGTGTTTCCTGATGTATTTCCGGAAGAGATTCCCAGATTCCCACCGACGAGAGAGGTCGAGTTTGGGATTAAGTTACTACCAGGGACGTCTACCACTTCTCGTGCCCCGTATAGATGTCACCAGCAGAGCTAAGGGAGTTAAAGGTTCAGTTGCAGGAGCTCCTTGACAAGGACTATACACACCCTAGCATATTGCCCTGTGGTGTACCAATCCTATTTGTCAAAAAGAAAGATGATTCGATGCGGCTGTGCATCGATTTCAGACAACTGAACAAAGCCATAGTGAAGAATAAGTATCCGCTTCCGGGGATTGATGATTTGTTTGATCAGCTGCAGAGTACGAGGCTCTACAGTAAGATCGATCTGAGATCGGGGTATCATCAGATTCGAGTTCGAGAGGATGATGTACAGAAGACAGCTTCCAGGACTAGATATGGGCACTACGAATTCTTAGTCATGTCTTTTGGGGTGACGAATGCCCCAGCTGTTTTATGAGCATGATGAACAGGGTGCTCCAACCATGTTTGGATCAGTTCGTCATAGTTTTCTTTGACGATGTGCTTATTTACTCTCGAAGTGAAGAGGAACACGTAAAGCACTTGAGAACAGTACTCCAGATCCTTAGGGATTGCCAGACCCCTGACACAGCTGACTCAGGAAGGAGTGCCGTTCTATTGGTCCGAAGCTTGTGAGGAAAGCTTCCAAGAATTGAAGCGTCGTTTGACTACGGCACCTATGTTGGTGATTTCTTCTGAGAATAAGAGGTTTGCCTTGTACACGAATACATCACTTCAAGGTTTGGGCTATGTGTTGATGCGAGATAAGCATGTGGTGGCTTATGCATCGAGGCGGTTGAAACCACATGAGGCTAGGTACCCAGTCCATGATTTGGAGCTGGCAGTCATTATTTTGCCTTGAAGATTTGGAGGCATTATTTGCATGGTACGTCGTTTACCATCTACACGGACCATAAGAGCCTGAAGTTTTGTTCACACAGGCTAAATTGAATATGCGCCAAAGGAGGTGGATGGATTTGCTCAAGGATTATGACTGTGAGATTGAGTATCATCCTGGTAAAGAAAATTTGATAGCAGACGCCTTAAGTCGGATAGTGAAGAGTAGTGCTGAGGATGTCATGAGTCTATCAGCTATGATGACTTCTTGTTGCCATCTGGGCCATGATTCGATGTGGACACATCGCCGGTGCGAGTGTCGACCTTATTGGCTGAGCCATACATATTTGGGGCTATTAGGAAAGCCCAGAGGTCAGATGATGAGGTTCAGAGGTGGTCGTTATTAGTACTTCGAGGTCAGCCATCAAAGTTTAGAGTGGCTGAGGATGATTCCTTAAGACTCGGCAACCGCTGGGTAGTCCCAAATACGCCGGAGTTGCGTAAAGGAACCTTGGAGCAAGCTCACAGTAACCGGTTCAGTATCCACCCAGGAAGAATAAAGTTGTATAAGGACCTGAGTGGTGAGTCCTGGTGGAGACGCATAAAGCGTGATGTTATGACCTTTGTCAAGAGATGTTTGATCTGCCAACAGGTGAAGGCAGAAAGACAGAGGCCTGGTGGCGAGCTGAAGAGCTCGGAAGTACCCCAATGGAAGTGGGAGCATAAATCTATGGACTTCGTAACCCACTTGCCAAGAGCGGCCTCTGGATTTGATACGATCTGGGTAATCGTGGATAGGCTGACGAAGGTAGCTCACTTCATCCCTTATCATGTGTCTTTCACATACCTAAAGATGGCCCAATTATATGTGCGGGATGTGGTGAGGTTGCATGGGGTTCCAGTCTTGATTGTGTCTGACAGAGACCCAAGGTTTACTCCACATTTCTGGGAGGGTCTTCAGACAGCTTTGGGTACAGAGGTGAGACTGAGTACAACTTATCACCCTCAGACAGATGGTCAGACAGAGCGTACTATTCAGACGCTCGAAGACATGTTGAGGGAATGTATTTTGGAGTTTGATACTCCATGGCAGGATGCAGTGCCATTGGTGGAGTTCTCCTATAATAACAGCTATCAGGCGAGCATTCAAATGGCCCTTTTGAAGCTCTTTATGGACGATGATGTAGGTCACCGCTGTATTGGCAGGACTTGACTAGTAAAGCGGTCAGAGGACTGGATATGATTAAGGATATGGAAGAAAAGATTAAGATGATACGCCAAAAGATGAAACGGCCCAGGATAGGCAAGCAGCCTATGCCAATAAGCGACGTCGACCGCTAGAATTCCAAGTAGGAGAGAAGGTATTCTTGGAAATCTCACCCTTCAGGGGTGTAGTTCATTTTGTTATGCGGGGGAAGTTATCCCCGAGGTATGTTGGGCCATATGAAGTATTGCAGCGTATCGGTACTTTGGCTTACCGTTTGGCTCTACCGCCGTCTTTATCTGGAATTCATGATGTTTTCCATGTCTCTATGTTATGGAATTATGAGCCAGACACATCTCATGTATTACAGCCTACCGAAGTACAGTTAGATTCAGATGTATCCTACGTAGAACAACCAGTCAGAATCCTGGATCGTGAGGATCACAGATTTCGAAGCAAAGTTATACCGATGGTCAAGGTTCAGTGGGATCGTCGGGGTGTCGAGGAGGCTACATGGGAGACGGAACGGCATATTGTGCCGCATTACCCAGAACTATTTTCTGGTATGATTTATGTTTAGTTTCATTTTGGGTAAGTGCATGCGATTTCGAGGACGGAATCTTATAAGTAGGGGAGTAATGATAGTTATGTGATTATTTATCATGGTAATTGATTTTGTGATGGGTAATGAAGTGTTAACATGATTTAATTGTATTGATTGTCTATTATGAGGAAAACATGATTTAGTGGAAGTTTAATGCATTTTTGTAAATGCTTTTAAAATACCATGTTGGGGTATTTTATACATCATGTTAATTAATGGGTACAAGTTTAATTTAATTAACCCATATACCCCACTATACCCTCCTTCCCCTCACTTTACCCTTTCCCTCTAAAATCCCCAATTCATTCCCAAAACCCTTCCCATTCCCCATTTTCGAAATCCTCCAAAGGAAGGAGAAGGAAAGTTCCACGAAACTTATGTTTGTGTGATTCTTGTCAAGATTTGGAGTCTTCAAGAGGTATGAAACCCTTCCTTTATGAAGTTTGGATTTGAAATGGGATGATTTTGAAGTGATTTATGTGGGTTTGTTTGGGTATGTGTTGTATGTTGTTGGGGTATGATTTTTGAAGTGTTTTATGTGGGTTTTCGTGAGTTATGATGATGTTAGTGTGGTTGGAAAGTTTGGGTTTGTATGGTATGGGATTGAGCTTGGAAAATGCTCGAACATGGCGAAAAATCGCGCACCAGCAGGTGGCGATCGATCGCCTGAAATGAGGCAATCGATCGCCGAAGGCCAGTTGCCATTTCACGTAGCAGGCGATCGATCGCCTCAAATGAAGCGATCGATCGCCGCAAGGCAAAAAGTGAGGCGATCGATCGCCTCGTGCAGCGATCGATCGCCGTTGTTTAAAACATGGCAAATGATGATTTTTGATGAATTTTGGTATTTGGCTATTATTTGGCTTCTAATATTGATTTGTATGGTTGTGTGGAACCATCCCAGGTGCCAACAACATCAAGAAGATATAGTTCTCCAATTTCTCCACTTTTGGGATTAAGGTACGTAAGACGCGTACGGGCATCGGACGGTAACATATTCTTACACTATGACTATGCAATAATCGTATAAGTATTTAAGATGTTTATGATGAGTGAAGAGGATATGATGTTTATGATGATGATTATGATAAGTATGTTTATGATGATGATGTTTATGATGAGTAAAGAGGATATGATGTCTATGAGGATGATTATGATAAGTAACGAGGATGTTTATATGATGCATATATAATGATACGATGTTATGATATGGTAAGATGCCATACGATTGGGTAAGACGCCCACGTGGTAAGATGCCACACGATGTTATGATATGGTAAGATGCCATACGATTGGGTAAGACGCCCACGTGGTAAGATGCCACACGATGTTATGATATGGTAAGATGACATACGATTGGGTAAGACGCCCACGTGGTAAGATGCCACACGATATTATGATATGGTAAGATGCCATACGATAGGGTAAGAGGCCCACGTGGTAAGATGCCACACGATATTATGATATGGTAAGATGCCATACGATGGGGTAAGATGCCCATATGCACGAATGTGAATCAGGGTCAACAAAAAGAAGCTGACGAATAACCAGCATGTTTACTTAACTATGATTTCGTACATTTACTGTTATATTTATATGATGATGATGCTATAAGATGATGATGCTTATATGATGATGATGTTATATGATGATGATGTTATAAGATGATGATGCTATAAGATGATGATGCTTATATGATGATGATGTTATATGATGATGATGTTATAAGATGATGATGTTATAAGATGATGATGCTATAAGATGATGATGCTTATATGATGATGATGTTATAAGATGATGATGTTATAAGATGATGATGATATAAGATGATGATGCTTATATGATGATGATGTTATAAGATGATGATGCTATAAGATGATGATGCTTATATGATGATGATGCTATAAGATGATGATGCTTATATGATGATGATGTTATAAGATGATGATATTTATAAAATGATGATGCTTATATGATGATGATGTTATAAGATGGTGATATTTATAAGATGATGATTTAATCATTCATGTCAAGAATTAATGATTATATGCATGGCTATGAAACAAGGACAACCAAAGAGGGTTAATGCGATTAACCAGGAAGTATACGTTACCAATTATTTTCATGCATTTATTTATATGCCATTGCCTTATGATGTTAAGTAACGATGTACATGGTCATGATGGGTTGTTCTTGTAGGTACACTTTTGGACCGAAGGGCCTAGGGGCGGGTTGAGGCAGTGAGCTAAAAGGAGCAAGACGCTTATAGGATACATGATTTTGATAGTCTCTACTCTAGGAGTAGTGTAAATCTATAGCTTTAACATTCATTATTGAGAATGAAATTAATTAGCTCGTGAAATTTTATTTTGGCCTGTAATCTTATTAGCTCAAAGCTACAACCGAAACCCTAAGACGTTATTAATGCATGTTTAGTCCATTATATGTGTTAAAGATGATGTTAAGGTAGGAAGACCCTACATTAGTGGTATCAGAGCAGTGGTTAGAGAACCCGGGAACGATTGAAGGGTAGCCTTAGCAATAAGTTGGCTAGGTGCTTACTTTTAAACATGTGTTATGCATATGTTGCATATGAAGTATATGATGTTGTACTAACATGTTTGTTTCTCTAACGATGTATTATATGAACTGCTTTTGGGTATTGTTGTTAACCCTTGTGTTGCAGCATAGCAGCAAATGCTGGAGTAGGCGATGCGATTTCATATGCACTTCTCCGTCGCCCAATCGCAATGCATATCCAATCAATTATGCAACCACAATGCATATCCAACCATGTATGCAACCATAATGCATATCCAATCATGTATGCAACCATAATGCATAACTAAGACCATGTATGCAACCACAATGCATAACCAATCAAAGCGTAATAAATACGTTTTACCGTCCGATGCTCGTACGTCTCACTACGTACCTTAGTTCCAAAAGTGGAGATATCGTGGGACTTTATCTCCTTTGATGTGTGGCTACCTGGGATGGTTCTACACAATCACATGAATCCATATTAGAAGCCAACAAATGAACCATTACCAAAAACATCATCATTTAGAACAAAATCCCAAAACCCACATTTATGCCTTGCGATCGATCGGTCCCCAAGCCCCGATCGATCGCCAAGTGAAGAAAAATAGGCATCCAAGTACTGCCTCCACCGATCGATCGGAACTTTTTCCCGATCGATCGGTGAGCTCGTTCCAAGCCTTGTTCAGGCTCTACCCTGCTCGATCGATCGGACCCATTTTCTGATCGATCGAGAAGTCATGTTTCTGCGAGAAACTTCCATGTATGAGCTTCCAACAGCACCTAAACTCATATACAACCAAGATCAACCACCCAACACAATATTTAACCACAAAACAACCCTAAAATACATCCCCCAAACATAAAGAACATGATGGACCAAGATCCACCCTTTTTAACCCCAAAAACAAGCTATAAACTCAACCAAAACCAACAAGACTTCACCATAATGAAAGCTTACCACTTGAGCTTTAAGTTTTTGGCAAGAACTCCCAAAAAGACCCCTTTTTCAAAGCTTTCTCCTCCTCTCTTGTTGCAAAAACGAAAATGGAGGTTTTTGGATAATGGATGGGGCTGTAGGGACATAAAAGTTGATAGAGAGGGGTGATGGGATATAAAGTATGTGCAAGTGGCTCCTTTGCCATATATGAGATTTAAATGTGTATCAAGACACAAGCATGATATATAAAATACCCCAACATGATATTTTAAAAGCATTTTACCACAATGCATCAAAATCCCTATTAAAATCATGCTTTACCAAATAAACACAACCCATTTCATTTAAACCATTATAACACCCAATTTCCCAACATGTATAACATGCACCCCGAAATGCTCTACCGGGTCACGCCTACCATGTGACAAGCATTTCACCAAGATAATTAGTCCCAACACATAATCTAATTATCACCATAAAATCACATAAACATAATTAATGCCCAAATTGCAATTAATTATTTCGGGGATATCACAATACTCCTCTACTTATAAGATTCGCCCTCGAAATCGCATGTACTTACCCAAATCGAAACCAAACATAAATCACATACCAGAGAATAGTTCCGGGTAGTGCTGCACCATATGCTGCTCCGTCTCCCACGTGGCCTCTTCGACACCCCTGCGATCCCACTGTACCTTTACCATAGGTATCACTTTGCTCCGAAGCCTGCGATCAGCCCTATCCAGAATCCTGACTGGCCGTTCCTCATAGGATATATCAGAATCTAACCGAACCTCAGAAGGCTGCAATACATGCGACGGATACGGCTCATACTTCCGCAGCATAGATACATGAAATACATTGTGAATACCAGACAACGATGGTGGCAACGCCAAACGGTATGCCAAGGTACCGATGCGCTGTAAAATCTCATACGGTCCCACATACCTCGGAGACAATTTACCACGTATACCAAACCGAACCACACCCCTGAAAGGTGAAATCTTCAAAAAGACCCTGTCTCCCATCTGAAATTCTAACGGTCTCCGCCGTTTATTCGCATAGGCGGCCTGCCTGTCCTGTGCTGCCTTCATTTTCTGACGGATAACCTTTACCTTATCCTCCATCTCCCGAATCAACTCCGGTCCTCCCACTGCTTTACTGGTTAAGTCATCCCAGTATAATGGTGACCTACAACGCCTACCATATAAAGCCTCAAACGGTGCCATCTGAATACTCGCCTGATAACTGTTGTTGTAAGAAAACTCTACCAAGGGCAAGGAATCTTGCCATGAGGCATCAAACTCCAACACACAAGCTCGCAGCATGTCCTCAAGCGTCTGTATAGTACGCTCAGTCTGCCCGTCCGTCTGGGGATGATATGCCGTACTCAACCTCACCTCAGTACCCAATGCTGACTGAAGACCTCCCCAGAAATGAGATGTGAACCGCGGGTCTCTGTCCGACACAATAGACACTGGAATCCCATGCAGTCTCACTATATCCCGGACATACAACTGAGCCATCCTCAAGTATGTGTACGTCATACAGTAGGGAATGAAGTGAGCTACCTTTGTCAGCCTGTCAATGATCACCCAAATCCTTATACATCTTCCTCCCTTAGATAACATGAATAACAAAAGCATGTTAGCATAAATATTATATACCAATATGCATAAACATGCTCATATGTAACTCCTAGCCAACAAGTTGCTAAGGCTACCCTTCGATTATCCCCAGGTTCTCTAACCACTGCTCTGATACCACTAATGTAAGGACCCTAGTTCCTTATGTGATATGAAGACATAAGTAGAGCTAAGAAATGTATTATCAGAGTATAAAAATTTTGTGTTGAGCCCTTGAGCTTTAAGGGTTACATGCCAAGGTAAATACTTCCAAATGGATTAATTACATTCCTAATAAAATGAATGTTAATCCTATAGATTTACACTACTCCTAGAGTAGATACTATACAAAAGAATCCCAGCTTCTATACCAAAAGCCCTCCTCGCTAGCTCACTTCGTCAACCCGACCTTAGCCCCTTTATGCCAAAATGTACCTACAAGGACAACCCCCAAATCATGAGCATATAATAATACATATTAAGCATAACCTGATTAAAAACGTAAATGCAGAAACAGTAAATACAAAACACTGCCTGTTTCCCAATTGCATTATAAACGCCCCCTTTTTGGTTGTCCCTGTATAATAACTCATGAGTATAATCAATGGATTATTCAATGGTTTTACAATGTCATGACATATCACCAATTACCAATCCCTAGTCTGTTATAACTGTGTATTTTAATGCACCTCGCATGTCATGACAGAGGCATCAATACCCCTCGCTTTGACATATTAGCGGCATTGAATAACCTCGCTCAAATGTGACATGCGGCAATACCCTCGCTTCAACATTTGGCGGCAAATATTCATTCCTCGCTATAATATGACAGCGGCAAGTATTCTATCATCGCTTCAAGTGACAGCGGCAAAGCATTAAAATCATCACTCGAATATAACTATTACTCATGGGATGTGCACCAATCAATCAACATATACTTATGCAATCATAATGTATAGATCAACATATATTTGAACCTACCATGCACAATTCAATACACACTTGCATCCACAATGCATATCCCAAAGCGTATATAAATTACATGTTACCGTTGGGTGCCTGTACGTCTTCTACGTACCTTTCCAAAAGTAGGATGGGGTAGGACTTTACTTTCTTGGTTGTGTTGCCACCTGGGATGGTTCTACACAATCACACAAACCAATGTTAGAAGCCAATAATAGTCCGATACCAAAAATCCCACAATAAATAACAAAAACACATGTTTTGGCTTCTCGCGATCGATCGCCAATAGGCCCCGATCGATCGCAAGATGCTACTGCCTCAACGTTCAAAAATCTGCCTTCCGCGATCGATCGCTGAAGACATGCCGATCGATCGCTGGCTTCGCCGATCGATCGCCCAATTCTCACGATCGATCGCCGAATGCCTCTGCCTCGTACTTTGGTGCTCGCGATCGATCGGGAAAAGCGCCGATCGATCGCTGAAGTTTGCAATTCGCGAACAATCTCCATTTTCGAGCACCATCCAAAAGCTACCATGAAACACACCATAAACCATTATTACCCCAACAATTTAACATACAAAATACACCAAAATACTACCATGTAGCTACTCACAACAAGTACCACAACAAAAGGCTACTAAACATGCCATTTCTACTCAACCCTTTATCAAAACTCAACCAACAATTAACCAACACAAGATATGGTTCCTCACCCTCTTTGCTCCCAATTTTTGCAAGGTTTGGAGCAAGGTGGAAGCAAGTCTTCTTCTCCTCCTTGTGGAGCTCAAGCTGGACGAAAAGATGGGGGAAGGAGGGGAAAGGTTAGAGTGGTGAGGGTTGAGTGAGGGGAGAGGCAAGTGGGGGGTATGGGCATGCAATTCTGCAGAATGGTATGGGTTGAGGGGGGTGGTTGGATGGTAGGTTGTGTTTTTGTCCCGGTATTTAGCATGATGTATTAAAATATCCTCACATGATATTTTACAGTATTTATTCAATAAAATTCTTCAAATTCCAATTAAACATGCTATACCACAATGACCAACACCCACCCCAAATAAACATGACATAACTCAAATTCCCAACATATACCACATGCACCTTGAAATGCATTACTAGGTCATGACCACCGCATGACTAAGCATTTCCCATTATCATTAAATCAACAATAATAAATTAACACCATAATCCTCACATAATATAATTAATGTTCAATTGCACATAATCATTTCGGGGACATCACATATTGTGATTATTGTAAAGCTACAGTTATATCGAATAGCGATGGATCAGAATATTGCCGCTGTCTTATCGGGCGCTGGATCAGGATATTTGCCGTTGTCATATCGTAGCGCGAGTTGCTGGTATGTCGAAGCGAGGATATCATTGAGCCGCCGATAATTCAAAGCGAGAGATATTATTGAGCCGCTGATATAATGTAGTTGGGATTGTTGGGATGTGAGATGTTATGTTTATTTGAGCATTTTGAGATTATTGTGATGATATTGAAATATTGAGCAGCATGGATCAGAATATTTGTCGTTGTGTTATCGAGCGACGAATCATGATATTTGTCGCTGTCACATCGTAGCACGGGACGTTGATATGTCTAAGCGAGGGATAGCCATGGAGCCGTCGATAATTCGAAGTGAGCGATATTATTGAGCCACTGATGTACATAATACTTGCCGCTGTTACACGAAGCGAGGGGTATTGTGAAATAGAATATTTGCCACTGTTATACGGAGCGAGGGGTATTGATTGTATACCGCCGTTGGGCGATGAGTATTGATTGTGTGCCGCCGTTGGTCGATGAATATTGATTTTATACCGCCATTGGGCGAGAGTATGGATTGTGTATCGCTGTTGGGCGATGAGTATTATGTACCACCGTACTGCGATGAGTATTGTCATATTGGTATTGTGTTAGCAATGAATATTAATGTGCCGCTATTATGTTAGCGATGTATATTGATGATGTGTTGATTGCATATGGGAATGAACGTTGTGTTATACACATTATATTATTGTTCCTTTGGTACATGCGAGTTAGACCCAAGAGGATATTGGAATGGTTCAGAAGGACTAGGTATCGAGATAACCATTTCATTTGGTTTAACATATTGATATATGTTGATTGGAATCATCTATGTTGACTTATATTAATTTATTAGAGTCAATTATGCATGTAAATGAATTGAAAATGATATTGAAGTGGAACATAATACGTATATGTTCATCTATCATTGTTGCAGGGACAAGATATGGTGGAGCATAATCGTTGTGGTACCACCACTATATCTATCGTACTTATTGATGGAGTAATAATAATTGTTCTGTGATGATGCTATTGCTGTGAAAACATGATAATCTTATATGTTGTGGGATTAATAATTAATTAATTATCTGTTGTATTGAGTTGAACATCATCGTACCCGAATGAGATTAATGAATATGTCAAGGGATGACATGGAACATCATGGGATGATGTGGGATTACTATGAATGTCAGGTGTGGACATGTGATTATTGTGAAAGTCACGAGTTGACGTGAAACTATCGTGAATGTCATGAATGAGTATGAGATTATAATGTTCTTCTCTAGTATATAATGACATGAATGATAAATAATCATGTGATGATTAATGACGAGTTTGATAAAATGTAACGAACATATAATGATGTCATTATGAGGATACATATGTGAACATTCATGATTAAATTATGTATCATGTTTTGAAACTGAGTTAGAAACAGGAAGACATATAAATGATAATATATGAATGTGATAATTACTAATGAATGTTCTAGTAATTAGTTGACACCAGATGGTAGTCCGATAACGATATATGATGAGACTGATGCCTAAGAATTCATGAATACTTACTATAGTACTAAACGTGTGTGTGTGCTGTTGTCAATCCCAAGTATCATACAATCATCATAGATCAAAACAGTGTTAATCAATAAAAATCTTGATTGTTATTGATTAACACTGTTTTGATCTATGATGATTGTATGATACTTGGGATTGACAGCAGCACACACACACGTTCCGAATTTGAAACTCTATTTGACTTAAAGAGAAAACACTTCGTGTCTAACAATTTGAAGGATTCTTTGTTGAGGTATGAGTAAAAGTTCTGATGATAAACATATGAGCACGAAATGATCCATGCTACTTATCTGTTGTGAATTCACTATTTTTAATTCTATTCTTGCTCGAGGACGATCAAGAGTTAAGTTTGGGGGAGTTGATAAGTGCCATTTTTACACTTATATTTGCATATATTTCTTACGATTTTTATAGTGATTCTTGGAAGATTTTATACTTTTGGTTGTGTTTTGTTATATTTCCAGGAATCCAGTAGAAGTGCAAGAAATACTGGAAAAACCCCGTTTTATGTATTAGAAGGTGGAACTGTGACAAGACGAGGCAAGCCATGGGAAAAGAAGTGAAAAAGACTAAAAATATGATAAAAGCAACAAGCGATCGATCGCCTATCACAAGAGATCGATCGCCTGAAGCCAGAATGATGAAGGAAATTTGAAGCGATAGGCGATCGATCGCAACAAACCAAGTGATCGATCGCCTCGGGGCAGAACATATAGGCGATCGATCGCCTATCACAAAAGACCAATCGCCGAGGAGAAAAAGCTGAAGGCGATCGATCGCCACAAACGAAGAGATCGATCGCACGCAGAGTCCCAAACTTCAAAAATTCCTTAATTAAGTTTTGGGCTATTTTTGGTACCAGACTATTGGGCTCGTGAAGGAGCATATAAATTGGAGTTTTTAGGTTAAAAGGGGGGTTCCTTTCAGCTCTAAATAGGCAGCCTACCATTGGAAGAAAAATCACCTTCAAGACGATTCAAAGCAACGCAGCTAGAGACGAGAACATCGGATCGACGCACGATTTCACATCGAGTGTTTATTAGTATTTCTGAACCTTACTTTAGTTTTATTTTCGAATTCCAAAGTTTATAATGTTGTTAGATGTTATAAAACATTGTTTTTCCATTAATATGCTAGGCTAAGTTTGTTTATCAAGACATAGGGGATCCCATGTTTGAAACCTTGAGTAAATTAACAGTTTGATTTGATTTCTATGATATTTACGCATAATTTATGTTTTTAATGCTTGTAAAAATTAGCTACCTTTTGCATGATATTGGTAATTGTAATTGAATTGACCATAGGAGATTACGATACGACGTAGTAAATTAGGCCGTGGGTTTTAGGTTGAGACAGACCAAGTAAAATCTAGCACACATGTGATAGCAATAAATTTACCAAAATCGAAGGCTAGTAGTTTTCACAAAGCGTTTTTCGGTACTAATCATTCAATAAAGACACGGGAGTGATTTATTGTAGATTAATGCTAGTCTTGTTATAACCGGACCAAGGTATAACGAATGAAATAGGAAAACTCGTCACCCTAGAACATAGAATTTTGAATCTTAATTAATAGACAACTTTTGGGGAATTACATGGATGAACCGACGTCTTGATATTTTTCTCTACTGTTTAATATCTTAATTCTTTGTGGCGTGGTTGAATCTTGGAGTTGAGTAAATTAGTTAATCTTTCAAACAATTTCGTAGGTTAAATATAGAACGCTAGTTAAATTTGGTAATTACTACTAGTCCCTGTGGGTACGACAATCCTTACTTTTAAACCATTATACTAAAACTTGACACCATGCACTTGCGGTATAGAATCACTACACTGAGAAATAATTGTTTAAAATAAAAGCGATCAAGTTTTTGGTGCCTTTGCCGGGCACTAACTTTAGTAATATCACACGAGAAGCTTTGACTGTAATTTAACCATTTTTTTCTTTTTAAAAAAAATATATTTAATTGTTTTATTTGTTTTCCTTGCGAGGTACTTGTGATGCTTCATCAACAAGTCTTCACAAGATTTGCCCAACAATATTCAGAGCCGTTTTATACAGCGTGGGGAAGATTCAATGAATTGGCAGACACATTCCGGTATCACAACTTTTCGAACTATAATCTTCTACAATATTTCTTCAAAGGTTTGGATGCACAGACACGAGAATGGGTATTTAGCGGAGCACTGGTGACTGGGAGTCCCCTAGTTGATAGAGATGATGACAGTGTGTTACACCTGTTCAATGATATGGCGGACTTCAATTATCACTGGTATTGTGATCCTTCACTACAAGGTTGGAGTCACGAATACCCACCGAAGCCTCACTATCCTAATGATACGCCCCAACTATTTGAACATCACTAAGAGAGGAGAGATAGTTCTGCAGACGTCACGACTCATTTAGAGGATACCTTAATAAGATTCATGGCCTCAACTGAGAACAATTTGAAGTGCCAAAACCAACTCTATGCGTCACCTGGAGCAGCAAATAGCGGTCCTTATGGAAACAATTTCAACTAGCTGCCAGGAGGAAGAGATGAGAGCTACAAATCAAGAGGCGATGAATCGAGTTTGGTTATATGATGATGAACACTCAACCAAACAAGTTTGGGGGAGTGATCCTACTCATGTGGAAAAGTCAAGGGAACTTGAGCCTCTTCAAGAGATTGAGCCTACTTCAGAGATGTTATCCGAGGAGTTCCCATGTGAAGATGAGTCGAGTGTGATGTTGGCGAAGGAAGAGACTTTCGAAGATTCTGATTTGAGCCCATCGATGGAGACATGTTCTATGCCATATGTGGATCCGTATTTTCCATCGATGCCAACTTCACCGCACGACATCCTCCAAGATATGAAGCCAACTCAAGAATCATTCTCCCATACCTACCACTTCAAATCGAAAGTTGTTGGCGCAACGAGCTTACACTGTTACAATCATGCCAATCTTGAGGGCATACTAAATGAAGACCCATTTGCTGTATCATATGATACTTACTATGGGCGGCAGCCGCTCTTTGATGGTTGCTTCTGATGGTCAAGCCGATGACTAGAAATCAGCGCTTCTTGGGAGGCAACCCAAGCGTATCCTTTTGCTATTTAGTTTTGTTTCATTTTCAGTTTTTGCATTTAGTTTGTTTATCTCTCGAGTCGACTATTTTATTTGCGTTATTCTCTTGCTAGGTACTTAGTTGGAGCGATGAACCCCTATAGCAGTTGAGCTTTCAAAAGCCAATCTTCCTCAACCCTCATGCAAGCATCTTGATCAGGGGAGTTTACGTTTTCCCTTTTGATTCTTTTAAACATTGAGGGCAATGTTTGATTTAAGTTTGGGGGAGTGGCTTGCACGTTTTACTTGTTTTATCCACATGTTGTGTGCTTAATTGACACTTGAATCGTCCGATTATTATGAGTTACAATTTTTTTTTATGAGTTCAAACTTGAGAAAGAAATGAATTATAGTAGTGACTATTCAATGAGGATGTTGATCTCACTATGCTTATGAACTTGAGTCTTGATGATTGTTGGACTTGTACATGAATATCGTAATTTGAGTTAGCATGTCAAGAATGAGGAATATTCTGAGCACAATTGAGTCTGCTAATGTGTTTAAGGGAACACACAAGGATGAATTGGAAGCATGCTTGGTAGATGACATTGAAGAGCTGGACGAGACTGTCGAGTTGAAAGAGTCTGTCGCTTATTTAAACGCCAATGTTCCCCATAATAGGCGTGTGAAGAACAACTTAGGCGAGTTGGGAGAAAGGGCATGAAGCCACAAAAGCCCTCCATTGAAGAACCACCAACTCTTGAACTCAAAACCCTCCATCCTCATCTCAAGTATGTTTATTTAGATTTGAATGAGTCATTACCTGTAATTGTCTCTTCATCTTTAACAGGTATAAACGAAGACAAACTACTTAGAATTTTGAGGGAGCATAAGAAAGCATTCGGATGGAAAGTAGCGGACATAAGAGGGATAAGCCCATCAACATGTATGCATAAGATCTTGATGGAGGATGTTTACAAACCCGTGGTTCAACCACAACGCCGGTTAAACCCAAAGATGCAAGAAGTGGTAAAGGCTGAGGTCATCAAACTGCTGGATGCAGGTATTATCTATCCCATTTCTGATAGTGCATGGGTCAGTCCTGTGCAATGTGTACCCAAGAAAGGAGGTATGACTGTAGTTAAAAATGAGAACAATGAATTGATCCCTACTAGAACAGTCACAGGTTGGCGCGTCTGCATTGATTATAGAAAGTTAAATGACCCCACCCGTAAAGACTATTTTCCCCTCCCATTCATTGACCAAATGATAGAGCGTCTGGCAGGGTATGATTTCTATTGTTTTCTAGATGGCTATTCTGGGTATAATCAAATAGCTATTGCACCTGAGGACCAAGAGAAGACTACCTTCACTTGTCCTTATGGTACGTTTGCATTTAGGAGAAAGCCATTTGGATTGTGTAATGCACCTGCAACTTTTCAAAGATGTATGATGTCTATTTTTCATGATATGGTTGAAAAATTCTTAGAGGTCTTTATGGATGACTTTTCTGTCTTTGGGGATTCTTTTGATGCTTGCTTAAATAATCTTGACTTAGTACTAACAAGGTGTGAAGAGACGAATTTGATACTAAATTGGGAGAAATGTCACTTCATGGTACAAGAGGGAATAGTCTTGGGACACAAAATATCCCACAAGGGTATGGAGGTGGACCGAGCAAAGATCCAGGTGATACAGGAACTACCTCCACCAGTATCAGTGAAGGGGGTTCGAAGCTTCCTAGGCCATGCAGGCTTTTATAGGAGATTTATTAAAGATTTTTCAAAAATTTCGAAACCACTCTCTCATTTATTGACTAAAGATGCACCTTTTGATTTTAATCCTGATTGTGTGCAGGCATTCGAGACATTGAAGGAGAAGTTAATAACAACACCTGTGTTGGTAGCACCGGATTGGGATATGTCATTTGAGTTGATGTGTGATGCCAGTGACACAGCTGTCGGAGCAGTATTGGGACAAAGACGGAATAAGGTATTTCATACTATTTATTATGCTAGTAGAACTTTAAATGATGCACAACAAAACTATGCCACCACTGAGAAAGAACTTCTAGCAGTAGTATTTGCGTTTGATAAATTTCATTCTTACCTCTGTCTATCAAAAGTAATTGTGTACACTGATCACTCGGCACTTAAATATCTTCTTGCTAAAAAAGACGCTAAACCACGTTTAATCCGATGGATTCTCCTATTGCAAGAATTTGATTTAGAAATTAAAGATAAGAGGGGTGTTGAGAATGTAGTAGCGGATCATTTATCTAGGATTGATAAAGAGATGGAGAAACATGATAATGAACTAGAAGAAATCAATGAAAAATTTCCTGATGAACAGCTTTCCAAGTTCTTGCACTACCGTGGTATGCCGATTTTGCAAATTATCTGGTTAATGGTATCCTCCCACAAATGACCTTTTATCAGAAGAAGAAATTATTATATGATGTTAAACACTACATGTGGGAGGACCCATTGTAAGGACGCCTAGCCCTTAAACCTCGATTAGTGTATTATCCACTATGTGTGGCGCATGCTTTTAGTAAAAAATCAATCGGGAAACTCAGATGATACTTTACCCTAGAATGGCAATTACAAAATTCCTTTAATGTTCGACGCTATAAGATCATCTCTACCAACGAGTAGACTCATAGATTTCGCCCTTTACCATTCCCCTTACGCCACTTTTCACATTGTGGCCTTTTATAAAAAATTTGGGCAGAGTCTCCCCATAAATTGAGCTATCCCAAAATAAAAGCACATCACATAATATAATTCCCGGCCAGGGAAAACACAATACTCAACAGAATACAGCAACACTAAGTAAATTCCCAGCCAGGGAAGACACCACACAATAAGACACAAAAGTGGGTTTCAACACCCACTTAATACACCAATGCCTCTCATATCATTTAGCAATTCTACCACTAATTGCATGCAATATATAATGAAAGAGAGGAAGGCTCATGCCTTTATATACAACCCATATACAAGTATAACCGTGCTCACATGCGAGCATCATAAATATGTATATAACCCTTGGGTGTATATAAGTACCCTATACGATACCGTGCTCCATCAAGCCCTGGTACCACGATCCTGGGAGTAAATCCAATCAACAGCTCGAGCTCAACTCCAAAGCCATCGATGTACCTGTTCACCTGCCCCAACAGAGACAGCCCCCAACGGGGTGAGCATACCAATACACAAAATCCCATAATCACAATAATGAAATTCATAATTTACAACAAAAGTAAATACTAATGAATTTTAAATGATACTCCCTGGATGGCAACATCCACATCCGGGATTCCGTGTACTGTCCCTGTTCTCACAATCATCAAACTCATCAAATCTCAAAAATCAGTAAATCAACACATTGATTTAACTCATCGCATGCCTGATTCTCGAATATCAATATATAGTGATTCCAAATTCATTATACAGGCAAATATGGATATCTCAATAACAAATACTGATTTCTCAACCTCGCTATCAATCACAGATAGCTCAAATGCCTAGCATTTATTTTACCAATTCTCCATTATACTTAGACATCTCGCATGTCTTATAATGAATACATGATTCCACGATCATTCTCAGGCATCTCAATGCCCTACAATGGTCATATACATCCAGTACCCCATATACCTTGTAAGAGTTATCCTACTCTAGTGTCACGCACGCTTGTGGCGGCGATATCAAGATTTGGTCGTTCCTTGGCTATATCAACATATATATATAACCATACGCACAATTATTTAATGCAATCAAAATACATTATGCATTTCACAAATGCTCTCATATAAAGAAATGCTCGTACGTCGCACGTACCTTAAATCTCCGAAGTCCGAGCCAAACCTTGCTCGAGTTCCATGCCCCGAGGAATGATGTGCTAACATGATAAATAATTCACAATTATTTACGAACATGCAACCCATGCTCAAGCACACCCATAACCCTCATACAAAAATATTGCCAACACACGACAATTAACCATTTAAAAGACCCGGGGTAGGGCATATGCAGGGAGGGAAATCGAATGAGACATCAACGAAAATTGCTCAAGAACCACCTCTAAAATTTCGAACCCTAGCATCTCAATTTCAAACCCAACCAAGCACCATAATTCATCTAAAACATGAATTAATCTATCAATAACAAGAATCACCGCCCCCTGCCAAAACCCCTAAAAATCGAACCCAAACCCTACGAAATTAGGGAAATATTTCGAACCAACATCACCAAAAATGGCAGGGAATTACATGAGAATGATGAAAAAGGGGTAAGGAAGGTTACCCATTCGAAGATCGGAAGGAAATCGGTCGAAAATCGAAGAACCCTAGAATTTGGGCCTCAACGCAATTCTGGAAAACCCAAGCGCGATTCGCGACGAAACTTTGAATTACCGGTGAGGAAAGCTGCGCCTCGGAGAGATGAAGCTAGCGGCGGTCCGGACGCGGCGGATGGTGGCCGGACGGCGGCGGGCGCGACGCTTTTACGCGCGGGGGTTGGGGGAAATCGGGAATGGGCAGACGGGGAGAGAGAGTGACGGGCTGGAGGAGAAAAAGACTTTTAAAAATTAAAATCTTGGGTTCAACTGGTATTTATAGCAAAAATACCCCGAAATACTAATAGCCCCACAAATACATCATGATTTATTAAAAATCATCTGTTTTCAAAAATTCTCTCTTAACTTCAAAACCCCCTACCGGTGCCCACACAAAGCACCCCAGATCCCGAGTCACACTAAAAACCCAACTCTTAGGTTTTTCACCCAAATGAGAATACAATCTCAACTCGGAATCCAACGATCCCAACTACCCAAATAGACGAGCCCGGAAGGCCCAACACCGCGATTAAACTCCAAGTCGCCACATAAAAAGACTTTAGGGGTTATAAACACTCCGGGATTAACATCTATAATCCCAGGTCATCACAATATCCCCCACTAAAAGATTTCGTCCTCAAAATTAGCACCGGTGTAACACGTAACACCCAGGCTACACAACAACATGAAGCCATAACCTCGATTCTTGACTATATCGGAATCGTATAAATAAACGCGAGGGTACCTACCTCGCACCAAACTCTGGAATGAAATAACCCTTCCAGTCCACCAAAAATGAAAGAGCGTCGGCACAACATAACGCTAACAATCCAAAAGCAGTTAGTCAACTGAAACTGCAAGGATTTGAATCGCTCCCGATTCCATCATAGATATCATTCAATGACGTCTCTATCATGACTCACGATGTCTAACATACATCGTTACGAGGGAAACATTAGTATACCACGGTGTACACATACCAAACCTGGTTTCCACTTTCAAACCTCCTCCATCGAAGGAGCAGTCGCATCATTGCAACTCAATTTGGGCAACTCGCGGCCACAGATTCACACAAAAGACATCTCACAAGATGTCCACCTCCGGATGTTCCAAGAACCACATCCTGATCATAAATAAACAATCGAGACTCCGCAGAGTTTCAAATTCTGAAAGGACATGCAATAAACCCATTGCATCCTCAACGCTTGTGTCGACAGCGACACCCAACCAATCCGAATTCCTGCCATCCCTTGATAATCCTAGGATTTAACAATCCAAACTTGGGAAGGCTATCGTATAACTCGGAGGAAAACACCAACAAGGAAATACCCTAACCCACACAAGATAATCCCTCTTCAAAGGGAGTCAACTAACTTCACGATTATTCCTCATAATTATCGTGCCATGGAGATTCCCAATCTCAAGGTGTTCCATATCTCTCATCAGAGATTTAACCAACCAAAAATAGCATAACTTATGCTTGACAAAAGGAAATCAAAAACTGGTATCCGTATACTCACCGGTATACCTGCCTAAGCACGGACACCACATGCATACTCAATGCAATTGGCTCGGGTATCTACAACATACCCCTAAGCCCCAAACACAACCGTCAATTCTGAGTCATTTCCTACTCAGTGGAGAAAGATAATCGACGATTAACAACACACGGTGTGATTCCCAAAATCAACACCACATGGACCAACTTGTCGAATCTTTCAAAGATTCCCAATAGGTATAATACTACCTCCTTCCTCACAGGGAAAGTGTCATTGAACTCGAGATTCACTAGTCTCGAACCACCGCTCGGAAAACCTGTACACAATAGCGCCCATTGCATCCCAAATACATGGATTCCCCTGATCGAGTCAACAACGGCTTGATGACTCTCTTGGTGGTACTCCAACATTATGAGCTGCCCCAGACAAGTCTCACCAAGATTAAACATAAACGTATACACGTTTCAGTGAGGCATACACAACCTCAACTTCAAATGACGTGGTGACTACTAGAGTCCACCACAATCCACATCGTATCACCTTACGATTTGTCAAACTTGGTTCCAACGAGCAGTATAACGGCTCTAGCAAGCCCATCATGGTGCTGCACACACGCGGCAGACAACTAGTCTCTGCCTCTTTAGGTTTACCTCAAACCTACCAACAAGACGGACGTTTCCGTACTGCATACCATACCGTGGGAAGAAAAATCAATAGAGTAGTGGGTCTGTACGCAACGTTACTCAAATGCCGATACACCCTGGACACTCCAGTGTCCCTATGTACTTAACGTAACCTGATCCTAATCCTTTAGGACCCATTCTACACCCTCAAGGGTGGTGTGACCATTTCTACCACATGTCATATCGACAGAAAGCGAGTAGTTTCCTCCATGATTACTCCTGTCGTCAAATACATGGCTAAAAAGCCATTCCAACAAGCATACCTCAAGGGTATCACCACTCGTAATATGATCACCTCAAACAATTGTTGCGGTACAATCACATGTACAGCGCGTCCATCCATTTCTCGAGCAACCCGCTCGGTATAAGGGTCACGTCGACCGGTGACGTAGACACCACCTTGTGCTCGGCACTGGCACCCAAGGCACACAACTGAATACGTATACTCAAAGCATTGTTCATCGTAACGATGATGCATGTCTAATAAGACATCTCCTACACCATCGTCATCGTCATCCCGTGACGATACATGCCCACTCATGGCATCTAAGGCATCGTCAACTAGTGACGATACATGTCAACAATGACATCTAAACAACCTAGTCAACTCGTGACGGTCCATGTACATCAACGTATGCCATCCACCATTATGCTAATAAAATAGCAATATCTCATACCTCATCGCTAACAAAATAGCGGCATACCTGTCTCCGTCGCTCGATAATAGTGCGTAATCAGCACTCATCGCTCGAAGGCGGCATAATCCTATGCTGAGTACATAGTGGCACAATCCATCGCTATAGAATCGACGGCATGATACCTCGTCATATAATAAGTGGCATGAAACCTCGCTATACACCTGAGCATGAATCAACGTCCACATAATAGCGGAATGAGGCATCGCTATCAACATATCTGGCGGCATGAATCATCGCCAATCCTCATAGAAGAATGAGTCATCATCGTTGACACAGCGGAACAAACCGTCGCTATCATCCGTGTCATCATAAAGAAATGAATCATCATCATCGACACAACGGAATACATCACCGCTATCATCCGTGTCCGGCGGTATAAACCATCGCCAATCATCATAAAGAGATGAAACATCATCAATCGACACAACGGACTACATCATCGCTATCATCCGTGTCCGGCGGTATAAACCATCGTCAATCATCATAGAAAATGTACATAAATAAAGGAATGCATGAATCTTCCTGGTTAAACACATTAACCCACTTTTATTGTCCTTGTTTCAAATATTCATGCACGTAATCATTAGATCTTAACGTAATTGATTAACATCATAGCATCATAATGTCTTATGGCATCTTACCACATAATAATATCGTACGGCCTCTTACCATATGGGCATCTTACCCCGTGGCATCTTACCACATAATAACATCGTATGGCCTCTTACCATATGGGCATCTTACCCCGTGGCATCTTACCACATAATAATATCGTATGGCATCTTACCATATGGGTATCTTACCCCGTGGCATCTTACCACATAATAATATCGTATTCAACATAATATGAATGGAAACATAAATGCATAAATCGTAAATACAACCATAACTCATAAATAATCAACATGTGAAATTATGGTTCCTTCTTACTTCTCCACGTAAGCGGAATTCTTCCTTGCTTCCTATGGAAATCCACGTAAGCGGAATTCTTCCTCGCTTCTTATGGAAATCCACGTAAGCGGAATTCTTCCTTGCTTCTTATGGAAATCCACGTAAGCGGAATCCTTCATCGCTTCTTATGGAATTGAGTCATTTATCATTAGTGTATTTCAATGCTTCTTACTTCTCCACGTAAGCGGAATTCTTCCTCGCTTCTTATGGAGATCCACATAAGCAGAATTCTTCCTCGCTTCTTATGGAAATTAGCGTAAGCATTAAAATCCTCACTAGGATAACCTTGACTCGTGAAATACACCTCTTATATTTCACAACATACATATGCAAAAACGAAGCATATCAACATGTATCATATCATCATGCACTATCTTATGCATATCTTACTTTACCTTGTGTTAAAACAAATAAACACATAATACATGTTACCGTTGGGATGCCCGTACGTTGCTTACGTACTTTCCTTGCTTGAACATAACATGAACAAACGCATTAGTATATTCAATAATAATTGAGACCATACCGGAGTATTCCACTGTCGGTTGTCTACCCAGTCTGTCCTCAGACAATACATCATATCTTTCTTTTTCCTGATTTTCTTACCAAAATCAGATTCCTTGGCACGTAACATATAGAGTGCTACACATCACTATTAATGCCATCCTATCGTGTTCCACACGATTCCTGCAACCACAATGGTTAGCAATACCACTTTTCATATCATAAAAGCACATAAACAATTAGTTATGTCGTACAACATTAATGTCATCATGCATAAATATGTGCTATCAATAACTTCTTACGCCCTTAACAGCCCCAATGAGCAACCAATGCTCTGATACCACAAATGTAAGGACCCCTAGCCCTTAAACCTCGATTAGTGTATTATCCACTATGTGTGGCGCATGCTTTTAGTAAAAAATCAATCGGGAAACTCAGATGATACTTTACCCTAGAATGGCAATTACAAAATTCCTTTAATGTTCGACGCTATAAGATCATCTCTACCAACGAGTAGACTCATAGATTTCGCCCTTTACCATTCCCCTTACGCCACTTTTCTGATTGTGGCCTTTTATAAAAAATTTGGGCAGAGTCTCCCCATAAATTGAGCTATCCCGAAATAAAAGCACATCACATAATATAATTCCCGGCCAGGGAAAACACAATACTCAACAGAATACAGCAACACTAAGTAAATTCCCAGCCAGGGAAGACACCACACAATAAGACACAAAAGTGGGTTTCAACACCCACATAATACACCAATGCCTCTCATATCATTTAGCAATTCTACCACTAATTGCATGCAATATAGAATGAAAGAGAGGAAGGCTCATGCCTTTATATACAACCCATATACAAGTATAACCGTGCTCACATGCGAGCATCATAAATGTGTATATAACCCTCGGGTGTATATAAGTACCCTATACGATACCGTGCTCCATCAAGCCCTGGTACCACGATCCTGGGAGTAAATCCAATCAACAGCTCGAGCTCAACTCCAAAGCCATCGATGTACCTGTTCACCTGCCCCAACAGAGACAACCTTCAACGGGGTGAGCATACCAATACACAAAATCCCATAATCACAATAATGAAATTCATAATTTACAACAAAAGTAAATACTACTGAATTTTAAATGATACTCCCTGGATGGCAACGTCCTCATCCGGGATTCGTGTACTGTCCCTGTTCTCACAATCATCAAACTCATCAAATCTCAAAAATCAGTAAATCAACACATTGATTTAACTCATCGCATGCCTAATTCTCGAATATCAATATATAGTGATTCCAAATTCATTATACAGGCAAATATGGATATCTCAATAAAAAATATTGATTTCTCAACCTCGCTATCAATCACAGATAGCTCAAATGCCTAGCATTTATTTTACCAATTCTCCATTATACTTAGACATCTCGCATGTCTTATAATGAATACATGATTCCATGATCATTCTCAGGCATCTCAATGCCCTACAATGGTCATATACATCCAGTACCCCATATACCTTGTAAGAGTTATCCTACCCTAGTGTCACGCACGCTTGTGGCGGCGATATCAAGATTTGGTCGTTCCTTGGCTATATCAACATATATATATAACCATACGCACAATTATTTAATGCAATCAAAATACATTATGCATTTCACAAATGCTCTCATATAAAGAAATGCTCGTACGTCGCACGTACCTTAAATCTCCGAAGTCCGAGCCAAACCTTGCTCGAGTTCCATGCCCCGAGGAATGATGTGCTAACACGATAAATAATTCACAATTATTTACGAACATGCAACCCATGCTCAAGCACACCCATAACCCTCATACAAAAATATTGCCAACACACGACAATTAACCATTTAAAAGACCCGGGGCAGGGCATATGCAGGGAGGAAAATCGAATGAGACATCAACGAAAATTGCTCAAGAACCACCTCTAAAATTTCGAACCCTAACATCTCAATTTCAAACCCAACCAAGCACCATAATTCATCTAAAACATGAATTAATCTATCAATAACAAGAATCACCGCCCCCTGCCAAAACCCCTAAAAATCGAACCCAAACCCTACGAAATTAGGGAAATATTTCAAACCAACATCACCAAAAATGGCAGGGAATTACATGAGAATGACGAAAAAGGGGTAAGGAAGGTTACCCATATGAAGATCGGAAGGTTACCCATACGAAGATCGTTTTATACTCTTGTTGTTTGTTCATGAGTACAGGTGATCCCTCTAATCAAGAAGACAATATTTACTACGATCCTGAGATCGAGAGGACACTACATCAGAGAAGAAGAGAAAACCGAAGGCAAGAAGAGGAAGCAAGGAACAACATGGCTGCAAATCAAAGTTTACGACAACTAGCCAATCCGGATTTGAACCAACAACCTCTTTGCATTACTTTTCCTACTCTTGCAACTAATGTTAATTTTGAATTGAAATTTGGACTAATACATTTGTTGCCATCTTTCCATGGACTTGCAGGAGAAGATCCTCATAAGCATTTGATGGAGTTCCATGTGGTTTGCACCACTATGAAACCGACTGGAATTACTGAGGAGCAAATCAAGTTGAGAGCTTTCCCTTTCTCCTTGAAGGACGCTGCAAAGGATTGGTTATTCTACTTACCATCCGGATCGATCACAACATGGAATGATCTCAAGAGGACGTTTCTAGAAAAATACTTTCCAGCATCAATGGCAGCTAATATACGGAAGGAGATCTACTCTATTCGACAGTACACGGGAGAGACGTTGCATGAGTACTGGGAGCGCTTCAAGAAGTTGTGTGCAAGCTATCCACAACATCAGATAAGTGAACATTTACTCATACAATACTTTTATGAGGGTTTGTTATCTAGTGACAGGAACTTGGTTGATGCTGCAAGCGGTGGAGCTTTTGTGGATAAGACACCGGAAGATGCAAGAAGCTTGATAGGAAACATGGCGGCCAACTCACAGCAGTTTGGAAACTTTAGGAATGAGCCGAATCAACGGAAACAAGGAGAGGTAAACATGTCTAACCTAGAACAACAACTTATTAGCCGCACCTCTCTTGTTCGTCAAATGGCAGGAGGAAATGGACAGACAGTGAAGCCATGTGGAATATGTTTGGAGATGAGTCATACTACAGATTCATGCATCACTTCAAGAATCATCTGCTGAGCAAGTGAATGCAGCAGGTGGATTTCCGGGGCAACCTCAACGCAAATATGACCCTTACTCTAACACATACAACCCAGGATGGAGAGACCACCCTAACTTGAGCTATGGACCACAATCGATGAATCACGTTCCACCTCAAGTGCCACAACAGCCGCAACATCCACCACCATACTGGCCACCTTTTCAGAGGGCACAACAATCTAATTACCCCTCTACCAGTGACAGGTTAGAAAATATTATTCAAGATCTTGCTCATAATGTTACAAAATTTCGACAGGAAACAAGATCAAGTATTCAAACCCTGAACACTCAAGTTGGTCAACTAGCCATCGCGCTAAATCGTGTTGAAGCACATGGATCGACCACCCTACCATCCCAAACAGTGGTGAATCCAAGGGAAAATGCAAGTGCAGTCACACTTAGGAGTGGAAAAGAACTGGAAATATCGGAGGAGAAGGTGGAAGATAAACCCAATGGTGATGAAGAAAAGGAAGCTAAAGTTGGAGACAAGACCACCATGGAACAAGAGATACCAAAAGGTAAGTCCCCCTCCTTTTCTGAATATAAAGTACCACCCCCTTTCCCTCAAGCATTAAAAGATAATAGGAAGATGCCGGACTTAAAGGTCTATACGAAACCTTTCGACGATGTGAGGTAAACATTCCTTTACTTGATGCAATTCAACAAGTACCTCGCTATGCAAAATTTTTGAAAGAATTATGCACTGCAAAGAGGAATCATAGGTTGAAGGGATTTCAAAAGATTGAATTGGGAGAAAACATATCAGCCATGATCCAACGAAAAATCCCTACCAAGTGTAAGGACCCAGGTATGTTCTCCATTCCGTGCACAATTGGTAACACTCGTCTTGAAAAGGCCATGATAGATTTAGGAGCATCAATTAATGTCATGCCATACTCTATATATGCTTCTCTACAAATTGGTCCTTTAAACTCCACTGGAGTGGTTATTCAACTAGCGGATAGGTCTAGTGCATACCCTAGGGGTGTGATTGAGGATGTGCTTGTGCAAGTAAATGAATTGGTATTCCCTGCGGATTTTTATGTCCTTGATATGGAGAATGGTGATAAGAGTAGTCCCATTTTGTTAGGAAGACCATTCCTCAAAACTTGTAAGACCAAGATAGATGTGCATAGTGGTACCCTTACTATGGAATTTGATGGTGAGAGTGTCACTTTTAACATTTATGATGCCATGAAATATCCTCGCAATGATGATGACACTGTGTATTCTATTGATGTTATCGACTATTTGTCACAGGAAGTTTTTGAGATTGTAGGGAAAGACGAAAAGGAAGTCTCTCTTACCATGGCTATGAAGAAGGAGGATGAGGAGTTGTTCACCGTAAATGAGTTGAAAGATACCATAGCTGCCTTGGATGATACACCTGAGCTACATCAGTCAGGTAACGTTTCTTTTATATCATTGCCTGTTTCTAACACTAGAGTTCTTCCATCTGTTTTGCAGGCACCTACTATAGAGTTGAAGCCACTACCTAGTCATCTCAAATATGTATTCCTTGGTGAAGGAGATACATCACCAGTGATCATCTCTAGCAAGTTGGGGGATGCACAAGAGAAGGATCTTATTCATGTGCTCAAGGAGCACAAGACTGCAATCGGTTGGACCATAGCTGACATCAAGGGAATCAGTCCCTCCACATGCATGCACCGTATTCTACTTGAAGAAGGAGGAAGCCCTACACGTCAGCCCCAGAGGAAGCTTAACCCACCCATGATGGAAGTGGTGAAAGAGGAGATTTTGAAGCTTTTAGCGGTTGGGGTGATTTACCCTATCTCCAACAGTCAATGGGTCAGTCCCGTCCAAGTGGTGCCAAAGAAGACCGGTATTACTGTGATAAAGAACAAAGATGACGAACTCGTGCCCACACGTATTCAAAATGGATGGCGAGTGTGTATAGACTACCGGAAGCTAAACGCTGTGACTCGAAAGGATCACTTCCCTCTACCCTTCATTGATCAAATGCTTGAGAGGTTAGCTTGCCATTCATACTATTGTTTTCTTGATGGTTATTCGGGTTATTTTCATATTGCTATTGCACCGGAGGACCAAGAAATGACTACTTTCACATGCCCTTTTGGCACATTCGCCTATCGACGCATGCCCTTTGGACTGTGCAATGCTCCAGCCACGTTTCAACGGTGTATGGTTAGCATCTTTTCTGAGTTTATTGAGCATATTCTAGAGGTATTCATGGACGATTTTACTGTCTACGGTAACTCATTCAATGATTGTCTTGCTAGCCTTACACTTGTTTTAAAAAGATGCATAGAGACTAACCTTATTCTAAATTCTGAAAAATGTCATTTTATGGTAGAACAAGGTATAGTATTGGGTCATGTCATTTCTGCTAAAGGTATAGAGGTAGACAAAGCAAAACTTGATGTTATGCAATCTTTACCTTATCCTACTTGTGTTCGGGATGTGCGCTCTTTTCTTGGACATGCAGGTTTTTACAGGAGGTACATCAAGGATTTCGCTAAGATAGCTACACCTTTGTGTAAGCTATTACAAAAGGATGTTCCGTTTGAGATGGATGAAGCAAGTAAGAGAGCTTTCAATCGACTGAAGGAGTCATTGACTTCTACCCCCATCATACAACCACCCGACTGGAGTAAGCCTTTCGAGATCATGTGCGATGCCTGTGACTATGCGGTTGGTGCTGTCTTAGGCCAAAAGGAGGGGAAAGCATCACATGCCATCTACTACGCCTCAAAGACCTTGAATAATGCTCAACGGAACCATTCCACTACTGAAAAAGTGCTTTTAGCAGTTGTTTTTGCTCTTGAAAAATTTCGATCATATCTACTTGGTACTAAAGTCATTGTGTATTCTGATCATGCAGCTCTTGGCTATTTGATGACGAAGAAGGAGGCAAAACCAAGGTTGATAAGATGGATTTTGCTCTTGAGTGAGTTTGACATACAAATCAAAGATAAGAAGGGCGTCGAGAACAAAGTAGCGGATCACTTAAGCCGTCTACCACACGTGGATGAGGAGCTTTGTTTGAAGGAGGAATTCCCGGATGAGCATCTACTCTCCATAAGCGACTATCTTCCATGGTATGCTCATATTGTGAACTTCTTAGCTTCTAATGTACTACCTTCTGAATTATCTAGGTCTCAAAGAGCTAAGATAAGGAGTGATGCCAAGTATTATGTGTGGGATGATCCTTACCTATGGAAGAACTGCGTGGACCAAATCATTAGGAGATGCATACCCGACACTGAGGTAAATAACATTCTTAAGTTCTGCCATTCATACGCGTGTGGGGGACATTTTGGTGCAAAGAGGACGTCTAGGAAGGTGCTAGAGTGTGGATTCTTTTGGCCTACCCTATTTCATGATGCCTACCACTTTTGCAAGATATGTGCGCAATGCCAAATGACCGGTAATATTTCCCAAAGAAAGGAGATGCCTCAACAACCCATTCTTATTTCTGAAATTTTTGACGTATGGGGCATCGACTTTATGGGACCATTCCCTAGCTCTTATGGTCATATTTATATACTTCTTGCTATGGACTATGTTTCGAAATGGGTAGAAGCTATTGCTACCCGGACTGACGATTCCAAAGTTGTTGCAGATTTTATCAAACATAACCTTTTTTCTAGGTTTCGAATCCCGAGAGCTATAATCAGTGATAGAGGTACGCACTTTTGCAATAGGACGGTGTAAAGTCTTTTCAAGAAGTATCATGTCACCCACAAAATCTCCACCGCCTACCATCCGCAAACAAATGGCCAAGCCGAGGTCTGTAACCGAGAAATCAAAGCCATATTGGAAAAGACTGTCAACCCCACGAGGAAGGATTGGAGCTTAAGACTGGATGATGCACTTTGGGCTTACCGAACTGCGTATAAGACTCCAATAGGTATGTCCCCATATCGACTCATTTTTGGTAAACCATGTCATCTTCCTGTAGAGTTGGAGCATAGAGCATACTGGGCTGTGAAGCATTTCAACATGAACTATGATGAGAGAGGCTTGCATCGGAAGTTGCAATTGCAAGAACTTGAAGAAATAAGGAATGAGGTGTATGAGAGTGCAAGGATCTACAAGGAAAAGACAAAGGACTTCCATGACAAAATGATATCAAGAAGGAGTTTTGAAGTTGGTCAAAAAGTTCTCCTTTACCATTCACGCCTTCGCCTATTCCCAGGTAAGCTTCGTTCTAGATGGCATGGTCCTTATATCTACTAATGTGTATCCCGATGGTGCAGTGGAAATTCAGATTTTGGACACCACTAAGACATTCAAGGTGAATGGTCACCGATTGAAGCATTACTACGATGGTGTCCAAGACGAGGAAGGTGGACAAGTGAACGTCAAGGTGGTTCTAGAGGATCCACCTCACTTCGACTGATCAAGAGGACTAGCGTCGGGCCACCGACGTTAAACAGAGGCGCTGCTTGCGAGGCACCCAAGGGGAGTCAGTTTCCTTTCTCTCTTTTATTTATTTATTGCTTTCGTAGTTAGACTTTTCTCTTTTCTTGTATTTTTGCCTTACATTGAGGACAATGTAAGATTTAAGTATGGGGGAGGGATTAGTGGTGTGTTATTGTTTTTCTTATTACAAAAATACAAAAAAAATCGAAAATTTTGAAAATTTTGAACTCAAGTTAGTAATGAACACATGCTTAGAATCACTAGCCCATGATGAAACCTAATTGATATCATGCATGCTTTTGAACATAGGTGAATTGTTAACCTTGGAACACTTTGAACTCTAATGCAAATTTTACTTTAACTTAGTAGTTGAATATTTTGAGCACGTTATTGTCATGACTTGTGAAGTGTGCATAGCTTAGTGAAGATTGTGTGAACTTTGTAATAGTTTTAAGAAGTCTCTAATACATGCTAGAACTTAACTACATGCTCTTTGAGGCGTATGTCTAGACTACTTGCAAACATGAAAGTGATATAGGCGATCTTTGATGCGTTTGAGCCTTTCAAGCCTACCATGTAAACAAAATCAATCACTAGTACCCTTTTTGAGCCATAATTCAAAAGAATGGTTGTATGCTAAGCATACAAACGACCCTCATTCGACATTCTTTGACTAGCTTATCATCCTTCCCTAATGAGCCTAAATGTGATTTTAATCCATACCTTTGAAGGGAGTATGATGTGTTTCATTCACATGCACTTGTTATCAATGATTCATATATTTTTTAGAGCTTCATTGTCAAAAGAATGAAATTCATGAAAGAAAAGGGATGCCTTGAGAAAATAGATAAAAATATGACTCCAAGGGGAGCCAAGGCACAAAAGAAGAAAAATGTTGAAATAGAAGTTGAAAAATTCAAGCAAGAAGAGAAGCTTTTAGTGTGCATATCATCATACCCTCTTGTTTGACATGTCTTTTTCCTTTCTTTCGTAAGCCAATACCTAGGCCAAGCTACAAGCTAATAAAGACCTACTTGATTTATGTTTGTAAAGTGGCTAAGATAGTGGAGAAGAGTGTGCCAGTAAACTTATAATTGTGTTAGTGTATGACTTGTACTATTATGGATTTGCATCTTTTGGATCTATAATTTGTACACAACACTTGTTTATGACCACACACGCACAATCACTACTTTGTTGAGTATGAGATGGTTAGGGATTGAACTTGTTCCATTATTAACTTTTCACCGCCTTTCATTACTATGCATGTTTGAAATTGTTGAGACATTAAAGTGAAAACAAGTTAGTTTGTTATGATGCTATGAGCCAATAAAAAAGATTATAGTTTTATTTGATTTACTCTAGGTTGAGTAAAGAGTAAGTATGTGGGAGTTTGATGACTAGAAATAGACACATATATTGCGTTTAATTGTTTACGATTTGGTATGTTTTGATGGTTAATTTGATACATATGCTACCTAATCGTATATTTGTGTAATTGTAGGTGGAATCGAAGAAATCGAGCTAACTAAGGCGAATAAAGGTCAAGAAAAGCTTTGGAGCTAATAAGGCGATCGCCTATGGACAGAAAGTTTAGCATTCACGAAGCAGCGATCGATCGTGAGGTGTAGGCGATCGATCGCCAAAGTCCACTGGAGCCAAGCGATCGATCGCGAGAAAAGTGGCGATCGATCGCCTAAGTAATTTCACCAAAAAAAAAAAGAGCTAGCGATCGATCGCCACCTTATGGCGATCTATCGCCAGCAGTATTTTGGAAAGATTGGGAACTTGATTTCTTTCCTTCCTACATATGCTCTAACCTACCCCATCAGCCTCCATAACTCTTGAGACTCGAAAATTATCAACTAGAGGAGATAATTGAGAGCTTAGAAGAGATTTTTCAATTTTTAGAATAATTTTTCTTTCGATTTTTGTAAAGTCGCTCGAAGAACGAAGACGGAATCAACAAGCCGGAATCGTGCTTCGCTTTAGTAACTTTCTTTTCCATTGATTGTTTGATGTTTTTAATACAATTTTTGTTAGTTTTAGATTTAATTATGCATAGGCTAAATACCTTGATTCTTGGTTGAGGGATACTTGCCTTTGGAATAGAAATACTTGTGAAAATTTTGGTTTGATTGTTGAGTTTTTGATTCAATTTCAATTTGTTTTTCAGATTATGATTCTTATGATTGTTGTATTTGATTGATAGATTGATCACCTAGTAATCACATACACTTTCTAATGCTAATTGAGAAGCAACTAAGATTGATAATTACCTGCTGTTGGTGTTATTAAATTCTTAGGAAAAACGATTGGATGATTAATTCTAACGGCTGTAGTTTTTATTGATTAGATTCATCAAACTTACTAGTTTTTAAACGATCATTGATTAAATCTTAACGGCTGTAGTTTTGATTAAAGATTTGATAAGAGTCGAATTGAATGTTGTTTTCTTTTTGACCGCGATTTAGGTAAGTAAGGAATTAAGTTTTCAATTGATGAATAATTGAATGGATTCTTATGTTTAGTAATTTGATGATCAAGTGAATAAGTTCCAAAGGTAAAGTTGACCGAAAACCAAGAATCGCTTTTTAATCTTGATAAACTAGTGATTTACTTGCTTTCGTTTAATTTAGTTATAGCTAAAGAAGTTTGAAAATCCCCGATTTTAATATTAGTTAGCATAAAAGTATTCACTTCCCTGTGGGATCGATCCCTACTCACGCTACTACATATTTACTGCTATTAACTTGAGAGGGTTAATTTGGGCGTACGCGATAAATGCTACCATTGAACCCTTGAGTTAATTAACGATTTTGACTTGATTGCTATGATCTTTGCGCATAATTTATGTTTTTAATGCTTGTAAAAGATTAGCTACCTTTTGCATGATATTGGTAATTGTAATTGAATTGACCATAGGAGATTACGATACGACGTAGTAAATTAGGCCGTGGGTTTTAGGTTGAGACGGACCAAGTAAAATCTAGCACACGTGTGATAGCAATAGATTTACCAAAATCGAAGGCTAATAGTTTTCACAAAGTGTTTTTCGGTACTAATCATTCAATAAAGACACGGGAGTGATTTATTGTAGATTAATGCTAGACTTGTTATAACCGGACCAAGGTATAACGAATGAAATAGGAAAACTCGTCACCCTAGAACATAGAATTTTGAATCTTAATTAATAGACAACTTTTGGGGAATTACATGGGTGAACCGACGTCTTGATATTTTTCTCTACTGTTTAATATCTTAATTCTTTGTGGTGTGGTTGAATCTTGGAGTTGAGTAAATTAGTTAATCTTTCAAATAATTTCGTAGGTTAAATATAGAACGCTAGTTAAATTTGGTAATTACTACTAGTCCCTGTGGGTACGACAATCCTTACTTTTAAACTATTATACTAAAACTTGACACCGTGCACTTGCGGTATAGAATTGCTACACTAAGAAATAATTGTTTAAAATATAAGCGATCATGATGATGACATTGGATATTGCTGATTTAATGAGAAAAAAGGAATTATGTTGTTGAGATATGGAAGAGATTCATTATAGAATGCTATCACAACGATACGTGGTATTGTATATATAGAAATGTGTGAATTTTGAAGCAGCGATATTCATATTAGCTGACTGAGATGTTATGAATATCAATAAGGCGTAACTGACAAGGTGTGATATTTTGATGAGTATATGTGAGAACTACTAACGATGTTGTTTCCAGTACTTGTTTTACACCAGATGATAGCTGGACGACGATATGTGGAAATGTTGATGCTTCAGAGCATATGAGTAATGTGATGAACACAATGCTACAGTACTGATGTATATTGTTGATCATTACATCTACACAGGTATGAAATTTATGCATACAATATTAACATTACTGCAGTTTTATAATGTTGATATCGAGGAACGAGAAATATGAGATCTTTGTAAAGATGACATTGTTGATTATGATAATCCATTACATTGCATGAGGCAATTGTAATATGGAACATTGTTGATATCTACATGAGGTGAATCTGTGGGGAATAATAATGGAATTGTGTGATGATAGTTAACGGGTATGATTGATACACCAAGTACATTAATTGTGTACATGATATAGAACTCTTAAGAAAATGTTAATGTGAAAGAAATGGATAGTAGAGTTGATAATGAGATCAATGCTGGCAGTATACTAAGTATTGATGAGATGACGATGTATGCATGATAAATGAAGTGTCTAACACGAAAGAACAATTGAAATAAAATGCATGTATACTCATAGACGAATAAGAATCGAAGATGATTGATAATAATAGCATGTTGGTAAATAAGTAGCGATATTGATTGAATAAAGGAATTAACAATGTGAATTGAACAAAGATTTGTTCTATATTATGCTAATAATATGTTGAGGACATGTGACATTGCATAAGATGAAATGCCTATTTCGTCGAACATTGATTATTGATACAATCCATTGATAAATGTGAAGTGGAAAGGATTGGTGGTATAAAAGATTATAGTACTGGAAATGATTCACCTCAATAAAGATCTGTGTTATATCCTACACGATGATGGTAGACTAATGAAGCCGTAGACATGACAGTGTTATGCGGATTTGTTTGGTACACCAGGTAGGTACAGGTGTGTTAGATTTTAAATCTACTTAGACATGTTCTATAATAATTGTGAAATTTTGGAACATGTTAATTTCCAAACAAAAATCTAAATATTTTGTTGAGAAATTACTTGAGAAGTGCAGTAGACTTCCCTTAGTTGAATTGATGTAATGAAATGCCTACACTTGAACCAATAATAAGTTGAGGAAATGGAGAATGTGAATTCGGTATAATAGTAAATGACATTCTAGTTGTATATTGTCATTATCGACTTCCTTGTTTGGAAATCTTGAATTCCTTTATATGTAAATTTTACAAAAGGGGGGAGTTTGAACCGTGCCTATGCAGAGTGTCCTGTTTGGAGTCTGCTTTGGACAGACCACATGTGGTCCAGTGATATATTCGACGGTATCTCGACATTATATTTGTCACTCATTATGTCATGAATTAGTTTGTCATCCATGATAGATATGCATGTTGAAATTTCGAGGACGGAATTTTATTAGTAGGGGATAATTGTGATGCCCGTAACTTAATTACTTTAATTAATGAGATTGAATGTGATAAGTAGGAATACTTATGAATAATTGTTGTTTTGCTTTTGGACTTGGTTTTGAGATAGGCCGAGTATGATTTGATTATATGACTTAATAATGAAATTGTCATATAACTTGTGAAGTAAATGTTTGTTGGTTTAGTAAGACAATTATGAGTTTGTATATTTGATAAATGACTAGTGAAGGTGTAAGGCCCCAACACATAATTTCCTTCTACACTTTCAATTGACAAGGTTTGCTAAAGATTTTCGAGAAGAAATTCTAGAAGATCATCTACGAACATAAGTTTTAGTATCATAATTAATACATTACATGCATATGACCCACGTTCCAAAAGCATAGGGAGTTATTAGACAATTATCAACAAAATATACAATTCCAAAATGAATTTAGTAATGAAGTCTAATTTCCTTCTAGACATAGTCATCTAGATCAAAAGTTATCTAGTCCTCCTTTGGTCATAGCAAAAATACTTTCCCTCATCTTCCAAAACGTCTAGTCCCAACACTGGTACGTACAGGACAATCCATGAGAATACTAACGAAGGTTTTCATTTATGAAAACAAAAATATGAATAATTTACAACGGATTATTCTAGCATTAAAGAAATACTTCCTGATATTCCTGGGATATTAGATGACCCCTCGATTGTCCCTGTTTTCATAATTCATGCAATGCAAATCATGCCACAATATGAAATTATAATTTATATTAAACGCCTTATGTCATCCCTTGACATTTTCGATGATAATCCTACGTCGATGTTCATTGTCAACCCGTGACACTCAATAATAATTTGACATCAACCCGTGACGTTCAACGTCAACCCATGCATTCAATAATAATCTGACATCAACCCGTGACGTTCAATATCAAACCGTGACATTCAATAAGATCTGGCGTCAACCCACGACGTCTAATACATGCTCCTTACATATTTAATATAGGTTCGTATGTTACCACGTACCTAGTGTCTAGAACCAAGGTTAAATTGCCCTCCTCTCTGTCCCGGTGCTCGAGAAGGCTCTACGTAAATTCAACAATTCAATATTAATCGTTATAAAAAATCCCAGCTTAAAATTCCTAAAAAAAATAAAGTTTCAACTTTTTAAGTCTCGCGATCGATCGTGAGCTGTTGAAATATTTTATCAAATTTTTTGTCCTCCATGATCGATCGCAGCCCAGCTGGCGATCGATCGCAGAACCATTTTTCGCCCAGAGTTTTGTCCGACCTCGGGTGATCGATCTGCCCTATGCCGCGATCGATTGTGCGACCCTATGTTGCAAAATTTTCCATTTCAAACTCATTTTTGTGATGCCCCGATATTTGATTAACGTTAAGTACATATAATTTTTAAATTAATTTGGTAATTAATGAGATTTAATTAATTAGAAGAAAAACTGACAATATAACTGCCAACTGACAGTCGGGTCAGAACATGGTGAATTGACAAATATATTTTTGACCTATACGGATTAACACCAAAATTTTATTCATTAGTAAATATAAAATTTGTATTAAATCGATAGATTTAATTTTGTGATTGAAATAAGGACATGAAGTCAGGTGTGGAATGTACATGTAATGTACAAGCACCAGTACACCGGTGACAAGTGAACGTTACTGCGGATGCCCTTAGCCGTAAAGTTCATGATTTTGTTCTAGCTTCTGTTCGTATCGCTAAAGTACATGAGGATATCTGTACTTCTGGCTGGACTTTTCACTCATATGGGAATTCTGTCACAGTCTCTGCATTACAAGTTGAGCGGAAATTGATTTCTAAAATCAAGAAAGCCAAACGAAATGATTCTCAAACTTAGAAATCTAAAGAACTTGTATCTGCAGGACATCCTTCTGTCTTTCAGTTATCTTCTGATGGTTCCTTACGACCTAATGATCGGTTGGTTGTTCCTGATAATTCTGATTTGAAATCCGCCATTCTTCATGAAGCACATTGTAGCAAATACAATATCCATCCTAGAGACCGAAGGATGTATATGACTCCGAGACCCCAATTCGGGTGGAGACGTATGAAGAAGGACATAACTGAATTCATTTTCAAATGTTTGGTTTGTCAGCAAATTAAATACGAACGAATGAAACCTGGAGGGTTACTTGAAATTCCCCAATGAAATTGGGAACACATTGCTATGGATTTTGTTAGGATCGGTCCGGAGTGTTTAGAGGGGGGGGGGGGTGAATGAACACTCCTTACAAAATTTATCCCTTGTGATTTCTTTCTGATTAGTGAAAGAAATCTGTTACTTAATCAACTCTTTGAACAGAACAGACCACTAATAAGTAAGTGCGGAAACGGTCTGCTCTTGTGTAAGTAAGAGCAGCTCGATGGCTAAGTGCAGAATGACAAGACACAGGATATGTTTCTGGAAGTTCGAAGGTGGTGTAATCCTTCTACGTCTCCCCTTCTTCCAATTAAGGAAGGTTTATACTAGAAGACTTTGATTTATACAATCCTTTTGTACAAACCCGATTCAGGCTGGATTTACCTCACTACCAGTCTGAAACTCCTAGTCACTCAACCTGCTCAGACTCACTCTGTCTGACAGTTACGATATGTTGCTTACTTCTATTTTTCAATACACAATGCGCACAGTGATCCTTCAATGATCAAATGTTACAAAGTAATTGCGCTTAAATAAATAACTTCAGCTCGAAGGCTTCTGAACTTTGTAGGCGTGTGCTGTTTTGCTTTCTTGTATATTTTTCAATTGATCAGCGAGTTATAGAGTCCAGAGTCTTTTGCATCTGTTTGTTGCATCCTTTTATAGTTGAAGGTAGCAACGGCATTGTTTCCCTTAATGTGCAGCTATGACTCTTTTTAAACTCTGAGAAAGCTACAGTCTTCTTCTTCAGGACATTTGCCGTTCTGGTATATGCTTTCGGCGACTGTCAGGTAAGCTCTTCTTTGTCTTCTTACCTATTATGGCAATCTTCAGTCTTTGGTCCTTTGTAGCATTAATTGCAGCATTAAATGCTACAATAAATATCCGTTGATGATTCGGACTGAGAAGCCATCCTTTATGTATCCTAGACTGCTCTGATCTGATAAAGGTTGAGATCGATCTGAAACATCGATCTATTCATTCTGGAATCCATCGATCCGGTCTGATATGCAATATTCTTTATCAGTTTGCTCTGATATGTCCGATCGATCTGGTATGCCTAATTTCCATCGATCCGGTCTGAAATGCTTTGTCATCTTGCTCTGTTGAGTCCGATCGATCTGGTCAACCTGATTTCTATCGATCCGGTCTGAACTGTTTTGTCATCTTTAAAATCTCATCGATAAGGTCCGGAACTAACAAATTCCCCCTTTTTGATGATGACAAAACCTAGCTACTAAGTCTTTTTAACCAGTCTTGATAAGAGCTCTGAAGCGAATGCTTTTCGGATCGATTACTTCTTTGTTCAAAATAAATGAACATTATTAAGTTTGATCGATTCAATCTTTTATTATTAAGCCTTTATTAAAGTTCAAAATAAATGAACAAGGACTTAATCAAAAGAAGATTTTATAGATCATCAAGAAGTCCTAAATACAGACAGTCTGATAAGTTAAAAGACTAAGACTGCTATCTTCTTGAGCTTGGAGGCGGCTTGAAGTCTGTCTTCTTTTCCCCCTTTTTGTCAGCAGCAATCTCTTGAAGGAATTCAACAACTTGGGCTAGCTGCGCGCTGATAGCGTCAAGACGAACGTCTTGAGCGCGGAGGGAGTTAGAAACAGATGCTCTGACTTCAGTGGCTAACTCGACCTGCTCCTTCCTCAGACTGTTCTTGTAGGAGGCTTGTTGAGAAAACAGATCGTTGATGCCGCGCTGGAGGCTTCCGATACTGGCAGTCATTTTCTCTTTGAAAGAATTAAAGTCCAAAGTTGTGACTCTTTGACTTTGATGAACTTCGAGAATTCGTTGAGTTAATGACAGACAGTTATCAGAAAAATGCTGGATAGTCCGTGCCAGGGATGGAGGTGCATCAGATAGCTGGCTGGGAGAGTGATCTGATGATGACATAGCATGATCAACTTCTTCAGCAATCGGCACGATTGAAGAAATGGCAGCTTGATGACTTTCGGATCGGATCAGAGCGACCAGATCCGAAGAAAAACTATGAATGAATGCCAAATCTTCATCTGATGATCCCGGAGGAGAGTGGGGACTGGAGGGTTCCTCACCTTGGAGAGCTGCAACCACTGAAGATACCACCAAATCCGGATCGATGAGGTCTGGTGCTTCAGTTGGTGCACATGCCTCAGCTGGACTGTTGTGAGCATGGGAGGCTGATGACTTCAATGGGATAGATGTTGTCGGAGAGTCCAACAGAACATGCATTGATTCATCATCTGTTGCAGACGGAGCATTAGGCAATGGCTGCTCCGCTGTAGGTTCTGGTACGAGTGCTGCAGGTTGGTCTTCTGTCTGTTTTGCTTCAGCAGAAGGAATAACCTCGATAAAGGGTTCTGCCAGAGTCTTGCTGACAGAAGGATGATCCGGGCTGGTGGCTGGAGTGGAGATACCTAGCACCTGTCGTTGAAAGCGGACAGCTAGGGATAGAGCATGAATGTCCATCTCAAGTTGAGCAATCACAGCCCCATCATCTCTGGCAGTAGGAGCAAGCGGATCGAAGTTCTTCTTTTTGGCAGTGAGAAGCAGATTGGCCAGTCTGAATCTGTGTTTTGCCGTAAATAGCCCTCTGCGCTGCACCGCAAGTCGAACATCATCAGTTTCAGTGCCTCTCAGAACCTCGTCTTCCATCTTCTTCAGTCTGTGCAACTTTCCATAGAACATGTCAATGTGGTGGACAGTCCGGTACTGGACATATTCATCAAAGACCACAAGGAGTTCAGCTAGCTTCTCATCAACATCCTCCATAGCGATGTCGATGGCAGTCTGTGCAGCAGATTTGGGTTTAGAAGAGATGGGTTCTGTGAGAATGTCTTTTCCCTTACCGGTGGAGGAAGGGGACTTAATCCCTGATTGGGTATAGTCACCCAACTCAGTGATAACTATCCCTTTGACTACGGGATTGGCAGAGGGAATTCTAGGGGTGACTTTGGGTGCAGGGGTTGAGGCTTGTGAAGGCTGAGTGGGGGGTTGAGGTGCAGGGGTTGCTTTAGTGGGTTGCAGTATGGGTGGAGGTAGATGTCTGGTTGGTTTGGTAATCTGGGTTCGGGGCTTTTTGGGAAGTGGCTTGGTTGGGGATGAGTGAGCAGACTGGGTTTCTTCTGAGTCAGTCTGAATGGTCAGCTTCCGCTTGACCCGAGGTTTGCGCACATCAGCTGGTTCCTCGTCCTTCTCAATCTTGACTGAGACCAGAGTGGTAGGAGTAGGCGGAACACTCTTGGACTTCAGCAGTGCAAGCCCTTTGGAGTTGAGTACCTTAAAGGGGCGGAGAGCAGATGGCTTGCTCAGCTCGAGGCCTAAGGACTCCAAGAGCTTGCTGAGAGGAACAGCAAAGCATACGGCGTGCTTGGATGCAATCACCGTTTCCAGCAGTACTCCATACAAAATCATGGACCAGTTTATCTTCTGTCCAGATACAATAGCTGCCATGGCCCTGAACTTCTCGGCGGTTACAGCATCAAAGCTTCCTGCTTTACCCAAAAGTGGCTTGGCGACCACCTCGCACAGCACCTGGAAATGGAAGAGCATTTCCTTCTTCTTAAATGAGGGTTGCAACCGGTGGCCAGAAATAGAGATCTTCCCCTGAAGATCTAAGAGAGATGCTGGAGGAGTCTGTCCGAACTCTGTCAGGCCGGAACTGGGGAGGCCAAAGGTCTTGGCCATTGTTGTTGGCGAGATCTCGAAAGATTTGCCCTTGACAGTGGTAGAGATGGATGACTTCCGGGAGACGGCGTTGGCGAACAGCTCGCGGATCTCTGGTTCATAAACAACTGATCCGCACTCCAAAAAATTCCGTAAACCAGAGGATTCCAGGGCTCTGAAAATTGACACCATCGCAGCATCTTCTCCCCTGTAGATATCATCAAACTCAACGGAGAGTGAGTTATGAGTGATGGTAGCCATATGAAAGGAGTTTAAGGAAGGTGCGAAGAGTAAGAGAGTAAGAGAGTGAGAGAGTAGAAAGCGGTAAACTGTAAAAAGTGAAAAAGTTATGAAATGTGCAGCCCGCTAAATAGGAGAGAGAAGACACGTGTCTTTATCTCCAAGACTGAGAAATAAACTATTCAAAATGAACGGTCAGGATAAAGAAAGATAAGGCGGTTAAAGTACAACTAGTTAAAAGGTTAATCAGTCCGGGCTGTTTTGTTTTATTTTAAAAACAGATTATTGTCCAATCAGATCATAGGATAAAATCAGACTGACAAGGATCGGTCTGAAAGTTCGGACCGGTCTGTGTCTTTCTGAACATTGTATTATCGATCTGTAGTGACAAAAATCGTTAAGATCGAAAAGAATAAAAATATCTAAATGAATTAAGATAAGTCAATTAAACCAAGAATTTGACGGAAATAATTGAACTTAGCCTCAGGAAGTGGTTTGGTGAAGATGTCTGCTGCTTGCTGCTCTGTTGAAATGTGTTCGATCCGAATTTCCTTTTTGCCAACATGATCTCGAATAAAATGATGTCGAATATCAATGTGCTTTGTTCGAGAGTGCAAAACTGGATTATACGTTATAGCGATTGCACTTGTGTTGTCGCAAAATATCGGAGAGTCAACAGCTTGAATGCCGTAGTCTTTGAGCTGGTGTTGAATCCAGAGCATTTGAGCGCAACAGCTTCCAGCGGCTAGGTATTCTGCCTCAGCTGTGGATGTGGCAATAGATGTCTGCTTCTTACTGAACCAAGAGATCAATCTTTCACCTAGAAATTGACATGTTCCACTGGTGCTTTTACGATCGATCTTACACCCAGCGTAGTCTGCGTCTGAATATCCGATCAAGCTGAAGTTTGAATCTTTGGAGTACCAAAGACCAACGTTCTGAGATCCTTTTAAGTATTTCAGAATACGCTTGGCAGCAATGAAATGTGATTGCTTTGGTTCTGACTGAAATCTGGCGCACATACAGACTGAAAACATTATATCGGGCCGGCTTGCTGTAAGATATAATAGCGATCCGATGAGTCCTCTATACATGGTTACTTCAACTGCCGTTCCCCCTTCGTCCTTGTCTAACTTGATTGTTGGACTCATTGGAGTTGATGCAGTTGAGCATGTTTCCATTCCAAATCTCTTGAGGAGCTCTTTGGTATACTTGGTCTGATTGATGAAAATGCCATTGTTGAGCTGTTTTACTTGAAGACCCAGAAAGAAAGACAATTCTCCCATCATGCTCATTTCGAACTGTCCCTGCATTAACTTAGAAAACTTCTCGCATAGTTTGGGGTTAGTTGACCCAAAGATTATGTCATCAACATAAATCTGAACTAATAGGGTGTGTTCCCCCTTAATGAATTTAAAGAGAGTTTTATCTACCGAACCGATCTGGAAGTCGTGGTTCAGCAGAAATTGAGATAGAGTGTCATACCAGGCTCTTGGAGCTTGTTTCAGACCATACACTGCTTTATTCAGTAGATATACATGATTAGGATACGAATGGTTCTGAAATCCAGGTGGTTGCTCAATGTAGACTTCTTCCTGAAGCTTTCCATTAAGAAAGGCGCTCTTGACGTCCATCTGATATACTTTGAAGTCTTTAAAGGCAGCATATGCAAGAAAGATTCGGATTGCTTCAAGTCTGGCGACTGGTGCAAATGATTAATCGAAGTCGATTCCTTCTTCTTGTCTGAATCCCTGTGCCACCAGTCTTGCTTTGTTTCTAACCACAGTTCCATCGGCGTCTAGCTTATTTCTGAAAACCCATCTGGTTCCAATAACAGGCAGATCGCTTGGTCTGGGAGTTAGACTCCAAACTTGATTTTGTTCGAATTGATTAAGCTCTTCTTGCATTGCTTTAATCCAGTTGAAGTCAGTCAGAGCTTCATCGATCTTCTTGGGTTCCAGAGTTGAGATGAAAGCAGCATGAGTGAATTCATCCATCATCTGTCCTCTGGTTCTAATTGGTGCAGACGGACTACCAATCACTAGATTAGGTGGATGCTTCTTAGTCCATCGATAGCTTGACTCTGGATAGTCTGGTTCGGTCGGATGAATAGTAGCAGCATGATCTGTATCTACTTTAATATTTGAGTCAGGAGCATCTGGATCAGCTCGATCTGAAGAAGCTTCAATGGCCTGATCCGGTCTGTCTGGCACTTCTGGTTCTGGTGGATTGTCTCTTGACCTGTTAGCTACAATCTCATCATCACTGTTAGCTTCGAGATGGATATTTTCCATCTGATTTTGAATTGAATCCTTGTTGCCCTCAACACATAATGATTCATCAAAAACTATATGAACAGATTCTTCTACAGTTAAAGTTCGATTATTAAACACTCGATAAGCTTTGCTAATTGATGAATATCCTAAGAATATACCATTATCTGACTTAGCTTCAAATGCTGTAAGATGACTCTTACCATTGTTGTGAACGAAGCATTTACAGCCAAATACATGAAAGTGAGAAACAGATGGTCTGTTACCAGTCCATATTTCATATGGAGTGAGATTCAGCTTCTTGTTAATCATAGATCGGTTTTGAGTGTAGCAAGCAGTATTTACAGCTTCTGCCCAGAACTTTTGAGAGATTCCAGAATCAGCAAGCATTGTTCTTGCTGCTTCCTTGAGCGTTCTGTTTCTTCGTTCTGCAACTCCATTCTGTTGGGGAGTTCTGGCGGCTGAAAACTCATGCTTGATTCCATGATCTTCTAGAAAGGATTCAAGATTCTGATTTGAAAACTCAGTGCCTTTGTCACTTCGAATCCTGTCTATTGTGGATGATTTCTCGTTCTGAGTGCGTTTCAGCAGCTTGATCAACTTCGGACCGGTCTGATCTTTACTGCTCAAAAATATAGTCCATGTAAAGCGTGAGTAATCATCAATAACAACAAGTGTATACCGCATTCCCCCTAAACTTGTTATTGGTATAGGACCAAACAAGTCCATATGCAGTAATTCTAGACAGCGGGAGGAGGATTTGGCATTCTTGTTTTTGAAGGATGATCTGATCTGTTTGCCCATTTGGCAAGCTTCGCAGATCTTATCCTTGGCAAAGTCGATCTTGGGCAGACCGATAACTAAATCATGTTTACACAGGCTAGCAATGGTCTTAAAGTTGATATGATTCAAGCGCTTATGCCATAACCAGTGTTTATTATCGTTGTTAGCGATGAAGCAGGTAGGATTATCAGGTTGAGCATGATTCCAGTTAATCTTATATGTGTTTCCATTCCTGATTCCTACGAGCAAGGTTATACCGTCTGATGATTTAACAGTGCAAGTGTGTTTATGAAATTCTACAGCATAACCATTATCACAGAGTTGACTGATACTAATCAGATTATAGCACAGATTTTCAACTAACAGCACATTATTGATAATAATGTTACCATGGACAATCTTACCCTTGCCCACGGTCTTACCCTTTGAGTTATCTCCGAAGATGATCTTGGGTCCAGTGCATTCTGTGACTTCAGACAGCAGCTTGATGTTTCCAGTCATGTGACGAGAGCACCCGCTGTCCAAGTACCAATCTGATGCGAGATTCTTCTGTACCTGTCATCACACATATTTATTGTTGGTACCCAATCCTATTTGGGTCCAGAACGGATTAGCCCTTTGGGAACCCACACCTGTATCAGCTTTAGTGGCTTGTGTGTGTAGGGTGTGCTATGTGCTGGTCTGTCTCGATGTTGTGTGTGATAATGTGTGCGCTGTGAAAACCTTTGATTTTCATAAGGTAGTCTATATCTTCGTTGAATCGGTTTTGAGTTATAGTGATTGTATTGTCTTCCTTGCCTTAGATTTTGCACTTTTGGATTTGGTCTCACAGACACAAATCTTGCTGGTGCCTTATCGTTGGCTTGGTTGACATAACCAATCCCTTTTCTCAAATTTTGATTCACGTAAGAGACTCCTGTTTGAATCTTAGGTGCTTCAGTTTCATATACTGTGCTGGATTTAACAAATGTCATTTGTTTGACTTGATTCTGTACCAGCAACAGCTCAGACTCATCTTTGGTGTCAAAGCCTATGCCGGTGAAATCACCGACATTTCTTTGAGCTTCTTGTAATTCTTCCAAGGAAGTTCTGGATTTTGTCCATGTTTTGAATATATGTGAGAGCTTAGCATTTTGTGTGCTAATTCTCTTATTTTCTTCATGGAGCTGATCATAAGAGATTTTCAGCTTATTCAGCTCGTTCTGGAGATTTTTGCACTCACCCTGCTCAGAGCAGCTTGGTTTGTTGTGCTCATCCATTTGAGTACTGATTTTGGCTTTATTCTTCTCAAATGATTCAGCTAAGATCCTATAATCATTTGCCATGTCTTGCAGTGCGGACATGAGCTCTTCTCGTGTAAAATCATTTGATTCAAATTCGAATACCTCATCTGTCTGACTCATTTCTTCATCTGCCATCAGACATTGAACCTCTTCTTCGCTTTCGCTGGAAGAATATCCAGAGCTGTCTGAATCGGAATCAGTCTGAGCCCATTTGCTGTTTCCTTCCTCAGCAACTAAGACTTTTTGGGATTTTCCATGATTCTTGCGGTCTTGGTGGTGCTTCTTCTTTCTATCATCTCGATGCTTCTCTTTCCTTTCTTCTTTCTTCGGTCTGGTGCAGTCTGCAATAAAGTGTCCGGTCTTACCACAATTGTAGCAAGCCTGATCGTTAACATTATCATCTTTTCTTGATTTATAATGATGAGAGGGTTTGAAGTTCCTCTTATTTTTAGACATAAATTTACCGAATTTCTTTATAAATAATGACATAGCATCGTTACTCATCTGTTCAGCAGATCGGTCTGATGTTGAAGCGATCTGGTCTAGGGATGGCTGCCAGGGCCTTGTTGGGTTGAGAGATGAATGGCTCTGCTTCACCTCTGCTTATTAGTTCAAACTCATAGGCCTTGAGATCTGCAAACAGATCATGAAGTTCAACCTTGTTAAGGTCTTTTGATTCCCTCATGGCAATTGTCTTTACATCCCATTCCTTTGGCAGAGCTCTCATTACTTTCAGAGCGATCTCTCTGTTAGAATATTCCTTCCCCAGACCATTTAGTTCATTTATGATGCTGGTGACTCTTTCATCAAACTCATTTAGAGTTTCACCACTTTTCATCTTTATGCTCTCAAATCTTTGAAGAGCCACAGTTAACTTGTTTTCTTTGGTCTGGTCGTTGCCTTCACATAGTTGTGCTATCTTCTCCCAAATTTCTTTGGCAGTAGAGCACATTTTGATTTTGCTGAACATGTTCTTGTCCAAAGTTTTGAACAAGATGTCTTTGGCCACATTGTCGAGGTTTGCTTTCTTTCTATCCTCATTCGTCCAGAGGGATCTGTCTTTTTCTACCATTTGTGGTTCTCCACTGGTAGTGGCGACTGCTGTATTTATTTTTAGGATCTTCATTGGTCCATCGGTGATGACGAACCACATATCGTCATCCTGAGCTGCCAGGTGAGCTTGCATTCTGATTCTCCAGTCATCATAATCTTCTTTTGAGAACATGGGGATTTTGTTGAATGATGCCATCAGCTTAATATTCTTTGTGCTGATTAAGACGACCTGCTCTGATACCACTTGTTAGGATCGGTCCGGAGTGTTTAGAGGGGGGGGGGGGGGTGAAGGAACACTCCTTACAAAATTTATCCCTTGTGATTTCTTTCTGATTAGTGAAAGAAATCTGTTACTTAATCAACTCTTTGAACAGAACAGACCACTAATAAGTAAGTGCGGAAACGGTCTGCTCTTGTGTAAGTAAGAGCAGCTCGATGGCTAAGTGCAGAATGACAAGACACAGGATATGTTTCTGGAAGTTCGAAGGTGGTGTAATCCTTCTACGTCTCCCCTTCTTCCAATTAAGGAAGGTTTATACTAGAAGACTTTGATTTATACAATCCTTTTGTACAAACCCGATTCAGGCTGGATTTACCTCACTACCAGTCTGAAACTCCTAGTCACTCAACCTGCTCAGACTCACTCTGTCTGACAGTTACGATATGTTGCTTACTTCTATTTTTCAATACACAATGCGCACAGTGATCCTTCAATGATCAAATGTTACAAAGTAATTGCGCTTAAATAAATAACTTCAGCTCGAAGGCTTCTGAACTTTGTAGGCGTGTGCTGTTTTGCTTTCTTGTATATTTTTCAATTGATCAGCGTAGAGTCCAGAGTCTTTTGCATCTGTTTGTTGCATCCTTTTATAGTTGAAGGTAGCAACGGCATTGTTTCCCTTAATGTGCAGCTATGACTCTTTTTAAACTCTGAGAAAGCTACAGTCTTCTTCTTCAGGACATTTGCCGTTCTGGTATATGCTTTCGGCGACTGTCAGGTAAGCTCTTCTTTGTCTTCTTACCTATTATGGCAATCTTCAGTCTTTGGTCCTTTGTAGCATTAATTGCAGCATTAAATGCTACAATAAATATCCGTTGATGATTCGGACTGAGAAGCCATCCTTTATGTATCCTAGACTGCTCTGATCTGATAAAGGTTGAGATCGATCTGAAACATCGATCTATTCATTCTGGAATCCATCGATCCGGTCTGATATGCAATATTCTTTATCAGTTTGCTCTGATATGTCCGATCGATCTGGTATGCCTAATTTCCATCGATCCGGTCTGAAATGCTTTGTCATCTTGCTCTGTTGAGTCCGATCGATCTGGTCAACCTGATTTCTATCGATCCGGTCTGAACTGTTTTGTCATCTTTAAAATCTCATCGATAAGGTCCGGAACTAACAGATTTTGTAACCCATCTTCCTCGGTCACCTAGAGGCCGTGATGCTATTTGAGTTATTATTGACCGACTTTTAAAATCTGCACATTTCATTCCATACGAACATACTTATCCCTACAAAAAGATGGCTTGTTTGTATATCAAGAATATTGGGAGACTGCACGGTGTGCCTGTCTCAATTGTTTCTGATCATGATCCCATATTTACTTCTATATTCAGGAGTAGTTTCCAGGATGCTGCCGGTACACGTTTAGCAATGAGTACTTCTTATCATCCTCAGACTGATGACCAAAGTAAGCGTACTATTCAAACTCTCGAATATGTTATGTGCTGTAGTGATGACTTTAACGTGGGATGGCAAGAAGCCTTACCATTGGTAAAAGTTTCCTATAATAATAGCTACCAAATGAGTATAGGCATGGCACCTTTTGAAGCATTATATGGGAGACGATGTAGATCACCTTTATTCTAGGAAGAAGTTGGAGAAAACAATTGAATGGACCTGATATGATACATGAAATGAATGATAAAATTCAATTAATTAGACAGCGTTGGAAGACCACACAAGATCGTCAAGAAAGTTATGCTAACAAGCAAAGACAACCTTTGGAATTTCAAAAAGGTGATCGTGTATTTCTAAAAATATCTCCATTGCAAGGCACTGTTCGTTTTGGCTTGCGAGACAAACTATCACCTTGATATGTTGGCCCGTATGAGATCCTTGATCGAGTTGGAGATCTTGCTTATAGATTGGCATTGCCTTCAACTTTATCTGCCATTCACGATGTATTTCATGTTTCTATGCTACAGAAATATGAACCGGATCCATCACATGTACTCCAGCCTGATGAGGTTGAACTTGATCCTTCGTTATGCTATGTTGAACATACGGTTTGTATTTTGGACCGAAAGGACAAAGTGCTACGTAATAAATCCATTCCGCTAATACGACTACAATGGACACGACATGGCGTTGAAGAATCAACTTGGGAATTTGAAAGCAAGATGCGAGAATCTTATCCACATTTGTTTGATTCTACTACATTGTATTCCATGTATCATGTTTTATGTTCTGATCCGTATTCTGATTTTAGTTTTGATATGTATTATGACTGGTGATATGATATATGCTTGTAATGTAATATGTATATGAGCTTGAGACTTCGGGACAAAATCTTTTCTAGTGGGGGAGAAATGTGATGCCCCGATATTTGATTAACCTAATTACATATAATTTGTAAATTAATTTGGTCATTAATGAGAATTTAATTAATTAGAAGTAAAATTGACAATATAACTTCCAAGTGACAGTCGGGTCAGAACATGGTGAATGGACAAATATATTTTTGACCTCTTCGGATTAACACCAAATTTTATTAAAATAATTTAGTAAATATAAAATTTGTATTAAATCGATAGATTTAGTTTTTATGATTAAATAAGGACACGAAGTCAAGTGTGGACTATACATGTAATGTACATGCACAGTACACTGGTGACACATAATTGGCCGGGAATTAACATATATCGGTGTAGGACATAAAACACATAGCAGAATGTGTAAAAGCAGACACAGATCGCGGACACCTACTTAAAGGTGCGAAAACATGCACAACCTCGCGATTCACCGACCACCGTGTACTTATCCGCTCTGTTCGCCACCGTCCGACCACCTCTCAACGAGTCTGACCTACCACCATGTTCACAACTCTAAGGTGCACATTTTCATACCAAATAATAGAATTTTAGTGTTCAAAAAGTGCTTCGATTTTACCCTGGAACGGACAAAATCGCGCAGACTAGGGTTTGAGAACTTTGGGTCCGATTTCTTCGATTCTACTACGAATTGGACAAAGCCAAAGCACTGAATCTCTTCCTTGTTCCTGGAAAAAACTTTCTACACCGGCCACCGCCTTTACTGCCGTCGGAGCTCGCTGGAATCAGAGGAAAAGCGTGCTTGTACTATGCGCGGAATCGGGTACAATTTGACGTCAAATTTTTCCGAATTTGCTTCGATAATTACTAGTTAATTTGGACTATAATTGTTGAAAAATAATTTGAATTGGTGAAAAATAATCAACAAGTTAAATTATTATATAATCACATCAATTTAATTACCCTAAATTGGTTAAGCTGTGACTAAAACTGATAACCAATTTTTAATGATTAGTTTATTGAAGTGTGAATTTATATTGATATACAGTGAATACATCGACTCTACAAGCTCAAGTCAACCCTCATATATCGAGAAGTAAATCTATGTTGCGATCGGGTAACATACGACAGGTATTTGTATCAGTTGGTATATGATTTGATGACTTATGTGAATTACATGAAATTACATGACTACATGATTTATTAAATTATATGGCATCCATAACATTCATCATTGGCATGTCGATATATGAAAATAAATATTTTGTTAAGACACAGTCATTTTTTTTATACATACATCGATGCATGACAAACACGTTGAGCTACGATTCTTTGATACCTTATTATTTTGGACTCGATCAATCATAAGGGTTGTACACGGTACTATGACTGGCATTAAGTGGCCTGAAAGACATTGGGATTCGTGGCCCTTATGATTGCTAAGATTTGTTGATATGGGATTGATGGCATATTGCCGACGTCATCCTCTGGATTATCCATATTCGTTGAGAATGTAATAAGGTGGCGCCTTGTGACGTCATCTGTATGATATCCCTTTTGCTTGACAGCCTTGTGGTGAGCTTCATTGATGCTCTTTATTGATATCCCTTTTGCTTGACAGGCTCGAGCGATTTAGCTATGTAGTATTTAGGACATTCATTTATTGGCTCCGAGATACCCAATGGATGGGTGTATGATACCGACATGACATGACATGCATTGCATTGCATTTCCTTTCATATATCATTTTATAGATACATGTTGTATATTATATGATCATTCCATATTGGACTTTTGCTCACCCCAAATGGGGGCTGTTGTTGTCTTTGTGTGTGGACAATGACAGTTAGTACAGGTGACCAGGACACCATAGAGGGCACGCCCGGTGGGAGTCACACTTGAGGTTTTACTCCTACTTATCCCAGTAGTCTTTGTACCAAGGATGTATCCCAGGGGTGTGATGAGTCTATGTACATTTAGTATATTTTAGCCCAGTACGGATATGTGTTTACTAGTTTGATACTTGTTGATGGATATAAACTGATGGTATATATATCTATATATTTTCAGTATATGTCGATTGATATTGGGGGTATGTTCCTCGTACGATGAGGTCATGCCAGATTTTTAGGGCCACATGTTAATAAATGTTAAATAAATATTCCGATGTTTATGCTGTAATTATCATTGTGTGATCATTAATCACATACTTAGGATTGGACCCTCACATTTTCAACCTAAACAAATCACAACTCATACACCCCATACAAATATACATATATATCTCAACTATCATACATTAATCCAACAATTATCCTAAAAGTTCACACGTTTCTTTCAACACAATAACTCCACTTTTCCAAACTTCCACACTTTGCATAACCCAACATACATACAGATGTAAATACTACCAAATACTAGAAAAGCTTACCAAAGTACTCTTAACCCACTTGATATTAGGTAAGGAAGAAGACTTCCCCTTGAATATAGAAGAAAGAATGGAGGGGAGAAGGAAAAAGATTTAGGGATTTTTAGTGTGTGTGGTGTGTGTAGAGATTTAGCGTGTGTGTGGTGTGTGAAATGGGTTGGCAGACAAAATAGGTGCCATATTGCACTTTTAACTCCCCCAACTTTGATCAAGATTTATAATTCCTCTTATAATTTGTCCAACCCTATTTCCAACTCACCACACACCATCATGCTAAAAAACATTTGAAACCATTCCACAACACCACATAATTTACAGCTACCCAAATCATTAAAGCCACAATTAATTTAATGTATCACAATTCTCCACATAAAAAAAATTCGTCCCAAAATTAAGTATACTTACCAACCATGTGGAAATCAAAATGCATACCGTCAAATAGTTCGGGGTAATGCTGTATCATATATCGCCCGTCTCCTACGTCGCCTCCTCGACAATCGTCTCATGCCACTGAACTTTGATCATTGTTATAACTTTGCTACGAAGTTTTCGATCTGCTCGGTCCAAGATTCTAACCGGTCGTTCTACATAAGTTATATCGGGGTCTATCTGTGCTTCAGAAGGCTGTAAAATGTGAGACGGATCTAGTTCATACTTTCGCAACATGGACACATGGAATACACCGTGTATACCGGATAAAGATGGTGGCAATGCCAAACGATAAGCCAAGGTGCCAATACGCTGCAAAATCTCTTAAGGACCAACATATTTCGGTGACAGTTTCCCTCCTATACAATGTCAAACTATACCCCTGAAAGGTGATATTTTCAGAAACACCCTGTCACCTACTTGGAATTCCAACGGTCGCCGTCGTTTATTTGCATAAGCGGTTTGGCTATCTTGAGCTGCTTTCATTTTCTGTCTAATCAGCTTGACTTTTTCTTCCATATCTCGATTTAATTCTAGCCCGCCTACCGTTGTTTTGTCGACGTCATCCCAACATAAAGGCGATCTACATCGACGTCCATATAATGCCTCATATGGAGCCATTTGAATACTCGTCTGATAACTGTTACTGTAAGAAAACTCGACAAACGGAATGGAATCTTGCCATGAAGCCTGAAAATCTAGTACACAAGCACGCAACATGTCTTCCAGCATCTGTATAGTACGTTCAGTTTGTGTCGGTCTGCGGATGATATGCAGTGCTCAATCTTAATTCGGTGTCCATAGCTGTTTGTAATCCTTCCAAAAATGAAAAGTGAATCTCCGATCCCTGTCTGACACTATAGAAACTGGAATACCATGCAATCGAACTATGTCTTTAACATACAATTGTGCCATTTTCAGAAATGAGAAACTCATACTGTAATGTATCAAAGGAGCAACTTTCGTCAGCCTATCAATAATTACCCAAATAGAATCGTGCCCCAACGAAGTTCTCAGTAAATGAGTCACAAAGTCCATCAAGATATGTTCACATTTCCAGGTCGGTACTTTTAGACTCTGTAGTTCACCCCCAAGTCTCTGTCTTTCTGCCTTTACTTGTTGACATATAAGACACTTCTTCACAAACTCTGCCACACTTCTTTTCATTTGCTTCCACCAAAATTGGGGACATAAGTCTTTATACATCTTTTTACCTCCTGGGTGTAACTTATACTTGCTACAATGTGCTCGTTGTAGTAATTCTTGGCATAGTCCGGATGAATTAGGAATCACCCAACGACCACGCAGTCGTAGACTACCATTCTTGACTATATTGAATTATTTTCTTGGCCCAGTGAAACCAACTTTGCCCATCTCTGAGTTTCTTCATCTGTTTCCTGTGCTTTTCTGATGGTTAGAAATATATCAGGTTCTACCAACAAAGTTGACAGAGGAACAGGCGATCCAGGCACATCAAATGTGTATCCCAAATGACAGTAAGAGGTCATCAATGTTGACAACTGGATGACTTCTTCAGCAGTACACCTAACCTTGCGACTCAACGCATCTGCCGTTAAATTGGTTCAACCTGGGTGATATTCGATCTCACAATCATAATCGTTTAATAAATCCATCAATCTCTCCTGTCTCATATTTAGTTCTGCTTGGGTGAATAATAATTTCAGACTTTCATGATCCGTATATATAGTAAATGACGTATCATATAAATAATGCTGCCAGGTTTTCAATGCAAAGACGACGGCTGCTAATTCTAAGTCGTGAACTGGATATCTCATTTCATGTGGCTTCAGTTGTCTCGAAGCATAGGCTACGACATGCTTGTCATGTGTCTATATGCCACCTAAACCTTGCAATGATGAATCAGTGTATAAAACAAACCTTTCATTTTCTCTGGGGATTATCATTGCCGGAGCAGTTGTCAATCGATGTTTCAGGTGCTGAAAACTCTGTTCACACTCTTCAGAACAATAAAATGGTACTCTTTTATGTGTCAACCTTGTCAACGACTTAGCAATCTTTGAACCCTTCGACAAAACGCCGGTAATATCCTGCTAAACCTATAAAGCTTTGAATCTCTGGCACAGAATTAGGTGCAGACCACTCCAATACAACCTCTACTTTTTCGGATCAACCGCTATTCCATCTGTAAGGACATACCACTAATGTAAGGACCCTAGTTCCTTAAGTGCGATTTAAGGGCATAATTAGAGCTAACATGCATAATCAGAGTATAAATGAACGTGTTGAACTATGAGCCATGAGAGTTACATGCCAATTCAAGGACTATCAATGGATTAATTACATTCCCATCAAAAATGAATGAATGTTATCAACTATAGTTTTACGCTACTCCTAGAGTAGACACTATAGAAAAGTAATCATGTCCTCCTTTTTCCCAAAAGTGTTCTTCTTAAGCTCACCGCCTCAACCCGTCTTAGCCCATCTATCGTGTCAAAATGTACCTACAAGGACAACCCCCAAACATGAGCAATGATGTCATTCATATTCAACACAATATGAATATAAAGCGTAAATGCATAAATCATAATAAAAACACTTCCTGTTTTTCCCATGCATTCTAAACGCTTCCAGTTTGGTTGTCCCTGTACCATAACTCATGAGTATAATCAATAGATTATTTGATGGTCTACACATGTCATGACATATAACCCTTTCATCATCACCAAATATCAATCACCAATCCCTAGTATGTCCATCACAATGTATTTTAATGCCCCTCGCTTTTTCACATATAGGCGGCATAGAATAACCTCGCTTCAATGGACATGCGGTACTCCCACCCCTCGCCTCACATTGAGCGGCAAATATTCTTTCCTCGCCTCATATGATAACCACGCTTAAATGTGACATGCGGCGTTCCCACCCCTCGCTTCACATTTAGCGGCAACAAATCAAATAGCGGCAAGCATTAAAATCATCAAGGGATGACCACGACTCATGGGATGTGCACCAATAACCATATGCATATACAATCATCATGCATAATTCAACATGTATTTGAATCCACAATGCATAATTCCACATATACTCGCATCCACAATGCATAAACAATGAGTATATTAGATACATGTACCGTTGGGTGCCCGTACGTCTTCTACGTACCTTTCCAAAAAGTAGGATGTGGTAGGACTTCAATTCCTTGGCTGTGTCGCCACCTGGGATGGTTCTACACATTCACACAAATCAATATTAGAACCCAATAATAGTCCGATACCAAAAATCCTACAACAAAATCCAAAAACATCACATTTTGTGACTCGCGATCGATCGCGGCAAAGGGCCGATCTATCGCGAGATCACACTGCCCGAACATAAATTTTTGTTCTATCGGCGATCGATCGCCACATTTGGCGCGATCGATCGCCACCCTCGCCGATCGATCGCCCAAATGTGGCGATCGATCGCCATATGCTTCTGGAGCACACTGCCTCCTCGCGATCGATCGCCAAAAACGGGCGATCGATCGCCGAGCCCTGTATCGCGAAAAATCGCCATTAATGCTCCAAAACTCCATTCCAACCCATACCAACTCTCCAACCAACAACCCAACAACATTAAACACATAATAACCTTCCATAAACACTTTAAACATCTCAAAAACTCAACATTTA